>CM071961.1:14167054-14262054 GCA_036784905.1 Acrossocheilus fasciatus
TACTCACCTTCATGTTATTCATGCCATGAACTATCCCTTTAACAATATTTTCCCCAGAGTAAGATATAAAACGATCAGATCTTTTCATTGTCAAATCTGTGTAGAGTCACAAGCTCTTACCGCCCATTACGACTCCTTCTCCTGCAGGACATTTTTTAATGGCCTCACAGTATTCGCAGTTGATCAGAGAGCAGTGGAATCCCTGCTTGCACCGACACGGTTCAGCCGCAATAGGGTTACGTTGACGAGTGCGGTTAAATCCTTTACCTGTAGAGAAAAGGAGTGTAGTGTGTGGTGTCAAAATATAATGCGCAATTAATCAATATTCTTTCTTTACACATATTACAGTTTTTCTCAGTTGCTTTGGTGCATTTCTCGAATCATCCTTAATATTTGCAAAGAAGTGTGTACATTTCTTAAAACAATTTGCACAAACCGCACCACACAATAGATTACCTACAAAAGTAACTTACTCAAAATCTTTAGTTCATCTCACAAAAGTAAGCATTTATGTCAATGAACATATCAGTGCCATCAGAATGAAAAGTCCATGTGTCATTGTTTACAAACAAGATATAAATAAATATGAATATAATGACTTATACAATGAACTAATGACTAGATGTTTTGAGGGATAAGACTATTGCACAGAGAACTATATAATACATTTTGAGCAACATGACAATAGCAACTAATAATGTAGGAAACCACCGACAAATGTACATAATCAGTTGCATGAATGTACCAAAGCAATCACAACTTGTTCAAAAGAATGAGAAACAGCTTTTATGATGTGCACAAGTGACTAGATGATGTGAAGGTTGAACAAGTGCTTTTAAAAATGTAATTTCTGATTCGAGAAATGCACCAAAGCTACTGAGAAAAACTGTAAGTGACACTGACCTTCATCGCAGAACTTCTGAGGAATACATTTAGTGTCACTGTTCCAGTCCGGCTGGTATTCTTCACGACCACAATCAAGGCACTTTGTGCTCGAACTGCCATCACAATGAGCGAAAAGGTATTTTCCTGCATTGAAATAAATATTGTGCATTAAGTTTGCTCATCTAAATGTGTTTGCCGTTTTCGTCATTGGAAAAGGTCAGTGAATCCATATTACAAAAGATGATATTCTTTGAATTGTATAGTGGAAGTCATTGTAGGTTATAGTTTGTGTGAGTGTGTGTAGGCCTCTTCCTCTTTTCTTATCCTTCTGCTTTTTAAATGGGACAAAATTAGCAGATTTAGACCTGATCTTATTTTTCCCAGACAGGCTTCACTCACACACCATAAAATGAATGAATGGATTTTTTTATAGTGTCTTCTACATAGTATAATTAACTAGTCTGTATTGCTGCTCACCTGGTTCACATTTTCTGCAGCATCCCCCGTTGTGCTTATATTCATTTTGTTGGCAGCTTATGGAGAGTCCTGCCTGAAATTAAGAGTTACAACAACAGTTAAAGAAACAGTGATAAAACTTATATGATAAAATGCTTGTGACTAAACTACAGCAACATGCCACTTCAACAGATGAGACAGATACTAAATGAATCGTGCAGCTTTGAGAGTTTCACAGGTCACCCATGGGAGGTTTTTAGTTACAGATGTTTACCATGGGTTTACCAAAATCATAATAACAAATGTTTGTTTCAAATCAGCATATGAGAATAATTTCTGAAGGTGATGTGACACTGATGACTGGAGTAAAGTTTGACCAGATTTTCATTTCATTACATTACATTTATTATTTTACTTGAAAAATGCATGCCAGTTGCTTATTTCATAATCTGATGCAATGGCATTCTGGCATTTTTAAGTGTGGCTAAAGTGTTCAAATACTTCTTGGGGTCATTTTATCTCCAGTCCTCTGGGTGATTTCTACAGTAACACAAAAACTACACAACGTTTGGCCTGTTTGAGAATCTTCAAGGAATAAGGATCATTTGAGTGGTTAAAGCATCAGGGAATGAAAGATTGGGGGCGTGTGTGTATGGTGGGGGGATATTGCCCAACTCGGAGGAAGAAAAAAAAACAAGAAGAAAAGCAAAAAAAACACCACCCACATCCCTCCAGATACCACAAAAGCATTCCACGGTTTAACAGCAGGGCAAAATTAAATGCAATCCTTTAATTCAGTGCAAATCTGAGAAAATCCAGCCGTCACTCATGTAAAAGACAATAAAAAAAGAAAATAGTGCCAAGCTCAGCATACTGGGCTCTCGCGGAGGTGAAAAGGACTTGGCTGAAGTACTAGGTGTTTCTTTGTAGACTGTTAAAATAGGCAGAAATAATGCTCAAATTCAACTTTTTTGCACAGCAAGGGTGAAAAAAGGAATTGCTTTCAAATGAGCAACACGGGCAAAGCCTTAGTTTTCTGTATTCTATCCAGCATATATTTTCAAATTATAGAAATGGAAGAGAAATATTGTTTAGAGGGACTACAGAAGACAATTTATGAAATATGAAAGCTCTCTTTATCTCTCTCAAGCAAAAACAAACACACAAAAAAAAGCAGAAGCAAACATTTTCCTATTTAGATTTCCTGGTATTGATCATGGATCAATGGAAATATCCATCATCTCAGGAAAATCCATGGGTATCATGGAAATTTTTGAGGAAATATAATTTCCTTATCAGATTTGTTAATGACAACAAGCTTGGTCTAAACAAGGGACTAGTTCACTAAAACAAATAACACATATTCATCAGGAAGAAAACCCAATTTATTCAAATGAAACAAGCTGTGTCCTATATTCCTTGAAGATATATATATATATATATATATATATATATATATATATATATATATATATATATATATATATATATATATATATATATATATATTCATACTACAATGTGTCTAAATGTGAATTAAAAAAAATAAAAATTTCAAACAATAAATTACAATAAACATTCAATAAATTGAATACTTTTATATTAAATTATATTAAATAATCTTCTCTTTGTTTCTATTAAGACATTAAACATAGTTGAAGATGCAATTCTGAAGGTTTTTCTACCACTGCTGAAGAACCTAAAGACCCTTTGATGGACGCATGTGAAAAAACACAGGAAACCCAAAGGAATGTCCAGAGTTCATTTCTGATCCTCTGCATTTGAATGTAAGGCTATACTCAGGCAACACAACATATTTTCATTGACTAAATATATAAGATCATGGTCAGTGACGCCCTGAAAAATTATATGTTAGAAAATATGCACCGGACACAGAAAAATCTTTTCTCACAGGAGCTCGTTGCATATAGCAGAAGCACTCAGATATCATAACTCACGGTCCTAATGACTCAGTTCAGTCATGTGCATTGCCTTTATTCTGTTTATGAATGCAAAAAGATAGCAATGCTGCGTTACTGTATACTAGAACTGTGTATATGAATAAAAGTAATTTATAATTAATTTAGTTAACAAAACACTTGTCCATCATTTGAAGAAAATACCCCTCAGTATCAAAGGTCGAAAGAATTAAGTTTCCAGATATACTGACATTTTCTTTCATAACTGTACAACCTGGAAAACACATGTTCAGACCTGCAACAGAAAGCATGTTAAAACTTTTGACCTGATACAACATTAGATAACTCAGAAAACAACTGAATGAATGAAAATATGAATGACAATGGGCTTAGACAAAAAACAAAACAAAAACAAAGGTAAAATTTGTTAATTTCACACAGATTATAACAGACGTTGTCAAATTCCAATATTAGGGATTTTCCCGAAAGGTTTTCAAAGAACAAAACAAGTGTTTTTGAGATTTTGGGGTTTTTGAGCTGGAGTTTTCCTCCCCATTCCTGGGAATGTAATCAAATTTACATTTGGCGAATTTACATGATTTCTTATTAAAATAAATAAATAAATAAACACTGCACGCTTTAAAGGTTAAAACCATCACGAACAAAGCACAATCCCAGAAACATCCACATCCACATGGAGTTCCCCTCAAAGTGTGCAACAATTCAGATTCCAGGGAAAAATTCAGAATAATCTGGCAGAGAAGGAAAGAGTGAGGAAGTGTCTCAAAACTTTGTGAGCGGCCAATCTAGAGAACACTTTCGGTCAAAAATGACCCATGTCTAGGTATGTCTTTTCAATTTTGAGCCACAAACTAAATTAGTGACTTGACATCCAACTACTATAGCGGTTCTTTCGAACAGTTCATTTCAATGAACCGGTTCAAAAAAGATTCATCAATTCTCTTGTCATCGCGTCATTATTTGGACTTCTCTGTAATTAACGCGTCCCAGTTTAGTTTGTCGCAGCCATAATTAATCTTAGATTTAATAAAGTCAAACAATGTTAAAATTAATTTACTTCATTTGACTGAAAAGATTAAATGTTGTTTATTAAAACCAATTCGTTTTGTGCGCGTGTTGACAAAACAGTCAATAAAGTCACAAAGATATTTGCATTGCGTTTTATTCTTTAACATTATCCCATTCGGCTACTACTTAGGCTACTTTTCGCGCCACCAGTCAAATTCACTACAAATGCTCTTATATTAACGAATAAGAGATAGGGAAGTTGTTGACACGACAGCTGTTTGGGGCGATTCAGTCAGATCGAACGAAGCGATCAGACCGGTTATTAAGATTCATTGCAAAGGTCCGATTCAGAAGAGCGAGTCATTCGCGATTCGTACATCGCTAATGTACACAACCCCGTTCTCGCAACAAAGCACTTAAATAAATAGAGGTTAATAAGGCAGTTTCGCATTGTGGTGGCCAAAAAGTAAACAAGAGTGCAAAATAATAATACATTATAAAATAATAATACAATTCAAAGACAAAGTTTGGTGTATTGTAATCATTTGCAGAAAAAAAAAAAGAAAACACACAAAAAACAGTAGCTAAGCAAACTTACCGGCGTGCACAGAGCAAGAACGAAGTGTGTGATCCATCCTTGAAATATCCAACTAGCTGAAAAATTCACTCTCATTTTTCTAAACTTTAAAACAGGACTCTGTAATCTCAGTTTCGGTACTGTTGTATCGTCCAGTGAGGTTCAGCAGCAGACGTCTGCGCGCTCCGGGATGAAAGGATGAAGCTCCAGACTGCTGTAGTTCATTCGCAGAGAGCATGTCCCATGATGTTCACTCACCCACGCCTCGACTGCGGCTCTCCCTGTGTTTCCACTGCTCTACAGTCATGTGGAAGCTGCTCAGTTTCTCACACGCTCCTCCCATTTCTCGTAATCAAAGTAGTCCACATATAAACGGGGTGACGTTCATATAACCAGAATCACTGTCAGTCTCTATCGTTCAAGTCAGTTTAGTTGCCCCGCGCCACGTCGAGCACATGTATCGCGTTGGTTTACACTTATAGCCGAAGTGCAGTGAAGATACTTTGTACTTTTAAGTTGTGAGATACCTATTGACCCCAAAAATCAAAAATAGTAGCTAGTGCTGGTGTAGCCTACTCCTACATGAAACGGAGCATACTGCTGGAATATTGTATCCCAAAAGACAAAGATTAGACTGTCAAGTTAAAACTTTCAATGCAAAATAGGATTAAAAATAAACAAAAACGTATTCTAATGTTTAAAATCATAAAAAAAAAAAAAGCAAGTAGGCCTATACAATTTTGAACATAGTCTCACTTATGGAAGCTTGTTTCTGCCATATGGATAAAAAAATAAAAAAGGCAATTGGGACTGTTGCAAAGGTTTGAATTCTGAGAAGTAAAATCTGAATTGTGAGACAGAAACTCATAATTGTGAGTAAAAAAGAGAGAATTGTGAGATAAAAAGTCACAATTAGCCTATAGCTGTATTTTTTGTTCCATGGTGGGGAAAAATTGCAAGAATTGCGAGATATAATGCAAGATGTAAACTCTATTATATATGACTCATCCTGCACTACACAGATTTTTGTCCAATAGCTACTATGTTGTTTATTGTTGCTATGCCACCTGGAGTGTGACTAATTTGCAATGCTTTAGACAAGCAAAGTCAACAACATAATAAAATAGTTATCAAATCTGATTGGATGAGCCTTGTCTCAAAGACTATAGTTGTTGTGAGTAAATATTTCATTGTAGGCTACCTGTCAACTCTTTTTTTTAACATAAGAACAGGTGCAGCCATTCTATTGTCAACCATTTCCAGTGATTTTAGTTGTACAAAAACATTGCAAACTGGTACTTATTATATGTATTATCATAATCACAATTACACTGGTTTATAGTGCAAATACAGTAGTTTACTGTTTACTTTGTTTACTACGACAAACCCCATATTTTGAGCATTAAATATTTTGCAGGCCTAGTCTTAATATCAACCCATTTTTCCATTAATTTCTCCTCCAAACCTCAACTGATAAGGAAACTGTGCACTTTTTCCTCAAATTGTTTTTGTGGTCCTGGAACTTACACACTTTTCAGAAGAATAACATAGACTATATGACGAATAATGTTTCTTAATGAGATTAGAAAGTAATGGTCCACTAGTTTGTGGCCTCTCTGAGCAGAAGGTCATTCTATGTAATGTTAAACTGTAAGTTGTTTGCCTGTAATTCTTATCTTGCTTAACTGTCAGCTCATAATCGCTCACTTGGCATCTGTCTTAGTGGGTGAATGGGGCAGATAGCGATGCTTTCGGGATGTATGTGGGGGTGTTTGAAACATTGCCATAAGTTTCACTAATTCATCATCCCTCTCACTTTCATGAACAAAGCTGCCGTGTCTGTTCCTTTAAGCCACCACTGCCTGCTTTGAATAACAGTCATCAGTAAAGCTGAAGGGCATGTTTTGGCATCCATGCGCTTTCCTTCATGCAGCTACCGCACCACCCCACATGCAAATCAGGTGAACATGGTCTCTTCAATTCCTGGAGGCCTTTCAAAGCTGCTATGTCAGGCAGATGTCACTAGATTGATTGTTATAGCATGAAAAAACAACACTGAACCAACCCAACCTATGTGTATATGTTATGTTTCATGATTAAAAGCATTGTATGTTTTATGTTGTGGGGGGAAATAAAAAAAAAATCATTGATGCAACAACATGAAGGCTGTGAAAATTAATCTGCATTGTTAATCCTTTTCATCTTTTATTTAAAAAAATCACAAAAATCTAACCTTTCATTGGATAATTAAAATTTAAAATGGGGGAAATATCATCATGAAATAAATGTTTTTCTCTTATACACATTGGCCACAATTAACGGTACCCTTTTATTCAATACTTTTTGAAACCTCCATTTGCCAGTTTAACAGCTCTAAATCTTCTCCTATAATGCCTGATGAGGTTAGAGAACACCTGACAAGAGATCAGAGATCATTCCTTCATCCAGAATCACTCCAGACCCTTTAGATTCACAGCTCCATGTTGCTGCTTCTTCTCTTCAGTTCACCTCACACATTTTCTACAGGGTTCAGGTCAGAGGACTGGAATGGCCAGAAGAAGCTTGGTTTTGTGCTCAGTGACCCATTTTTGTGTTGTTTTTGAGGTTTGTGTTTGGATTATTGTACAGTTGGAAGATCCAAACATGGCCCATTATAAGATTTCTAACAGAGTCAGTCACTTATTGATTTTTTATCTGTTGGTATTTGATAGAATCCATGATGCCATGTGTCTAAACAAGATGTCCAGGACCTCCAGCAGAAATATAGGCCCACAACATCAAAAATACAGCAGTATATTTCATTGTACACATGGGGTACTTTTTATCCCTGTGTTCACCAAACCCATCTTGAGTGTTTGCTGCTAAAAAGCTCTTTTTTTAGTTTCATCTGACCATAGAAGCCAGTCCCATTTGAAGTTCCAGTCGTGTCTGATAACTGAATATGCTGGAGTTTGTTTTTGGATGAGCTCGGAGAATTTCTCTTGAAACCCTCCCAAACAACATGTGGTGATGTAGGTGCTGTTTGACAAATTATTTTTAAGGTTTTCTGACCCCGAGACTCCTTGGAGAGTCTTCAGCCACTCAAACTCTCCTTCTCACCATGCACGATATAGATACACGTACGCTTCCAGGCAGTTTCGTAACATTTTATGTTGATTGGAAATTCTTAATTATTGCCCTGATGGTGGAAATGGGAATTTTCACTGCTCTAGATCTTTTCTTAAAGCCACTTCACTAATTTGTGAAGCTCAATTAACTTTTGCTGCATATCAGAAATAAATTCTTTGGTTTTTCTCATTGTGATGGATGATTAAGGGAATTTGGGCTTTGTTTTCCCTCCCATTTATATTTCTGTGAAACAGGAAGCCATTGCTGGATAATTTCATGTTCATAATCACCCTGGTGTGCTCAAAATTGTGAATATGAATGGGAATATACTTCAGAGATATTTTACTCATAAGAATTTCTAGGGGTGCCAATAATTGTGTCCAATGTATATTTGAGAAAAGCATTTATTTCATAATGATTTTTCCCCCCATTTTAAATTCTTATTATCCAATGAAAGGTTAGATTTTTGTGAATTTTTTTAATAAAATATCAAAAAGATTAACAATGCAGATTAATTTTCACAGCCTTCTTTGATCATATTTACCAAGGGTGCCGATATTTTTGGCCATTACTGTACATACATATCAACATTAAAACAGGAAATGACATCATAGAGAGTACACCAGTGGACAGTGACCAGAGTGTGTGTTAAGGTCTTCTTAAATATCAGATAATTCGGTCTTTTTATATATCAAAATGAAAATTTTGAGATAAAAAAAATCTCAATTATTGTATAAAAAGTCAAAACCTTGACATGCTAAATAATAACTGAGACAAAATTAAATAATAATGAATTAAGCTTAACTAAATAATTGAGATAAAAAGTCAAAATATGACATACTAAGCCATAATCATGAAACAAAACATAAAACGATTGAAATTGGTGCCGATACCCTTGTGGGCAGTGCGCCGAGTTTGAATCCTGCCCTCTCTCTCTCCCCAAATTGGCAAAAATGCCAAAAACAGATGTAATAATTTTTTTAATAAATAAATGATTAAAAGACAAAACCATGACATCAAAAGTAAAAAATTATGAAAAATATAGTTAAAATAGTGTCGAAATAAGACATATTAAGCCAGAATCATGAGATAAAAAGTCACAATAATTCATAAAATCACAATAAATACATAAAATTAATTATTTATCATCATTTAATAACTTTTTCTCTCAATTTTAGCTGTCATAATTATGACTTCTCATTATTTCACCTTTATTTTATAAGTTTGAGATCTCAGAATGCAAACATTTCATCACTTTTTATCTCATATAATTATGGCTAAGTATGCCATATTAAGACTCATAGTTTTTGCTTTTATGTAATAATTATGACTTATGGCAACTTTTTATGTCATGATTATGGTTATGACATATTGACTTCATCTCAAGTATGATTTTGCATCTCCTGGTTTGACTTCTCAGATAATTATGAGTATTATGTCATAATTTTGACTTTTTTTTCATGTCCTCCCACCTGTAAAATGTTTTTGCTAACATTGCCAAGCTTTAGGAGAGAGGAACCCAGGCTGAACCTGGAACTCTCCAAAACCCTTCATAACTTGCCATCAAAGTGGTCGCATATTGGCCGGAACTCAAAGCTTTTTAGTTCCTGTTTGCTGTCTTGTTATGCACTCAGTCAACAACGCAACAGGAATAAAAACACGGAGAGGCAGAATGTTCCCGTGGTTTTATGCAGCCGCTCTCCTCTCTCCGGGTTTGGAAATGTTCCTGGCATCTGACTCACAGTCCTCTTCAACTCTTGCCCTGCGCTCATGAGTAACTTATCCCTGCTGATGAAATTTCCACATACTACTGTAGATCAGCTCCAAATCATGCGCAGGTCTCCTCGTGCTAGAGAAAATATTTTATGCAAATTCGAGCTCTGTCGTTTAGCATGAAAGAATAAAAGTTACACTAGCGCTGAGGGTAAACACAAAAGTTAAAAATTAAAACTAATATGCAAATTTCATTTTCCTTCAGTCAATAAATGATCTAACGCAAAGGCTTCTGTAGAATCAAGGCAGTATTTTCTCCCGCCAGCTGCTGACCATGTGATCAAGGGACCCTTGAACTTTGAAACCTTTTCTCCAAATGCAGAGGAAAAACAAGCCACGGCTTTGATCTTCTCAAGTTTTTTCGTTGGTTTTCAAGGCCAAGCGTTTATTGTAGTAACACCTGTCGAAGTGTAAAATAAACAGCACAATTCAGTTGCATTAGAGATATGCTGTATATAAACTGATATGAACCCCATGCAAACAATGTGCTACTGATTTGCTGTATCAGAAGTACTTAAGTGCAGATTTATTATGACTGCTGTCAAGCCAGACGTCTAAGAAAGCAAAAAACCATCTAAAAGAGAGTTCAAGAGACAACACACTGAATCAGAAGTACATAAGTACACAAGTGGTCTTCGCTTTTTATTATCTTATGACACGAATTTTCAAATATACATGATAATGGGTACTGTTCTCTCGATTCACTGTATTTTACAGTTATTTACTGTTGGAGCATATCCAAAATAAGAGAAACAAAACCCCAGACAATTTTACACACTCATAGAAAATATTCTCCAGAGACACAGCAACACATAAGAGACAACAAGACAAGGAAGGAATCATTGTTTTGATTTCATAAAGTTCACATTGTCCAAAATAAACAAACAGAGAAAGGTGTAGTGATGCAAATAAGCCTCTGAAATAAAATCGAAATAGAAAAAATGGAAAACATTGAAACATGAGTGCAAATTTCTTTGGAGGCTGGAAAAAAATTTAAGACATAAATATGTTAAAAATATAGCCGATCAAATCAAAGACGAACAAAAGAAAGGCAGACGACTGACTTCAAGTAGGAGATCCAAGAAAGTGGAGGGTTCATGGGAAACACCCAAAGCAGCTCTCATTTCTTTCTCTGGAAAACATTCGCCAGCATGGCACCTGAGGTGGTCAGCTGGCCCATCTTACTTAGAAACTTGGTCTTGGCGTCCTCACCCACCAGACTCGCTGCAATAGAGATGGACCTGAAAAGAGACAGCACCGCATCCATAGGTCAAAATCCACCCACCAATCAAGGGTCGTATAAGCACTGGCTGCTGATAGGGCCAAACTGGCAAAGACAATACCTTACAGTAGAGTGTATAAGTTTAATTCATTTCTGGAAATTAGTTCAAAGTGTCTGATTAGTTAGTTAGAAGTTAAAGGCGTTTTCACACTGAACGTGACAATTCGGCGCAATGACGCCGAATTTTATTTTGAACTTAGACTCAAGTATAAAGAAATAGCCTAGTCAGTGCTTAGTTCAAGGCACGGTTTTGGGAAATTCGAAAATGCTTCATGTGGCTTCATGTTTTAAAACAGTGACATCGGAGGGCTTGCATATTTAGTATAGCATATTTGGTCTTTTCTCTCATCTTCATTAGGCCGCATTAAGCATTTTATGAACCACTGCAAACTGTTTCGTTCTGGGCTCATCTGCTTTTCTGTGCGCAATATAAACTATAAACAGATTTGGTATTTTTAAAATCACCGTCTCCGTTCATTAGCCTACCTTAGGGGGAAGTTGTGGCCTAATGGTTAGAGAGTCGGACTCGTAATCCAAAGGTGACTGAGGTGCCCTTGAGTAAGGCACCGAACCCCCAACTGCTCCCCGGGCGCCGCAGCATAAATGCTCCGGGTGTGTGTTCACGGTGTGTTTGTGTTCACTGCTGTGTGTGCACGTTGGATGGGTTAAATGCAGAGCACAAATTCCAAGTATGGGTCACCATACTTGGCCGTATGTCACTTCACTTTCACTTTCACTTAAGCGTTTTCTACGGAGGGCTTAGTAGTCTAATATTATTAATAAGGTTATTAATATTAGCCTAATAATTTTATTAGTATTTCGAATTTGGCACTCCAATGTCACTGTTTTAAAACATTAAGCCACATTAAGTGTTTTAGAATGTCCAAAAACCGTGCCTTGAACTGACTGTATTTCTTTATACTTGAGTCCAAGTTCAAAGTAAAACTATGAACCGCTCCATTGTGAACATACGGAGCTGTATGGACCACTGCAAGCAGGAAGAGTTTGTCCTGATTCTAAAAGGCCCGTTCTCACCAAGAACGATAACTATAAAGATAACGATATTGTCGGCGCCGATAGCCTCGTGGTTAGTGCACCGACATATAGCGCAGTAGTGCTCACAGCGACACGAGTTAGAGTCCTATCTCAAGGTCCTTTGCTGATCCCACTCCCCTATCTCTTCCCAATGCTTTCCTGTCATCTCTCTACTGTCCTGTCTATTAAAGGCATAAAAGCCGGAAAATATAACTATATTAACGTCCACACCAGCGAACGATATTGTGTGTTTATTCTCAGCACATGCTCCTCTGACACTTTAAATTCTCGAGCTCCTTACAGCAGGATGGATTCTGATTGGGTGTCAATGTTTTTATCAATCATCAGCTGGAAAAAAAATAAATCTGAAAGTGATTCCAACGATATCGTTTCTCTGTGCCGTTATCGTGGCTGTGGTGTGGACTCTATTCTTAAATATTGAGAATATCGTTATCTTTATAGTTATCATCCTTGTTGTGAACTGGCCTTAATTCAACAAATCACTTTCATTATCACTAGAAAGCAACATACTCATATTTCTGTATAAATATGTAATTTAAAAAAATAATCAGCTATAATTTGCCAATTAAATTAAAACGGTAAACTAAACCATCAATGCTTAGTACACTGAAGGATTACCATAAAAAGTTGTATTATTCACAGGCCTACTTCAACAAAACCACAGTACTAACATGTTACATACACACAAACGGAAATATCTATCTTAAGTGCTTTCAGTTCATTTTTTGATACGATATGAGTGGTCAATATTAACTTTTAATAATGAGTTAAAATAGCTTTGAAAATTTTATATCATGTAGCTTTTAAGTAACATCTATCTATCTATCTATCTATCATTCAGTGTGAGACTGATGCAATTGACACTGTTCTCACGCTCTCACACGTCTACTTTCTCACGCAGTCAACAGCAGCCTCAGTTAAACTGTAATAATAGGATATTGGCGAAACAAATCCGGTAAAGGCTCCAGTGCGTATTGGTGTTTGCGCTCTGGAAAGCATCAAACGTTTCTATTTACAACGTGTTTTTGTTGCATTGAGCAGTGTAGTAAATCACAGACATATGTTGATTACTTGAACACTTGTGATTGGCCACTGCGGCCAAGTTAGTCAGAATTCACAAACCTCTAAATGCTGAATTTTTGCCTGCATGCTTGCAAATCCGCTAAGTGTAACACAATGTAAACAAGTCGAGCTTCATTGATTATAATGAAACATTGTGAGATTTCTAGGCTTACATAATACATTTAGAATTTGAATAAAGTTTTGAAATAGAAGCAATAGGACCAAAAAAAACTACTACAGTAGAACAAATAAATAAGAAATGCTACATACACTGTATAAAGTAATCAAATGTATAAAAACATTGCATATTCTTCACTGTGTTTATATATATATATATATATATATATATATATATATATATATATTTCTTCTTATTAAAGTCACAAAAGTGATTTAGTCAAGAGCAGTGTGAGATTTCCTCTCTTTTGTTGTTTGATTAATATGAATGACAGACAGCAGGAATATTAGACTGCTGTCACTTTAAGAGCTGCCCGAGCCCAATATACTGTTACACATGTTTTCTTTCTCAGCTGTTTGCTTTCAATTAAGACCTAAATTACTGTGAACTTACAAACTTAAAAATATTTAAATGTAATTTCTTCCTGTTAAGGCAAAGCTGACTTTTCTTATTATTATCTAAGCTGAAAACCGTTGTACTGCTCAATATTTTTGTGAAAACTCTGAGTGACATTTTTTATGGAGTCTTTGATAATTTTTTCACAGTATAGTAGTTTTATATATATATATATATATATATATATATATATATATATATATATATATATATATATATATATATATATATATATATATATATATATATATATATATATATCCGTTGTCACATTTTGGCAGATTGGGTGTGAATAAAACTTTGCAAGCGTCATGCAAAAGAAATAACACATAGTTATGTGATGAACAGAATCATTTTTGAGTGAAGATTTTACCACCATCTATGTTTTATGGTTAAAAACACCATAAACTCCGTAAATCACTTTGTCTTTTGTATCTTTTTTTACATCTTGCTCTTGAACTTGTTTCCCATAAACATTCATGCTTTAAAATGTAACCCGCCCATCTAATTAAATAAAAAAAGATCCCAGATAACCCACGGCAGAACAACCCACACCATTTTTGAGCGGCAGACTCAACTGATGTATCATGACTTGTAGTGACAGTCACAATGATAGACTTCACTGCAGTTATAAAGTTCGAACATTTATAAATATCTCAACAAAACCACTGGAAGCGTTGCTACGATACCAACTGTGAAATTTAAAAGACAAGTGCTGTTTATAATCAAGCCACATCTTTAGGTTAAAGGTTTTAAAGAGTGCCACAAGTGTTCGCAAGCTGGGTATGTTTCGTTTTGGAAACCTCACTTAGATAGAGTCCTTAGCAAGCAAAAATCTGACTGTACGTACCCTCTCACTTCTTCACAAAGTCAGTCAACTCTTGAAAATTGCAAACTTCAGCAACTAAAAATCCATTTAGCGCATATTATACTACGTTTTATATAAGGAAAAAAACAACAGTCAGCACCAAATTTGGAGTGGAAATATTAGATAAATAACAGTGTATGTGTCCATGTAGCTTTACACAGCTGCTATAAGTGTAATATGAAGCAGCAGTACCATTGGCCTACAGGCACAGCTCAAATGAAGCGGGTTTGCAATAATCATGTGGCTAAACCAGTGGCCTGCAATGCCTGATGGGAACTATCTCGCAGTGGAGACACTGAGTCAAACCCAAGCTGAACTCAGACAGATAAATTGTTGAGGAAATTAACATGCGAAAAGCCTTCCTGAGTACTGTAAGATTGAGTAGGTGTACTTGAGAACTCTTGTGAAATTATTTATTTTTACTCCGCTACTGAAAGAGCACTTGTTCGCTTGTTTTGTTTTGTGGCCAGGGAGTTATTTAAACTAAAACAGGAGAAGCAGACACTGTATTCATTCGATTTTCCTCTTACATGTAGTGATTTGAGTCTCCATTTGCAGTAAATAAGAACACTAAACATGGTGACTGTATGAATAAAATGAAGGAGTGTGTCTTCTCACCCTTGTGCCTCTCCAATGCCTTTGTTCTCCACCTTTATTTCACACTCCTTTATCATGGAACTGAGAATAACCTAAAGGACAAGCGGGAAAAGAGGGAGTATTCTTAGAGCGCTGCTGGGAAGTCTGACATACACGCAGACACACGCACATCAGCTGGACATTACTAGGCAAAGGAAATTAAATAAATAGAAATTGGGTTACATGACATGCAGTGTGATAAAACGTTAGGACGACAAGACTAGACCAGGCTTTGGAAAAGCACACAATGTTATGGGTCTGTATTTAATTGAGAATTATGGGTGGTGGTTGTTGTAGTTGTGTCATACAGACGTGACAAAGAAACAATTCTGAAAATGTTTTTTGAAATGTTGATTTTATACCTCATGCTCCGGAGAGAGCTGCTCCATATCTGTCCTCAAACATCTCAGTCCAGGGAGGAAATGATTCACCATGAGTTCTTCAGAAATAACTAAAGCCCCGGAGTTAAGAAAAGACTGTCAAACATACCTGTGAAATAGCCTCAGTTCAGTATGCATACTTGGGGAGAAAAAAATTATTAAATAAATATACAGAGTGTCAATTTACACTAAGTGCAAACAGCCCGCCTTGTTGGCAGAGGCTATTTACACCAACTCCGCCAACCAACGTGTGACTGGGGTAGTCAACGACCGTCAAACATCAGCTCCAGTGGGGTAGATGGTAAAACACGTAATAACACATAATTTGAATTAAAAGAATAATTTACACTCGATACGTTATTGTTGCATACTGTACTACAATACTGAGGTGCAGATAATTGCCATTATTTGCAATAAGTAGTAGAAATAGCAGAAAATCCTGCTATTGCAACAGTGTAAATAGAATCTATAAGCAATTTGCACTTAGTTTAAATAGCATATCGCTAAAAGATACTGCTATTTTCACTTAGTGAAAATAACATCTATAGCTAAGAACACTTAGTGCAAATAGCTGCTGCCATAAATAAATTAATATAAATACGCATATCTCTGTGTGTGTGTGTGTGTGTGTGTGTGTGTGTGTGTGTGTGTGTGTGTGTGTAAAAATCGCATGACTTTAAAAATATAACCTAAAATGGTGACAAATTCAATTTTAGTCTTTGATGCACAACGCAAAAATACTATAATGCCAATAAAAATGTAATGCATTTAAACTATATAACAGAAAAATTCAACAACATGAAAATAAAATAATACCTTACTTAAAATGTAAAACTATGCTCAACCTATAATTAAGGTCGTTAATAATTTCATTAAATTGAAACGATAAAACATTGAAAAAACTACAAGTACACAAAAATAGAGTGGAAACAACAAAAAAGACTGAAAATAAAATAAAAAACTTATTAAGAATGTAATAATATAATAAACCTATAATTAGGGATTTTGATCTATAAATGTTTCATTAAATAAATTACTATCTAAAATACTAAAACTAATAGTCATTGAGTGAAAACAAAACAAAAGACTGAAAAAAAATAAAAGTAATTAAAAATTTAAAACTATATTAGACCTACAATTATGGCTGTTAATCTTTTGTGAAATTAATTAAATGATGTACCAATTAAATACGTTACACCATGATATACCAATTAATTAATTATTTTCAATAAATGATAATCAAACCACATATATCAATATTTGCTGTGAAAAGAAAAGATATTCTTAATACAGCAAAATTTTTACTAAATGAACATGTAATTGACACCTCTGCTCACAATGCCTCTGAAAAAATAAATATTAATTCCAAATGTATATGAATTTTGATTTTCAATAATAACTGGTAATTCCGCTGAATCTACTAAAAACCGCAAATGAATGAAACAACAAGCACAGTGTTAACATGAGTTACTGGTATCAGCCTGATGATCGTTGCACCCCTAAAAGCGACCAAACCGAAACCATGACCACCACAAAACTTGACATAAACCGAACCGTGAGAAATTCGCACTGTTAAACCCCTATCGCCTTCCCATAATGACTTGCACTTTTACAGTAAATACACACCAGTATACAGTCCACGATCCAGACTCAACCTCATATTGATCATGTTGCAAAACCTCAAAACACAGACAGGACGAGGTTTTACAAAACTGCCTGGGGGGCAAGCCACTGCTACAGGGGGGTCTCAACTGTGACACAGCAGACAAAAATAAAATGAAACAGAGAAAGATGGGGGGGGGGGAGAACAAGACAAAAGAGCATCTGCAAAGGCATGTGTGCTGGGAATCCTGACCAAAGGGCTGGGCTAGGCTCTCTTCGCTCAAACAGACAACATCACAGAGCATTTAACGACAAATTCTGACATCCACCCTGCAATTTAGTGTACAAAAATGGCTGAGGTTTATTTTCTTTCTTTCCCTGCCAGTGGGATATGCAAACATTTTTTGCAACGGCGAAGCTCTTAGAAGAAAAGGAGGGGAAAAAAAAGAGAGTGAGAATGCAAATCCAGCTATGGAGACTCGTGTCCAGCTTAAATAGTTGACCATCGCTCAAAAACTCAAAAAGCACAGAGAGAAAGTGGCCACACAGACTGTGTGTTCAGTATCTGTTATTAAGTTGAAACTGGAGGTAAAACTGTGGTTATACTGTGCAAGCTGCCATACGCCACAAAATCAGTAGAGAAACCAGTGAGAGATGGCTTCTGCTCCCAAACATCAGCAGTGGAGGTGTACAGCCCAATTCCGCTGTCTATCTGTTTTCAATTTGTAATCAAAATGTTCCCTCTTAGAGAAAAATCTACTTCTGGAAATTTTGGAAATGCAAACCGCTGGGCATTACTGAGGCTTACAAAAACAATAAAAACGCTTGATTGATTCGTTGAAAAAAGCCTCAAATGGTCAGCCAAATGATTGCCCTGGCTGTTCATGGACTGTCTGATGTATCCCCAAAATAGCAAAGGCTTGGCAAAATGACAAGTTACAACCTGATTGGCTGATTGGTTTACGCAAATTTCAGGTTTGTAAATAGCAGTCCCACTGAGAAACAGATGCTGATTTAGACAAACAGCTTTTCAATAAACTGAAATGCTATGAATAAACACAAAATATACATGTTATGTTTTATGTATAAGAAAATTAAAGGGATAGGGAATTTTCAAAAATGAAAAATTAAAATTCTCTCACCATTTACTCAAGTAGTTCCAAACCTGTATGAATGTCTTTGTTCTGCCGAACACAAAGGAAGATATTCTGAAGAATGTGGGAAACAGAGCAGTTCTGGGGCACCATTGACTTCCATAGTATTTTTTTCCAAAATATCTTCCTTTGTGTTCGGCAGAACAAAGACATTCATACAGGTTTGGAACTACTTGAGGGTGAGTAAATGATGACAGAATTTTCATTTTTGGGTGAACTATCCCTTTAAGTATAGAGGTATACTAAATATGCTAAGTATAGAGGACTCATATTTTCAACAGAGGTGAAGGTTTAGGAAGGTTTAAGATGGTTGTTCAAGAAATAAATAAATTAATATAAACAATAAATAAAAAAAAGATATATATATATATATTTGTTTTTTACAAACAAGCAGATTTTAGTTCACAAGACATTACAGTAATCCACATATCCAGTCTATCAGTTAATGTTTTTATCTGTTTGAACTCTCATTCTGACGGCACCCATTCACTGCAGAGGAGCCACTGGTGGGCAAGTCATGTAATGCTAAATTTTTCCAAATCTGTTCAGATGAAAAAACTAATTTCATCTAAATCTTCATCTTTGATGGTTTGAGTACATTTTTCATAAATTTTTGGGTGAAGTATTCCTTTCATGCTAATAGTCAAAACCTTGCTTTGTAAGACAAGTTGAAAGGTGGTTCTAAACACACAAAATTAGAAGTCAAATTTAGAAATATATAAAGGATACAACAGCAGGATAAGGCGCTGTATGCCTCAAACAGTTGAGTGGCAATATCAATTCTTTTACTCTCCACTGTCTGCTGGTTGTTGCACAGAGCCAGTTTGTGCAAATGAGGAAGAACAACTGTGGAAAAAAACAGACAGAGAGAGAACAGGACATGAAAGAAACAGAAAATACTTCTGCCATATTATAATGTATGTGCACTAAAGGGCAAACAGCCACAGAAGCATGATGCTACTGTTATCAACATATTACAACACGCAATGGTGTTTTTCTCTGAGTAAACAGTGAAAAACTTTGCATATGCAAGTGAGTATATAGTGATGACGCTCACATTCATCTCTGAAGCGTGGCTCTGCGTTGGGTCCTACTCTTCCAAATGTTTTGATGATTTCCATGTGCAAAGAATGCTGGTCCTGATATTGGGGGTCTTCCAGAAAAGAGGCCAGCTGCATTTTCACTCTCTCTAGCAGCTAATAAACACACATATAACACAAAAATAAACAAGACCGTCTCTATAGTAGACTATATTTTTATACATTTACTTTTGCTGTAAATAATAATAAATATATAATATATAATTGTGTATAATATATGTAAAAAATATATACATTTATATATTTCATAATATTCATTTTATGTTGCATTTAAAGCCCAGAACTGTGTTCTGTTGGGATTTAAAAAAAAAAAAAAAAATTTTTTTTTTTTTTTTTTAAATATTACATATGATGTGTATAACAATACCCAATACCCAAGTTTTTAAAGCCCAGAACAGTGTTGGGATTTTTTTATTTTATATTATTACATAAGATATTATATAACAGTAACCAAACATAAATTAGAGATTTAAATACTTTAAAATTGACAATGTGGGTTGTGGGTGTTTGTAACATGGAAGGCTCGTACCTCTTTTTGCGTTACGGTTTCCATAATAGTTCCAAAGGCAGGTATTGTTGATATCCTCACTGAGCTGAAAGCAGAAAATACGTCACTACACATCCAAAAGAAACCATTCAATTACCCACTAAAATGATAAAAGATGCATGAATGGAACAGAACCATGAGATGCCAATCACTTGATGGAATATGTGGTAAGCAAGATGATTAATGTCACATGATCATTCCCATGTCAGTATGAAAACCAAAACAGAAACAAACAGACAACAAATATCCAACCCCCCCCAGAAAATAAAAAATAAAAAATATCCAACCAAGAGAATGCGGAGAGGAGACAGGATATTTGGTTTTAAAGTGTCTCATAGCTGCGGTTAACTCACAATTCAGGACCACTGCACAAGGTAATAAGGGCCGGGGCTACTCGCTTGTCAATTAAGGCTTCGCTCATGCCTCGAAGAACCAGCTGCAAACCAGTCAGATGCAAAAGAGAGACGGGGGGGTCAAACACAAATGGCCAAGAACCTAGCAGGGAAGGGGGGGTGGTAGAGGAGACTGTAGTGCTAGGGGGGCCTTGGGAAAGAGTGACTGGCAGCCAAACATGCCACGGGCCACATGGATGGACAAATGTGCTGAATGAAAGGATGAATGGATTGTGGAAAGCAGGCAGCTTCTTCAAGCATGCAGCGATTAGTGTAGCCTGAACGAAGGATGTTAGTACACCGAGCATGTGAGACATAAACAAAATAAGCACTGTCTCTCAAGCCTTGGTTTCATCAGGAAAGCCAGATATACACTTTCGCACTGACATAACATCAGCATACAAAGAATAATTATATCAACCGGAATGATGGTTAACAATGGTATATTTTTTAATAAACTATATATGTACATAGGGGCATATTTCAACCTCAAAATAAAAGAAGAAAATATAAAATTATAATAAGTTACTATACTTTATATCTTTTTTTTTTTATTATTATGTAAATAAATTCTTATACTGAGAAAAATACATACAGAAATGAAAATATAAATTAATATAAATAATAATGAAATATAAATAATGCCTGGACCATATTACAGACTCAAAATAAATAAATAAATAAATAAATAAAAATAATAATAATAATTATTATTATATATATTTTTTTTTTGGCATTATGACACTACTTTTACAGTAATTTTCAAAGCAATTAAGCACAGTTAATCCTCCGGATGTCAGAAGCCTATTATAAATGCAAAATAAATAAATAAATTAAATAAAATAAATAAAACTAAATAATATTTTTCATCTAAAATTTTAAGTACACGTCATGGTAGTATTAGTTATATATTGTATTTTTGTTGTAACCCCCCCCCCCAAAAACAAACAAACAAACAAAAAAAAAGTCCAAAGAGGTTTGCTTTCATTAATGTATTACAGTTATTAGAATGAGTCCCCCCCCCCACATTATGGTAATGAGAACCTGGTTCAATGTGATGAAAATTACATTTACATTTAGTCATTTAGCAGACGCTTTTATCCAAAGCGACTTACAAATGAGGACAATGGAAGCAATAAAAAACAACAAAAGCGCAATGATATGCAAGTGCTATAACGAGTCTCACTTAGCTTAACGCAGTACACGTAGCAAGTTTTATTTTTAATAAATAAAAAGAAAACCGATAGAATAAAAAAAGATTAGAGACAAGCTTTTTTTTCTTTTTTTTTTTTTTTTAAAGAAAACAAGCAAAAATGATAAAATCATAATGGAAAAATTCTATTTATTTATTTTAAGGTGATATTTCATTGTTTCATTGTTAATTTCTTTCGACAAATAATGTGAGACAGTTAAATCTTGGCTCAGGTAGGCGGAGCTCGCTTGAGGAGGGGCTGATAAAGTTGTGGCCTCCTGAGAGAACCAAGGCAGAGGGAGGTGCATGGATGAAGGAGGCAGGAGGAGACTTACATTTCAGGATCACTGGAGAGAGTGATAAGTGCTGGAACAACTCTCTGAGCTACTAGAGTTTCATTCACCCCCTTCACCAACAGCTGATTGGTCAGAGCAGGGGTGATGTCACACAGGATGCATGGAAAGAGCGAGCACAGTGTCATGGAACACCGCAGAGAGAAAGAGAGAGAAACAAAAGAACACAAAAAAGAAACAACGGTAACAAACTAAAAAAAACAGCGCAGACATACAACGAAAAACACGACAGAAGCCCAAAGAGGCGCTACACAGATAAATTAAACAAAATTAATGGCTAAAGAGGCCAGGCAAATTTAACTTAAGCTACGACCACAGATGAGGAGAAGGGGGTTTCTCATATGGAAGAGTTTCTGAACACTCCTCGAACCTTCATTACCGACTTACAATGGGGTGGGGGGATGAAATGTGGGGGTCGTTACGTATTTTTTGAATGGCAATAGCAAGCGTGCTGTGGTGCAAAAGACGTAAGGATGCTTTAAAGCTGCAACGACTTCAAAAACAAGTAAACATTCAGTGATTTGACAAGTAACAGGGATGACAAGGCACAAGGGGGCCCTAGAGGGAGTGTGGAGAGCTCTGAAAATACATATTTACCACCTCACACCAACCATTAACATCATATTACAGCAAATTTGCATTGAAAACAAAGCATTAGGTAATAAAACTAATCATTTGACTGGCCTGGAGGATGCTAAATGTCTTTAAACATAAACTTAAGGACATTGGAAGTATTTATTAACTTTATGGCCAAGTAAACATGTCAATGTTTGAAGCGGGAACTGGAGGAAGGGCTTACCTCGAACATGCGTGCAGCGGTGCAGCGTACCAGTGCAGATGTATGGACCACTCCATACCAAAGCACCGTTAGTAGAAGCTCATGATACGCTGGGTTTGCCCTGGAGACAGGAAGTAACGGTTTTAGTGGGTATTCACAAAATGACAGTTGATGATCCTACTAAACCTGATCTTCTAGTCAGTTAGAGTGTCATTAGCATGAAACATCTGCTGCATTAGATCATCAGGATATGGGAGTCTAACAAATTGGGACATGTTATTTTTGTACTAAAGTGCAGGGCTTAACTTCAAGGATGACCTACTGGCCTCAGGCAAATTGCAAATGTAAACATTTGGTTTTGTGTGACATTCGGTTTGGAATTCTGCTTGTCAACCTTTTAAACTTCAGTATTACATTTAAAAGTTTAGTATTAAGTTTATAGTAAATGAAACATTTAAAGGGATAGTTCACCCATAAATGTAAATTCTGGACGATATGTCCTTACTACCTTTCTGAGCCTTGAACGTGTCAGTTACGTTGTTGTCTATGGAATCAAAAATTCAACAAAAATTTTTTCATTTGTGTTCCGAAGATGAAGGTGGGTCTTACAGGTTTGGAACGACATGAGGGCGAGTAATTCATGACAGAATTTTCATTTTTGGGTGAACTACTCCTTTAACATTAGCTAATATGCTAATATATATGCAGTTGTGGCCAAAATTATTAGAACACTAGTATTTAAAAAAATGGTTTTGAGACGGACTAAATCCAGAAGAACTGTGGCAACGTCTCCAAGATGCTTCAAGAAACTTACCTGCAAAGCTACAGTACTGTGAAAAGTTTTAGGCACTTGTGTAAAAATGCTGTAAAATGAGAAACGTACTACAGCAAAAGACAAATGTGACTTAAAACCATTTTTTAGTTGGTGAAAATAATAGTGTTCTAATAATTTTGGTGACCGCTGTAGATGAAATTGCAAGAATTACTTGCAAACAATAAGAAGAAGAAAAAAAAAAAAAAAAAAAAAAAAAAAAAAAAAGACAAACCAATTTGTAATGTTTTGCAGTAAAAAGTTTAATTTCCTGCTCTTGGAAGTTTCTTAAATAACTGTACAACTTCCAGATATTATTGCAAATTTTATTTGTAATCATTTTTTAATAAAATAAAATTACAAACATTAAAAAAAAAAAAAAAAAAAAAAAAAATCTGAGTAAAAATTGTGCAAAACAATATTTAAAAAAGTTTAACACAATGAAATCGAAATACAATTATAAATGTAAAATTAATATAAATGTATAAAAACACACTGTATAATTATATTTTTCAAATAATTTTAAAACTATGAATATATTAAAATGCTTCAAATAATAAAAATAATAAATTCTTAAAATAATTATAAAATGTAAAAATTTTAAATGTGTAAAAAAAACATTTTTAAATAATTGTAAAACTACTAATTATATAGCAAACAATTATAAATAAATAAATAATTACAAATAAATAACTAAAATTATATTACATTATATATTACAAATGATGTAAAGCTAATAAGATAAATATAAAAGTTAACAGTAATAGTGTAAAAGTTTAAAGTAATAAATAAATCTCACCCTGCAAAAGTATGAGATCTTATATCTGAGATCTCATTTTTATTTGCATTTTTAAGACCTTGACAGTCTCTGGTTACAGTTAAACATCTGCTTCTGTGTTCCAATAAAATAAAATCATATAGGTTTGGAATAGCATGAGGGTGAGTAAATGATGAAAGTTTTATCTTTTGTGTGAACTACTCCTTTCAAGTGGATGAATTAATAAAGCTTTAGTGCATAGAAGTGACAGGTACTCTCAATGGTGAGGTCATGACACTCGAGAGCAAGTCATTTTACATCAGTTTAAAGGAATTGCAGCCTCAGATGAGCTCATGCAGAAATGCATCCTGGCTGCAGATTTAACAGTGCTGACAAGACACTCACCCCAGCTCTACAAATGAAGCCTTTAGACTGTCAAGGGGAGCATGGGAGAGAGACAGCGTGGTCATGACATCCTCAAGAAAGCCAACCAAGAGTTTACGGTCCTCCTCCTAAAACGAACAACTTCATCAGAGAGAGGCTTTTTCTGAATTAAGACATCACACACCAGGCGTACAGTGAAGCTCCTACCTGATTGTAGCACGTTAGGACTCCGGTTGCATAGATCGGAACCGTAGCCTTTGTAAGGATGCCGTTTCCTGCGGAGGCGTCTGCAGGACACAATCTGTGTTACAATCTCTAAACATATAACTGAACACTCGGTTAAGAATTAGTTGAACTCATCTGGTAATAATTTAGCGAAATTCAAACCATTACAATGATACAACATGCCCAGTTTTGTTGGCAGATACTTTAACCAAAGACTTTTTTTAACTCAACAAACATTCAAAGAATGAAAGAAAAAGCTCCATTTCCAAATCCCATGAAGAGTGAAAACACATATTTGACACACAAGTCTCCAGCATGGGAAAGAGATATAGAGACGAAGAGTGTGTGTGTGTGTGTGTGTGTGTTCTCTTCCCAGCCCCTCCTCTGACAGCGGGAGTATTATTTTTGGTTAAGTGAACAGTCACTTACCCACATTCTCCTCAGATAGCCGCAGGATTTCTTGGAATTGAGGTTTTACCTTCAAAAATTAGGGGAAAACAACAACTAAATTAAACTGAAACTGCTGAACGGTGTATCTGAGCTGGACTATTTGCAGCACAAGCTCCATTTAGCTACTTCACTTGGCCAAATATTTTTAAAAAGTACAAAAAAAGGTGCTATAGAGAGAGACTACTGTATGGCGAATGTGTTTGACCTGTCCTACCTTAGTGTTGGTAAAGATTTTCCCAAACGTTCGACATAATCTCCAGAAGAACCTGGAGAACTCGTGCACACAGGTGGTTGAGGTGACGTTGATGCGTCCTACAATCTCTATAAGCTGTGGTAAACTGTGGAGAAAAAAAGGCAGAATCAGGTCCAATGCAAATGTAGGTAAACTTAGGCATTTACATGCAGCATATGGTGAGATGTATACAAAGAATACAGTCATCCTAAAAGGATTTCAAACGCATTGTACCTAACTGCATTGATTTAAAGTAAATAAAAAAAAGCTGATCACAAAAAAAAGTGAAATACGTACATACACATTCCATATATATATATATATTTTTTTTTTTAAATGTATAGTAAATATTATATAAATTATAAATATTTTTTTAATAAATGGATAAAAATATAAAATAATATAAAATAAAATAAAATAAATTATATATATATATATATATATATATATATATATATATATATATATATATATATATATATGTGTGTGTGTAAATAAAAAAATATTTAGAATATAAAATAAATTTAAAAAATTTTTTTTAATAAAGTATGTGTGTGGTTATATATCACACACACTTTATTAAAACATTTTTAATTATTTTATTTATCTAAATATTTTTATTTTCATTCCTATCAATTTGAATTTGAATAAGAATTAACTGACGCTAACATCGTCAGCCATTTACAAAAACTTCTGAGTTTGTCTGGAGTGGCCTATTCCAAATGTTAATATGTTTTTTGTTATGACATCATCTGACACTTTCTGACCCTTAGTTTCCCCTTTTTCTAAATAATCTGGGTGGGATGAGGAGAAATCTTTGGTTCATGAATTCTTACAGTATATCAAAAGAACAAGAAAAGTATTTTTATGAGCCGTTTCTTTTTAACGAACACACATGCATGCCATTTAACGCTCTAGAATGTCTGAGGTGTGGCCTGGTGCTCCAACATGAGTGGGTGACCCAAGTTCCTGTCTCCACCTTCAATAAAAATGGCAAAAACCAGAGGTCAAAAGGGGGAAGAGTGTGCGTGAGACATTAACTTACAACTGGTTGACCACCCAGAGCAAACTGTCCCATCCTGTAGTTCCTTCATGTTGGAGCTGATGATCATATAACTGCAGCAGAACTGCCAACTGCTCTCGGCTGCCCACGATGGTGGCCACGTCCTGCAACGGGGAGGCTGGCCGCGGGAACCGGGTCACTACGAGGTCACATGCATGCACACACAGGAGCAGATTTTAAAACCAAGAATACACCAAAAAAGCATAACTGCGCAAATCATCTGACGCGGCCGCCGTGCGTAAATGAAAGAGCACTTTGATAGTGAGCCCAAAACCAGAGAGCAACCTCAACATGGCAGGAACCCTACAGTTACACTGAGTCAGGCGCCAGGTCTGCATCGCTAAACGTGGCCTGACTGAGAATGTTAGCGAAAAACGCGTGCGTGTGCGTGCGTGTGTTGATGTTGGCCGACCCTCACCCTCGATTGGAGGCACGTCTCCCTGTAGTTTGGCTCGGCTGGTGAAGGGGGCGTTCTGAAGCAGCACCGCAAACAGAGATGGGATGAGGGACTGAAGTGCTGACAGATACATATGCAGCTTGTGTTCATCTAGACCATATTCACCCTGCTGGAGGAAGAGAGGAATTTAGGAATTAAATAACTGAAAGAGTGTGGCTGTAGTGCTGGATATATTTTGCTAAGTGGGGACAAAATGTCTCTAAATGTCCTGAGAAAAACTGCCGAAACCTGGCAAAATCCTGAAGGAGGTTTGAAATACTAAATATTTCATTCTTAAGAGTCAGAAAGAGCATTTTATTCAAGCAATTCATTCCATTCTATGGATTCAAGATTCCTTTCTACAGATTCAAATGTACAATGTTTAAAAGTTTGGAGTTAAGATTTTTTTGTAAAGATTCAATTCAAAAAGCCTTCACGGTTCCAATTGAAAAATCCACTTCTAAAATGATTCTTAAGTGTGACTCCAAATAATAAAAGTTCCATTAAAGTCCATTCTAAATATTAAATTCTGAAAAGATTGAAAGATTCTATTCAAAAATGTTTTTTTGTTTTTTTTAAAATATAGATTCAAAACAGGCCAGGTGAAGTCTAAACATGCTAAACAAAAGGAAGGTTCTTCACAAGGAAGTTAGTTAGTGTGTGTGTGTGTGTGTGTGTGTGTGTGTGTGTGTGTGTGTGTGTGCTGGTTTTCACCTTGAGCAGCTTCTCGATGCGTGTGAGGAGGGAGGGGATGAGCTGGGACTGTAAGTTACTCAGTTCTGTGCACCAGGCAGCGAAGGCAGGAATGAACACTTGGTGGGTGGCACTGACCACCCTCTCCGACGGGTCGCCCAGAGACAACAGCATCAGCTCAAAGCCCTGTTACATAGCCATATACAAAATAAAGCAGACATGCATAAGAAAACACTAGTAAAGTAAGTGTAAAACACTGGATTGCGCTTGAGCATCAAAACATGCACACCTGGGAGTATTTGTCTGGGTCGTCAATGTAGCCCATTATGATGCCTAAACTTTTCACCACGGCCTCTCGGACCATATCGGCTTTATCTTCCGTCAACATTTGCTGGAGCATGGACAGAACCAGAGAGCTTCGGATCTCCTTCTGTAGACACACACACAAACTTGTATTCCCATGCCAGCTCTGAATTGCATACACATCTTTCTTTGTATTCTGCGGTGTTTGGTTAAATGATTAATTGTTCATACTCATGAGGAAGTGAGTAAACATCAGACACTCCATTATAGACTGGAGCATACAAAGGCAAAAAAGGCATAACACCGACAATCAGAGCACCGTTTCTAATGCATAATTCTAATATGCAAATTTGGTGCTCAACAAACACTTATTATTATTATTAGTGTTGGAAAACAGTTAATATTTTTGTTTCATTGTTTAAAGAATTCTTTTTTTTTAATTTAATTGAAATAGAAACTATTTTTATAAGAATGTAAACGTCTCCAGGTCACATTTTGTATTAATTTAATGTGCCTTTGCTGAATAAAAGTATTAATTTCTTTAAAAAAAAGTAAAAGTACTGACCCCAAACTGTTGAACAGTAGCATAAAAGACTGGAAAACTTTATTCTTAATAAATATGCAATT
Organism: Acrossocheilus fasciatus; assembly: GCA_036784905.1. Lineage (NCBI taxonomy): Eukaryota > Metazoa > Chordata > Actinopteri > Cypriniformes > Cyprinidae > Acrossocheilus > Acrossocheilus fasciatus. The sequence goes on from CM071961.1 coordinate 14,195,759, forward strand.
CAGAAGAGATTAAAAGACTTCATTCTCAAGATTCACATATTTAAGATGTGGAAATTAGATTCTAATTATTTAATTATAAAACGTTCAAATGATTCTATTCTAAAAAGATTTAAAGATTTCATTCTAAATATTTAGAGATTTTAAATCTATTAAAAAGAGTCAAATATAATAGATTTGCTCATTTCAGTCTAAATATAAATTTTAAAAGATTCAAGATTCTATTGTAAAGATTAAATGCAAAAAGGATTCAAAGAATCTAGTCTAAAGATCCAGTTCTAAATTGTTTCTAAGTCTGTTTTAATAGAGGAACTGCCTACTAAGTGTTTAGAATGGAAAAAAATAAAAAATAAAATTCATTCTAAAAATATTAAAATATTTCATGACAAAGATTCCATTCTAAACCCAAGTCTCTTTTTGATCAATTTAACATGTCCTTGCTGAATAAAAGTATTAATTTCTTTAAAAATAAATAAAATAATAATACAAAATGTTTTTACTGACCTCAAAACCATAATTTCAAAGACTAGAAAATTTTATCCTACATAAATATGCAACTCGGAGATTGAAAGACTCAATATTCAAATATAACATTTGAAAAAGATTCAAAATATTAATTTATGAAATGCTAATTTGTTGAATTCAGAGATTCCATTCTAAATATTAAATGCTAAAAATTGATTCAAAAGATTCCATTTGAAAGTCAAATATAAAAGATCTAAAAAAGTCTAAAAAGAGTCTAAAAAAATAAATAAAAGACTCAATTGTAAATATTAAAATGCAAAAAGGATTCAACGATTCCAATCTAACGTTTCAGTTCTAAGGCTGTTTTAAAGCGCTAGACGAACAGCCTGCTGAGAGTTCCGACCATAACTCTATGAAGTACAGCCACTGTAAACAAACAGCATTCCTCCATAGCAACACAAACACATGATCAAAGAAGACACAAATGTGAACAGATTCTGCGCTATGCTAACATTCGACGGTTTGATTATTTGATAATTATTATTTGATTATTTCAGCATGCTCTTGCTTGAACTACTACTCACCGCAGTTTGGCTAGTGTGATCTTGGACGTCTAGCGTTTTAGCGATCACTAACTGTGACATTGTTGAAAGGTGAACATGATTAATGTGTCCCAGTTAGACTGCTTTTATATTTAGAGGAACGGAGTCTCTTACGGGTAAATAAGGGGCCAGGGCTCCACATGCTTCTGCCACCAGAAGTCTTCTCTCTGGATACTTGTGGTTGATCTGAGCGAGAGAAACACACATGCGACACAGACGTACACAGACAGCGCAAGACACAACATGGCAGCGTCAGTTCCAGCTCTGACCGCAGGACCGCATACCCATCCGTACCCTTTGTAAACCACATTAGCTCATATTTTTCAGTGTTAAACGCTGAAATTGTTTAGGTTATTTCCTCAGCGGAAACAGGTTTCCATGTGGGGAGTTGCGAATGTACTGTACTTTTGAGAGTTTACTTAAAACTAACAGTAAACACGGGGATGTGTACCAAGCATGATCTACAGTAGCTTCAAATGTTTTTGGACATTTAAAAAAAAAAAAAAAAATCACACTTTATGTCTGAAAGCCATCATAGAAATGATAGAATATTCATAAATACATAATGGATAAAACCTTTTTGGAAAACCGGTTTGGAAATACATAAAAGGTGAGCAATTAATGACAGAATTTTCATTTTTGGGTGAACTACCCCTTTAAATCAAGTTTAAGGGTACTTTTTGAAAAACTAAAGTTTAAATATTAAAATCTACAAAGGTTGAAAGAAAAATGAATAAATAAATAATGTGTAATTAAATTATTATGCATTTTTTCTGTAATTATCTAATAACGAAAACAGTCTTAAAAGACTAAACTATAAAAAAAAAAATGATTGAAGTATTAAAAAAATTAAATATTAGAAAATTCAGTATTCAATTATGTTAATTACTAAAGTTTTTAATTCCATTTCGAGAGATTCAAATATATTTTTATTCACTAAATATTTGATTTTAAAGTTTTAAAAATTCTTTTTGAATCGGTTCAAATATTCTATTATCAAGATTACATTCTAAATAGATTCAAAGATGGTATTTGAAAATTCTGTTACATAGACTCCACTGTAAAAAGGTTCAAATACTCTATTATTAAGAGTAAGACTCCATTCTAATATTCAAATAACCCATTCTAAAAAGATTAAAACATTTGAAACTGATCAAGTAAAAGCTAAACATGCTCAAAAATATTTAAGCGACTTAAATGTCCAAAAACCATTTATGCACCATAGTCTACACTTCCGTTGTACTTTTTTACTTAGTAAAATTATGACACCAAAAAGTTCTAAATGTAGTTTTCCATGACATTTTTACACTTCCTCTAACCCTAATAAAACAGTAGTTTATTGTGCCATGGCATCTTCTATATGTAAATCAGCCATGCTTTGACTGGCTAACCTTTTCACATATGAAAAATATTACAGATGTATTGATAAAGTTTACAGGATGTTACAAATGGTTGTTATGACCATTTGGTTCGTGTGAATGACAGAGTGTGCCCACAAAGGAATTCCTGCTTTTTTCCCCAGTTTTTTTTTTTTATGTGGTGAGTGTGTGTACGAGTACAGAACTAACCTGTTCCCAGCACTGTGGCAGGAGTTCGGCTTCCACCCGAGTGGGACCCACATGTCGGGCGAATGCCACACACCCGGTCAGAATCATCTGCCTGGAGAAGAAGATTACAGCAGAGTGTTATCAAACTCATAACAAAACCGATTTTTTTGGTCAGTTTACACATGCGCAGATGCCCAAATGCGCACACACACCTCTGCTCATCGTCAGGTCTCTTGATAAGATTAAAGAGGATGTGCAGTAGCTGGTCTCTTTCTTTGGGCTCGGGATGCAGGCAGGCCGTACACAGAATAAGAGGAATCAACTCCTGTGGACACACACAGGAACACAGGTCAAATAATATCCAATGCACAGGGAAATAAACACACACATGCATCTGCTGAGACACGTCCCAAAGGGCTCGAAACAGGGAACTTCAGCAAGCAGGTAACTGAGGATATAGGGGGAAAAAAACTATACTCTACAGAAGAAACACCTTCACCACAAAGGAGAGAGTCTACAAGCCACTCAACCACAGCACCAACGATATATCGGATATTCACGGCATGTTTGCAACCATGTTGTTGGTGCTATAATATTTAAAAACATTGATTTGGATATTAATCTTCTTAAAAACAGTCAATTCTCATGATCTCACAATTCTCGAGTTTGACAGCACTTACAGATTTAAACTTTAAAAATAATGTTAAGAGTTGGTAAATTCACTGAATCAATTAAAAACTGTAATTCAATGTTACTTAGCATTTTTTTTTTTAAATTGCATGGCATCTTTATTAAGTACAAATACATTTACAAACATGTTAACAAATATGACATCTATCTATCTATCTATAGTCAAACCAAAAATTATTCAGACACCAGATATAATTTTTTACAGTATAGTTAATTTATGCAAGTGAGGATAGCAAAATAAAAGTAAACTGTGACATACTGTATTACACCCAAAAATTCTTCATACAGTGGACTACCAGTAAAATTGATAAAAATTTGAGACAAAATTTTTTTCACAGTTTGACCTGACTATGTTTTGCTTAAGTGTTTCTTCTTTAACTGCTAATGCGACCTTTTTACACCAAAGACAGAGCAAAATTAAACATCAAAATTAATAAACTGAGATAATGTTGAAGGTATGTGAAAACATTTTTGGTTTGACTGTATATATGATTTTTGCTTTATGACTTTCCCCATTTACTGTTGGATTTTCAATATTCCTGTCGAGAAAATCATTTGTATAACATGACATTCTCATGATCTTTTGATTTATAATTTTGTTTTAGACCTAGAAATCACTTTTGAAATTCTCTGATATTTCCAGGTCTATGGAAACACTGTATATTGATGTTATGAAATTTAAATAAATATAATTATTCCCTGTTCACTTAATGCAAAGCATTATTTTTAACTGGATTTTATGGCTGTATAATGAAGGTTTGGTTTAAAAAAGCCTCAACAGAATTGATATATATTGGCCAGTCCTAGCACAAAGATGTATTGAAGCGCGTGTCTGTATGCGGATGTGTACAAACGTGACGTTCTCTTAAGTATGAACATAGTCATTTAGCCATGCAAATCTGTGGTTGTTTACCGTGAGGCGCAGTTACGAAAGAAAACCTCACCAGCACGACAGATATCGCATTACAGAACAGGCAGTGTGCCCTTGGTACACGTCTCATGGCCAAACAGCGGTTACTAGCCCTATTTTCCACGAAGATCCAGAATAGAAACAACAGATTCAGAATTCACATGAAGATTCAACACAGAAGTGTTTATTTTCTCTAGATTTATCTCATCTTGAGACTGATGAGATTGTGGGTAGACCTCAGCCTCAAACGGACACTTTAAAGTGAAAGATAGTTAGGAAAACAGCGGGAAGACTGCAGGATGTTTGACGCCGTTCTTGTTTGTTTGGGTGTCTCTTTCAATACACCCACTTCTGGGGGTGTGTGTGTGTGAGGGGGGCTGGGGGGGCTGGGTAGTAACCTGTCAGGAGTTAAAACCATTTTAATCGGATGTCAGAGATGTTATGAAACTAAGGGTTGGTCTGTTGGAGATGGCAATGAGCCGTTTCATCAGTAGTGACTTTGTGTGAGAGTGTGGCATTATGAGGCAGCACTGTGCAGCGTCTCCTGCACCTGGAGGAGAGCTTTCAACAGAGGCATATTTATGAAATATTTTATTTGGCTCAGGTCCAAAGTAAAAGTATGTGTGACTTTCTGGGAAAAAAAACCATTAGAACAGGCATTAAGAATGGGAAGAGCTTTGAGACTTGACCAATATATAAATAAATATATATTTAAATATTTAAACAGATGATTTTTCCAAGGAAAATAAATGAAATAAAATTAAAATAAAAATCTCATTGCGTCAGATAAAAAAATAAATAAATAATAATAATAATAAAAAAACTAATTATCCTAGATGGTTCGGAGTCTGACACTTTGACAAAAGAATTTCCATAAATTTTGGCCAAACCGATGAGTTTTTCCAATGAAAATAAAATAACAAAATAAAATAAAATATAAAATTATCATTGCGTCAAATAAAAAATATCAAACAAATGATTCTAGGCAGTTCTGACACTTTGACCAAAGAATTTCCATAAATTGACCAAAACAATTCCATAAATATTGTTGTTATAACGCTGTATTTTGTTTTGTAATTAATAAATAACATTTTTTTTTCCAACAATTTATTAATGTCTCTCTGTGATGCATTTTGCTAAAAAAAAACACTAATTATAATTGTATTCAGGCTCTGTTTAATCTATAAAGAAAATAAAACTAAACTACACTAAAAATAAATAAATAAAATCATATTTGATTAAATCACAAAACATCAAACAGAGGGTTCTACAGGGTTTGGCCAATGATTTTCCATGAATTTACCACGACTTTCCATTTTTGTAATTTTGAAAAAGAATTTTAAATATTTCTGTTATAACAATGCATATTATTTTATTATTAATAAACAAACATTCTTGTTTTATAATTTATAAATAAAATGGCTTTGAAGTGCATTTTGCTTGACAAACTTTAATATCAAACTTTTTTGTTTGATATTTTTTTAAACAAATGCAATAACATTTGTTTGTGCCTGAAATGTCAAACATTTTTGTTGGCAAAAATACAAAGAATAAAATCCGTTCTCAATACCAAAACAAACAAGGAAAAGAACAAAACAAGAACTCGCACGTTTGGATTCCTCGTTACTCCAAATGATTTCCCACGAAAACTTGTATTTATATGCAAATTTTCAGTTACACCATCAGCCTGCATCAACTCATTTCTTAAACACAAAAGGAAATCAACTGCTACATATCAAGATAATTACCAGCAGAAAGCAAAGAGGCCCAATCAGAAATACACCCACATATACAAACACTCCAGACATAATTCTGCAAGAAGAAGGGGAGTTTTGGACTGTTGCAAACACACCGTGCAATGGCTGGTGTACCTGATGTCTTATCAGTTTTACATGGTAATCAATAACTTCAATAGCCTTTAATTCCAAAAGACTTTATCTTTACAATAAAGTTCTTGTAGGTGTACAGATGACAGGAATTATATTGCAAGGCAGGTGTTCCAGCAGCGCCTGATTAGTAATTGTTCTGCACCAGATGGGGAAAAACTGAGGGTGTGTCAGAGTGAGTGTGTGTCTGAATTCAAGGAAGAAGGTTACAAAGCCAACAGAATTAACAGGCAAAGCTCAAAGTCCAGTTTAGCGAGGAGATCTCTTCTCCTCGTGTGGTGTTTGTTTTCACTCGACTTCAGTCTGGAAAGCATCCAATCCATCTTAAACTGTCACCTGTCTCCCGTAAAACAGAACTGCCCTATGCAAATCAAGAGCGGCCCGACGAGGGAAATGCTGTGGAACTTGCTTGGAATGGTACACACCTTTGGGTCTGCTCTCAACAGATGTGCAATGTGTGCACGTACCTTGTGTTTTTTTCTAAAAGTTTAGTCATTTAAACCAAATCAGCTCTGCAATAGGGAGGCAAAGAAAACAATTCAACAAGGTTTCACCATCAGCTGAAAGGCAGGCATTGAATAGCTGCAGCCGGAAGCACAGAAAAATCACAGCATAGAAATGTTCCATTGGCTTGGATGTCAAAAGTTTAATTTGGGGTTATTTGTCTGAAATTGCTATTTAGTTTTTCGTTAAAAAAATTTAGCTACTCACTATTTATATATTTATATTTAAATATATATTTGCACACCTGTGACAGCAAACAGTTGGAATAATTAACTATTTATCTGCAGAAAATGTTGTAATTTATATATTTTTTTTCTGAAAAACATAAATGGAGTTTTTGCTTAACAGTTTAAAAGTTAATAAAAATTTGTTTACATAATATTTGTACTGTGTATATTTATGATGTATATATAAATGCTCAAATACAGTATATATTTTGAAAATATTTACATGTATATACAGTTATATATTTATATTTTATATTATACATAAATATATTTAATATATAAACATAACATTTTTCTTAAATATATAAATGCATGTGTTTGTATTTATATATACATAAATATACACAGTATACACACATATATTATGTAAACAAAAACTTTTGGATGTGACTAATCACGATTAATCATTTGACGGCACTACTTTACAATTATTATTTTTTTACCCCATTGGCAGATATTTTTCTTGTTTTAAGCAAAAAAGAACAAGACAAAAATACTAAGTAAAAAAAAAATCCTTTTTTTCTTTTCCTTTGTTTTGCAGTGAGTGAATAAGAAACTTAAGGGGCAGTCACACTTCTAGGACAAAAAGTGCAATGCGACCGCCCCTCAAGACTGAATGATTAGCTATCAATATTTTTCTGCTATGTTTTCCAAGAAAAGAAAGATATTTTAAAACTAGTGCTGTCAAACGATTAAATTGCATCCAAAATAAAAGTTTTTGTTTACATAATATATGTATGTGTACTGCGTTTATTTATGATGTGTGTGTGTATATATATATATATATATATATATATATATATATATATATATATATATATAAATACATATAATATATAACATATAATATATATATATATAATATATATAATATATATAATATATATAATATATATATATATATATATATATATAAATACACACACATTCAGTATATATTTTGAAATTATTTACACATATATACATTTATATTATATATAAATATAAACACAACATTTTTCTTAAATGTATACATGCATGTGTTTGTATTTATATATACATAATATATGAGTGTGTACTGTGTATATTTATTATGTAAACAAAAACTTTTATTTTAGATGCGATTAATCACGATTAATCGTTTGACAGTACTAATTTAAAACAAAATTTTTACAAAGCTGAAAGAAACTAAAATATAAAAGCACCAATAATAATTTAATGGTGGTCAATAATAAACCATTACTACTCCATCGACAAATATTTGCCCTTATTTTCTCAGTTTTGTATGTATTGCTTGTTTTGCAGTATCTACTTTATCATAAATAAGATGACAAAAGTTCAAACGATTAAAAAAAGTAAATGTATATCAGCTTCAGAAAAGCATTACTTTATAAAATGTTATTGTTTATATATATCATTATTAACTACTAGTAATACTAATATTACATACAATAATAAAATTATTGATTCATTACAGATTATTGCTGTGAATTAATTTAAAAATACCTTATTAGTCAAAATAATTACATTATCAGCTTAGAAGTTCAGTACAAAGCAAAAGTTCACAGTTGAAAATAATCAATCAATCAAAAAAGAAAGAAATGCATAAATGGAAATGCATTTGAGTCACTGACAACTAAGGAAGCTGATGGAAAGCCAAGCCAACTGAAAGGTCAAAGGTCACACGCAAGATGAAGGAAGCAGGGCTGATGTGAGAACGTGCCGATGTGTTCCACTCACCTGACAGAGGTGCACAACCATTCTCTATCGGAGCAGTGAGATGCATGCACAAAAGCAAGAGAAGAAATGAGTGAACACAACAAAAGAGAGAGGTGGATTGGGTTTGGGGTATATATAGAGAGAGAGAGAGAGAGAGAGAGACACACACAACTGCAATGGAAAAAAATAAGTTGAGTCAACGTTGAATTAAGAATAGAATGAGAGGGAGAGGCCAGCCGCAGTGGACATGGAAGAAACAGTGGCTGATGGAAGATGAGGTGGGACTGTTGGGTCAAAAGGTCATGGGTTACCTCTCGCTTGGCCAGCAGGACGTTGGGTACGATGTGTGGCAGACAGCGGCCCAGCATGAGCATTACGCTCTGCTCGCTGTCAGCTATTCGAGACACCTGAGAAACAAGGACACGGGAATTAGGCACAAAAATGTCTCCACATAAAGGCAAGCAGAGGCAAACATGTCAGACATTTCATTTAATCACACGTGCCTAAAAATTACTGCATAACTGCAACCCGAGAACCTTTTCTGCTTTTGTATTCTGGACACAGAAGTCACTGTGAACTCCGAGACCTCTAAAACGCAATTAATGCATTCCTGGAGATTCTGAAAGCAACTGAGCCGCTTTCATTGCACTTCTTTCTATTCTAATGACTGGCCATGATATTTAAAGGAAGTAGTTAAAATCTGTATGACTTTCTTAATAAAATAAAAAATGACTAATAAATAGAACATGACTTATTCTAAGTTTGAAGCCATATGCTAGCTTTGCGTGATGTACAGAACGAAATTTAAATCACTATTCATTAACAATCTTCCTCTCCAGTGAGTGTTTTTCTCTATTATAGATCTTATAAATATTTCGTATTAGGATTCTTTTATATTTTAATATTAATTCATTTTCATTTCAATTTAGATTTTATTTCATTTTCAGTAATTTTGGTGCTTTAATTTCTATTTTTTTCCACTTAATTGCCAAAGTCAAATTTTATTTTTTCATCTAATATTTACATTTATTTTAGTGCTGTCAAACGATTAATCGCATCCAAAATCAAAGTTTTTGTTTACATAATGTGTGTGTACTCTGTATATTTATGTAAATATATACACACACATACATGTATAAATATATATACACATGTAAATATTTTCAAAATATACTGTACGTGTGAGTATTAATATATACATAATAAATATACGCAGTACACACACACACACATATCACGATTAATCGTTTGACAGCACTAATTTATTTCAATTACTGCTTTGTTAATATCTGAAAATGATTTTTAATACTTTTAGGTTTAATAAACACTAAATCATTTTGATCCATGAAGAAATTATTCAGACTTGGTTTCGTGAGCCAGATCAATTGAAAAACACAATAGATTTGACTTTCAAAAGTTTTGAAAGAATGATGACTTTTGAAAAAATCATGACATTTTGAAAGATTTGTTCGAGAAACAAAAATGGCTACTACTACTACTTAGAGTTCATGGAAAGATCTCAGGATTTTCAGTGAATAACTACTTATTATTTGGTCTGTTTATCACACAAAGCTATTGTATGGCATCAGAACATTTACAGGAATACAATGCAGGAGTCATATAAAGCTTTTTAATGAAACATTTATGGTGCTTTTTCAACCTTAAAAGCTGCAGACCCTATTCACTGTAATTGCGCAGCCAATTCAAAAGTAAAAAAAAAAAAAATTCCTTTTGTGCTCCATATAAGAAATTAAGTAAGTCATACTGGTTTGAAAGCACATGAGGGTGAGTAAATATTGACTGACTTTTCATTTTTAGATGAACTATCTCTCTTGAGTGTCACAACAAGTAGACTCTACATGTGCTTGTGCTTTTGTACCTGTATGCTACCCGATCCCACTCACCTCTGAGCCCAGCCTACTGTCAGCAGACATTCGACAGAAGGACAAAAGTGCTTGGTGGAAGACCGGAGACAGCTTTCTGCACAAGCAAACAAAACATGATTTAACAAGCCACCTCCACCTCCGGTTACCAATAACTCTACATATTAGCCCAGCTTTCCACAGCACAGAGCAAAACGCTGATAAAGGAACAGTCAAAACAAGGATAGGGTAATTTGTCTGAATCAGCCTCGTGGGGTAAAAGTCCATCCGAAGCAGATGTGCAAAATGATGATGAATGGAATATATGGTGCCAGTCAGCACTGCAGTACGACTGCAATGGTGCTTAATGCAGTGCTGCCATCTAGTGCCATAACAACTATATTAAAAAATAAAAAAAAGGCGGGCTGCCTCATTGTTTACAGTCTCGTTTTCGCATCGCGCTCAGTGTGGAAAGGCCTTAAGACAGAATCCAAAGAGAACAGGTTACTGACTACTTAAAAATATTTTCAAAAATCTTACTAAAATCTTACTTTGGCAATATCTAGGGACCAGAATATCACAGAGACGTGGAGTTTGACTCCTTTGTTTTGGAATGGTAAACAACCACCTAGTAACCATCTACCAATGCCCAAGCAACCAATTAAAACATATCAGAAACCATAAAGCAACACTACAGCAACATGATTCAAATAATCAAAGCTCTATGGCGGCCGGTTTGCAGCCTAATGTTTGGAAAGCTTTCACATTAGGAGTGACGACGTATTATGCTGAAAATGTGGCCTAGATAGAAAGCTCACTAAGATCTCACTTCTAATAGAAGTTTGTTGCTTGACTGCATTTTTAATGCATCTGTGCATCTCATCAACTCCTTATTTTTTATAGTCATAAGTGTGTTCACTGCAATGAGGAAGCGCAGGTTCTCACCTGTTGGGCTGGTCAAATTGCACAGAGGTTTTACCCAGCTGACTCTGAGACTTTAGTTTGCTGTGAGGTTGTGTAGCAGTAGTGGTGCTTGCAGTGCAGTCAGTAGTAGCAGTAGTAGTGGTGGTTGAGGTCTTTTTAGTGTCGGCATCCGAGGAGCTGTCAGTTTCTGTGACCCCTCGTATATCCAAATACTGTCCATTGTCTAGGGGAGGTTTACCACATGGAGTGTCTTCTTTAGACTGAATCGACTTCACTGCAGATGTGGGTTCTGATGAAACATTCCTCTGAAGCGCCTGGATATCACTACACACACACAAAGGTACATATATTACATTTAGTGATGTACAAAATCCATGCAAAATGCACTTAAATGCAAGTATAGAAGTGAATATAGAGTAGTGTTGAGGCAGAAACAGACAGAACAGTGAAGAAAGAGACGGAGAAGATAAAGTATGAATTGGAGGCAAAAAAAAAAAGATATGTAGAGCTCATCTCTTGCTAGGAAACGTAAATGCCATGCTGAAAAATGTCAGAGAGCAGAAGGTCATAATGATGAGCGTCTACTGCGCTGGAGGGGGAGGGGGACAGTGTCTAGAGCACTTGAAAACACCGCATTAGCCTACTAGAGTCATAAAAGTCACTGGGTAGGTATAAATAATATAATATAATATAATATAATATAATATAATATAATATAATATAATATAATATAATATAATATATATACACACACACACACATTATAAACATACCAGTAGTTTCACAATATATATTTCACTGATTTCAAAAGTTTGGGGTCAGTAAGATGTTTTTTCAATAAATCAGTATTATTATTTTATTTAGCTAGGATGCTGGTAATTTATCAAAATTGATAGCTTATAATATTTATAATGCTAAAATAAAAAATCTATTTCAAATAAATGCTGTTTTTTTTTTTTTAAATGTTCTATTTATTGAAGAATTGTTTATTAATACTTATAAAACTTTCCACAAAAATATTAAGCAGTAATATTTATTATTAAAATATATCATTTTAAATTGTAATAATATTTTAATGTTACGATTTTACTTTATTTTTGATCAAATAAACTCAGCATTGGTGATGACTGTCCCCAAATTTCTGAACAGTAGTGTGGTTGACACAATAATTATAATAATAATAAAAATTGATTTATAAATAAAAATATATACACAACATAAAGTAATCCTATTCATTTTAATAATAACATACGTATACGCTTTGACAATTAAAAAACTATATTAGTTTTAAATAACTAAATATGGTAATGTTATTATATGGTATAATATCCAGTGCAAGTTATTTCCATATAATTATAACAAAATACGGTTTAGTGACATTAGTTTAGCAGGTTAACATCATAGGGAATCGTGACTAATAAACTATAGATAAATATTTTTTTCACAAAGAAATGTTTTTTATAAACATCAGCTGACGAGATCAGACCCTGCAGATATTAATTACGGCAGTAATCACATGTCTCTGCTTTGAGCTCTGATTATACAGGCTCATGCAGCAGGTTTCTGATTGTCCTGATTGAATTTGGCCCACAGGCAGCAGGCGATGACTCTTACCTTTGGAGCTTTTTAATCTGTTCAGCCAGACTCTGTTTCTCACTGTTCAGCAGGCTGATCTGATATTCCAGCTCCTGAACCACTTCTTGCTGCTGCGAATAACATTGAAATTACTTAAAAGTTGGCATATTTTTGACCAGAGAAACCCAAGACCACTCTAAATCACATTTTAGACCCTAGAGCAGCATGTTTAATCAAAAATCCCTTTTGAATAGATATTTGACATGGGGTTACTAGGATTTGGCCATATTCTGATTATGTAAGAGTCATGTAAATGCATTAACCTGATGGCCTTAATATGATTAAACCAATATTCCAGTTTCTAGGAAAGTGACTAAAATAGTTATCATATGCCATGAATCAGAATTTTATTTCAGAATAAAGGCTTAAATGACCAGAATATGGTCCTTAATTGGAAAACTACGTTCATGTAAACAGTTCTTCCTATACTGTATGTAAATACCTGTATAGCCTCAGTTTGCTGCACAGGTTCCTGGGTAAAATAGTCTCCTGGCAAGTCATTTGGGTCCACATTGACCGCCACATCCACAGTATCCCGATGCAATGGCAGGCTGTTCCCGCAGTTCCTGTAGAGATGCAATAGGTCTGGAGGTTTGGGAATGTTTAGACCCACATCATCCCACAACTCAAAATCCTGCAGAAGTAAAATATCATGAGTACCAGGAATGCATAAAATACTAAATGAAATGATGTATAAAAAGAATGCGTAAAATATTACCTGATCATCATTTTCATCAGAGAATGTGATGGACGTTAACTTATATTCATTTTTCAATAAATACTCATTAACTAAAAAATTTAAGGCTCTCTTTTCAAGAGGGCGGATAGGTTCCTGAAAAAAAAAATAATTGGAAAAAATTAAGTTCATGTAGATTGATTCAAACAAATTATTCATAATGAGCTTCGAGACTTCTAATATATTTAAGTAATACTACCATTTAAAAACAATTTTGAAAAGTAGGGTAACCTGAATTTCAGGACTGGATTTGTAGTTTTTTCTCTCTTGAGAGGGAATCTCACATTCTACACAGAGAGAAAGAAAGAAACAGAGAGAGAGAGAAAGAAAAACGAGTGAGCTGGAATTTGATTTATGGTAGACATTACAAACTGCCTTTAGGAATGAGAGCAGCTCCTATAGCAGAAGGAACTGAAGTGTGTAAAAGTTGAAAGTACGCCACCTGCAGCCTGAGTCAAGTTGGCACGAAGAGCCTGAATGGTCTCCTTGGCTTTCCGCAGTTCAAACTCCAGAACTGGACCAGGGGGAAGTGGGTCACACACAAACAGGCATCCAACCAAGAGAAGGGAACAAAGAAACAAAACAAAAGGGGGGAAAAAAGAACAAAGGATGGCCATGAAAAAACAAAAATCAAAAAAAGAAAGAAAAGAAAAACGACAACTTTTGTAAGAAGCTGAGGCAGAACCAAAACAGGGACATGCACACTATGGATCTAATGAACGCATGCAGCAGAGGTTGCTGGAGGAGCTGCCAGATCATGAAAATATTTACACATTTATTTTCTCGCAAATTCACTAGCTGCTGTCTGACCAGGGATTTAGAGAAAATCAAAGTCTGTTTGTTTGTTTGTTTGGATGAAAGGTAAAAAAAAAAATCTTTCGCAATTGTTTTTTTGGAAGTTCCTTTAGATCTTCTAACTCCTTTTGACTTTAAAGCTGAAGTGTGTAATTTCTTTGCCTCTAGTATCATCAAACAGAGTTGCAAATTATATGGCCTGTCCTAAATAGTGCACTTTAAGTTCATTTGTCATCTAGCAGCAATCGCTTACCCATAAAGTTCACATGACCATAGGGAGTCCTGTTTGTCATTTTAGGTTGCAAAATTGTGCGCCAAAATAAAAAACGTGCCATTTGGAAAGGGCCTAATCATCGTCAGAAGTACCAACTTCGGAACCAGACAGTACTGAAGTTTTAAAAATGTCCATTTCCCGCTAGCATTTTAGTGGATTCTTAACACCGCTGATCAAATGCTAGCAGGAAATGGATTTTTTCAATTTCAGTACAGACTGCTTCCAAAGTCAGTACTTTTGATAACACTAGAAACAGGTTATCCCACCCCTAACTTGCGTCATTGGCTAGACCAATGTTGACGTGTCAGATCGTTCGGGATGCAGGGAAATGTTTTGATAGCACCATGGAGACTTTTCAGGGGAATCAATATTTGAATGACTCCCTTACAAATCTCTCTGATTACGAAGCTGGAATATGAGAAAGTAATTTGAAATGGACAAAAAAACCCCCCCAAAAAATACACACTTCAGTTTAAATAAAACTAAATGGTCTACAAAAAGAAGTCTTTCAAAAGTAAATCATGCTTTTCTTATCATGAAGCATCCTAGCATCTCACAGGATTCAGTTAACAATCCCAAATACATACAAACGCAAATCCTAAATACACCAAAATCTAAATCCACCTGTTGTTTGCATTTGATCTTTTTTGTAAAACAGTTGTTCAATTGGAAAAGGATTTACTAATGTATGCAAAACCCCGCAGCAATCCTGCTACTGTGGACCTGCTAGACGAGTTCTAAGACAGGCTGTGTCTCATTCCGCTCGCTAATTTCTAAAACAGGAAATTTTGGGATCAGAAGCACTTCGATCCTCTAACAGTTGGGACACTGATGATCTTGCAACATGTAATGACCATTATTCTTCTTGTATCAGATAACAACATTTCAAAAATCAACTGATTCTCACCGATTTTTAGAATGCATTCTGCCAATTTCTAGGAAGCAAACATTTGCGATCATAGAATAGCCCTTGAAATCCTTGGGCAGTGTATGAACTAGGGAACGGACTGAGACACACCCAGAGACACCGGGAAACAGAAGCATGGAGAGCACAGGACACTTTGCATGACTGTGCACTGTTGATCAGCAGGTGGGACTCCCACAAGCTCTGCTTCCTAATATGTTTTCTGGAACACCATCTACCCTAACAGGGCCAGATATACAAGGAAGGAAAAAAAGAAAGATGAATTCAAACACAAGAGAAAGCAAATTTAAAAACTCAAAAGAATGGGAGGGGGGGGGGAAAGGAAAAAGTTAAGAAAGCAGAGCTCAAATGGGACAAAGACACTTATGCTGCTGATCAACTCAGCACAGGATGCAAGTTTAACAAATGGAAAAATGTAAGAACAAGCAAAAAAAGAAGTGGCAAAGGTGTGCTTGCCTGGATGATTTGTGGTCCAGTATTGGAAAGAGAAATACTAGAATAGAGACCCATCAGACAGCCAATAAACCCCAGGTCAGACAGCCAGGGCTGTGTTCATCGCTGAAGGGGTCAAGATTTGGGAGCAGATGCCCAATTTGGGGTGCAAAAGTGACATTTTGTACAAAGCAATCTTATTCTGCTGCACGGTTCCTTAGGCTTTCTACTTACCCATAATTAGCTTTCAACTATAGCTTTCAACTTATAAGCAGCGCATAAAACCTTAAAGCACATGAAAAATACCCATTACCTAAAATCAATTAGATTATACTTATATATTTTATTTGCTTTATTGTTTATTACACTATAGGCCTGTTTACACCATGGGTCAGTTTTACTAACAGCTTGCACCAGCGCAAACCATCTTTTGCTGTTAAAATAGTACTGTGAGGTTTTACTAAAGACAGGTAGTGAAGTAGCAGCGCTGAAAAGGCGTGGACAGTTATTTTTGCGCCTGACCTTATTGAATATGCATTTCAAAGAGTTTCCCTTTCAGACGCAAAATTTAAATTACTGGTATTTAGCCATTAGGGGCAGTCGTGGCCTAATGGATAGGGAGTCCGACTTGTAACACGAAGGTTGTGGGTTCGAGTCTCAGGTCCGGCAGGAATTGTCGGTGGGGGGAGTGAATAACCAGCGCTCTCTCCACCCTTCAATACCACAACTGAGGCACCGAACCCCCAACTGCTCCCCAGGCACCGCAGCATTGACTGCCCACTGCTCCGGGTGTGTGCTCACAGTGCGTGTGTGTTCACTGCTGTGTGTGTGTGCACTTGGATGGGTTAAATGCAAAGCACAAATTCCGAGTATGCGTCACCATACTTGGCCACACGTTGTTTTATATTTAACTTTCACTTTCACTATTTAATGCCCCAAAAAATCATGTCTTGGATGCTAGGAGGATGCACCGCAAGAGAGCAAAAAGTGCGTGGTAGAAGGGAGAGGATTTTTTCCACACGTAATTTATTTGGAATGCAAGAAGAACACGAAAATATTGCTTGCCAAGCCATGTTATTTTTAATTTGCTTCAGGAAATAAAAGACGACTTGGAACTCTCAACCTGGAATCATGCAATACCAGGTCTATCAAAACTTCTTGCAACTTGTAGCATTTTTTTGCCACCGGTTCTTTTCAACGTACTGTGGCTTCTTTATTTCTTTATTCTTTATTTGCGACTGCTCTAATTTGCGCTGCGCTTAGTATATTGCGTTGGACGATATGTAAATGAGATATTGCGTCTGTGTTCTTTAATTTGCACGTTGTTTTATATTTAACAACTTTACCTACAACTAAAAATTTTCATTTTCTGGAAACCTAATGAATAAATAAAAAGTAAAATAAAAATTGATGAAGATCAATTAAATTAAATTAAATTAAAAAATTAAATTATATTTTAAAAATACAATAAAAAAATTATATAAAATATAATATAAAAATAATAAAATAAAATAAGCTCATACATTAAAATGCTTTGTTTTATTCAAAGCTATAAAATGCAGCCTTGGTGTGAATAGACCTTAATACTACTATCAGAAAAAAGTTAATTTAAAAAGATCGTAAGCAAAATATAACCCTGGATAGCAGAAATGTTGATACTTCGCACTTCAACCAGTAGCCAACAAATATTTGTGTACAGCTAAGCTCTGAGGAGTTTTTTTTTTTTTTTTAAATGTTGGGAGAGGGTAGGAGATATGAATTTTCTCAGGAATTATTAGTAACAACACTTTTCGATCTGAAAAATATCTGCCAGGTAATGTAGGAATCTGAAGCTTGGGAGGGACTCAAGCTAATGAAACACAAAAAGCTCAAGGAACAGTACGGCAACCTAGCCAAGCAAGTATCAAAACAGGGAAATGACAAGAGAGGAAACTTGAGAGCCAGAAAACCTTTTGCTTGGAAGGAAATGGGAAAGCAAGTTATTGTCAGTACAGCCCAATTAGACAGAAAAGTTTAGCGTTCAGGCTATTAGTTAACCCTCCTACTCGTCTATAGAGACCGCTGATGAAAGCGGTCAGTGAACCATACAGTTTGACCCATGTGAATTCACATCAATCATGAATGCCAAGAATATTGTGTCATATACGGTAACACTGACCAAATCGCCTCTCGTAAAAGAGCTTAACAAGCCACTGAACCACTAATAGTTTCCAGAAAAATATCTAGTAAAGCCAATTCCTTCGCATTTTGCCTAAAAAATGGCCATGTACTGTAACTGCTGAATTGTGTTCTTGGAAATTCAGGGCATTAGCAAATAGAAAATTTGGCCATTGTCAATTGTGGTCTAATATGATGATAAGTGCATGCAAAATGTTTCAAATTAAATGGACTAAAGTTTTCCACTATTAAAAGTATCGTATGACACGAATTTGGAATTCAAGAACACTTACGCATTTAAAACCAACCACATGACCAGTCACTGTGGCTGAGGAAAATGTATTTAACTAGCAGCCAATTGTCCCATCGTATTAGCACATGGCAAACAAATCAGATATGATTATTAGGACTGAGTGTTCACGCTGTTGTTATTGATTTTATATAGAAAAGACAGCAGGATTTTCCTTACCTGCCACTCTTTCGTCCGACTCCCTGTTGCCATCATCTGAATAACGTGCGAAATCCAAGGAGTCCAATGTACTGATGCTGCCAGCTCGATCTGGAAACAAACAACCAAACCAAAAATGGATGTTAAATTCAGCGGTTCCCACCCATTTTAAAGGGTTTCATATTCTACCCACAACAAAACACACCCTTATTAGATAGAACACTAAACTAGCATTTACAGAAAGTAAAGTGGTGACACTTTGATTTGTTTCAGCAAACTAAAGCAGTCAGCAGTTATAGAGAATAGGCTCTACTTAGGCCAAAACTTTCCAGAAGCACAGATCTCTCCGTCTGTCTGCACTGCTGGAGGGAAGATAGAAAAATATTGCCAACGTCAAGCCCCCACATGGACTCCCCTATTTCTGTGTGCCAGTGATTGTAGTGTGTTGTGTATACTGGCATGGCAACACATTTTTCAGCAACAAACCACGTTCATTTACTTTTGTAATTTTAGATGAATGACCATATAATAATAGTGTTCAGGAACTTAACTATGTATTACAGTTTCCACATTATTTGCATATTTTTAAAGGGACAAGGTCATAAGAAATCAATTGTTTCCTGACCTTCTGAAAGGAGACTAACTGAATTTGACAATGAAGTTGGGTACTCATGACAACATATTTTAACTTTCAGAACTCAAACCGTCCTCCCCAATACATAAACACAACTTATGAAATGTGTTTTAATTCAACAACTCGTTAAGATGGAACCATCCAGTTACACACCAACAACATCTATTCTGTATTCATAAACATGGCTTGTTCTGTCACACTGAGGCATATTTCTACTATTACACCGGATTACAATGTATAATTACATTGAAAAGTCTTGTTCTGTTCCTACTGTATGTAGCACCTACAGCTCTGCATAGAAATCTTTAACAAGACTCCATAAAAGTTTGTAAAATAAAATAAAATAAGCCATCTCTCTGAAAATGGTCGTGAAAAGTGAATTAATTTAATGATTGTTGGCACAAAAACCTTAGACAAACATGACAATGTAGCTCTGGGAAAAATTAATTACCTAAGTAAAATCAAATTAAATATAATAAATGATACGGCCTCTTTAAATGCCTGTGGCATAATATTTTCTTTCACTAGAGCTAAATATCACAGTGACTTGAGCATGTCACATGATGGCAGTAAAGCTCATGCACTCAGTCTTGTGACTGCAAAGCTGTCCATGTAGAGGAGGGACAATCTCAATCCACCAATAAAAATGAGAAACTTTACCGGTCTTCAAATAGTGGCGATTTTTTTTGTGTGTTTGCATGTTAACATGAGTTTACATTCTGTATAAATGCAGTTGGCTAAATGTCAAATGACACTCTAAATTAGTGGATCTGCCAATCACAGCCTTGGACAGAGAAGTATTGATGAAGGAACAGTTTTGTGACTCTCTCTGGGCGTGACTTGAATGACAATGCTGAGATCCGACATGTGAGAGTGCCACAGAGCTGTGCTGAATAAACGTCTTGTCAAACTGGTTGACGGGGAGGGGCTGGCGGTTCTGCGATGCCAATATGTGAGCTTGACCTATGCGCAAGATGCTTCCTTCAAGGAAAGATATTAAAAGGCTCTTGTTCAATATGACAGGCAAGTCATGTGACTTGTGAGTAAGCGATAAATGTGCACACATACTTGCTTCTGTGTGGTAAAGTTCACAAAATCAACCCTAAAATTAGAAATTATAATGATGTTAAAACCCTTTCCAGTTAAATAAGGAAAAAACTATGTCAACCATGAAAAAGGTAACATCAAAACATTGATCTAAGAGATTTATGTAATAGCCATTCTACTTAATGTTATTTATATGATATACGTGCCAACCAAAGGGAGTTTTTGTGTCTTCATTTGCTACATTGACTACACAAAACTTCACATCTCCTATCAGAATTTGGCTACTAAGTGTTTTGCATTAGCAATACAAATATTTTAGTATCTCAGGAATCTGAGGGAGTGATAAACACTTGCGCTAGGAAAGGAAGACACGGTTTAGACAAAAAGGAGCCATTTCTTTTCAGACACAGGTTACCAAAATCAATAAATTATGCATTAACTAAAAAGAAAATGGCCACAATAATTAAAAAAAAATCAAAACCACACCCTCTGGGCCACATAAATGCTCCCTCTTTTCACTTCAGCTATACTATATGTATGCACCATAGAAGTGCAACAAGCGATCTTCTCATGAAAGCAGCATGTTTATCATGTAGAAACCAAAAATGGATCATAATAGCATAGCACAGGTCACATTAAATAAAAAAAATAACAATAATAATAATAATAATAATAATAAATAAATAAAATAAATATTCACAAAACATTATTTGACCAAAAACACAATAAAAACAGTAATACTGTAAAATATCACTTTTTTTTTTTAAATATGATCTGCATGATCCTTCATAAATCATGCTGCTCAAATAACATTTCTTATTACTATCAATGTTGAAAACAGTTAATAATATTTGCTTAATAATATTTTTGTGGAAGCCGGGAGATATTTTTTTATTCTTGAAAAATATGTATGTATAAAAGCATGCATTTAAAATGGAAATCTTTTGTAAGTAACATTATAAATGTCTTTACTGTCACCTTCGATCACAATCTAATGCATCCTTGCTGAATAAAAGAACTAATTTCTTTAAAAATAATCTTCAGTAGTGTATATTGACTGACGTATGGTTTCAATTTTACCTAATAAAAAAAAAAAAAACAGTGAGCTTTACCACTTACAATAAGAACAATGACAAGAATCTTGATGTCATCCATAATTTTAGGTCTTTATTTAATCTAAGTGTGTATGTAGGCTGTAGATCAATGCAGTTCTGCAGAATACTGTATTGTAAGAATCAGTAGAAATTTTAAATACAGTTGTAAGGTTGCATAAGGCCAAATGGTGTCTTCTGTTCTGTTTGCTGTGTGTCATTCGGAGCTCAGTGAATAGGCTGGGGGGGCGGTGGGGGCACAGACAATTGCGCAGTAAACTAGATTCTGATGACAGCCCGACAGCTGCTTCGCAAAAACTGATCCAATCAAGTCTGCATCACACAGTTTACAATATTCATTCAGCGTTGCTTCAAATCCTCTCACATCCTAAAAACACAGAATCCCTTTCATCCCTGAAACGCTTCTCAAGCGGATGCTGCGCCTCTCCAGCAAAGGATAAAATATCGGCGAGACCGTGTGAGGTGTTGATAATGTCTCTTCCTGCAATGACGTGACAGAAGCGTGGTTGAGAGCCATCTGCTCCCTCTCAGCTGGTTGCCAGATCTTCTTTTGAAGAGGGGGGTTTGTTCCATAATGCTAATACAACCCTGTGGTTCCTGAAACCTCTGTGTTCTAGAACCAGGTCAATACACAGCCGTCAGCAGCAATTAGGCATGTATTTAAGAGCCAGTTAAGTGCGGTTCAGTCTCCAATGCAGACTAAGTAGTAACCCAGTTGAAAAAAAAAAAAACACCGTTTAAAAAAATAGGGATTGGCTGATACAAACAGGCAACCCAGGTCTAGTCTTCTAATTTCAACAGCATCCCCCTCTCCCTGGAGAGCGGTGTCACTTAAGACACTTGCACTCAGCTGATGAGGTCACATCCTGTCTTTTGGTCCTACACTCTTAAAAATAAAGGTTCTTTGGCATCGATGGTTCCATGAAGAACCTTTAACATCCATGGAACATTTCCATGTCCTTTAGTGGATTTATGCTTCCTTTACCTTTTTCATGGAAATCAACCTACAACTGGTTGACTTATAGCTTTTGCATATTAAACTCGAATATGAGAAAGTGTTTTAACATCAAACAAATGATCTATTTGCTTTTTTTAGACATTGATTAGAATGTCCTTCACACTAAGAAAAAAAAAGGTTCTTTTAAGAACTGTTCACTGATAGGTACATTGTGGAACCCAAGATTGTTCTTCTATGGAATCACTGGGGGGGGTTTTTACACTAGTGCGTTTTCGTTTTAAAACGCATAACTTTTACTATGGTTACACCTATCGTTTACACTACTCTGGCATTTTCAAGGCTTGAAAATGCTGCAGACCCCGTTTTAGTTTGAAAACTCCGGGGTTGCGTTTCAGTGTAAACAGAGACTTTTTAAAACGTGGCTGCCCACATTCGCACTGCGTATCCTTGAGGACCGTGTAAACAATAATATCATGCTCATTATTGTACCCATAGATACGTATGGGTAGATTCCTCATTCGACCGCTCCAAGCACGCAGATGCATCCACCATCTAAATAATAGGGAATCTAGATACACATATCTATGGTTGTACCTGCATGAATGGTCATGTGACATGCGCTTTCATCGTTTCTGAAACGCAGCGGAAACGCCAGTGTAAACTGGGATCGTTTTTATTCTAAAACGCCATTTAAAAACAAAAACGCACTAATGAAAACGGGGCCTTAGAACTTTTAGAGGTTTTAAAATTTGTATGGTTTTATTTTTGACAGCATCATTTGCAAAATCAAGACATTTATAATAACGTTTAATTTTACAAAATAAATTAAGGTTTTCATGTACTGTGGGAAGGTTTCAGGGCTACATACAATTTTATGAATCCTAATAATATCAGATCTAAGCCTCTTCGATGAAGAAAAGATGGTTGTCATGCAAAACAGGACAAATATTATACTCTTTGCAAGAGGCAGCTGATTAGATGGATTAACGATTGTTTTGAACCGCGAATAAGCCTGCATGAAAGCCATTTCAACATGCCCACCCACATGTTCAGTCAGCAGCAGGCTGAGAAAATGTGCAGTTGATGTGCACTTATGCCAGGCAGTCACGCAAAAACACCCCACATAAAAATTGAGGAATAACTGTGATACAACCAGGACAGACCTGAAAGCATTCAGTCTAATATTTGATCAGTATTTCCTCATTCAATCAACCTGTAGAATACCTGCAGTCAATTCCACGAGCTTCAGCAACCACACAGAAATTTTCCATTAGGTTATATCATCATACAAGATTCGCATGAAACAATAATTCAAGGCTTGTGCACGCTAAGAGTAATAACTATGCATAAAACTGTAATGATTAGCATCCACAGCAGCAGATCCTTTCTGTGTGCGCCACTTTAAATGCTCGAGTCAGGTGGATTCTGATTGGCTGTCAATGTTTTTGAAATGGCCATTGTTTTTTTTTAATAAACATTATTTTAATTGATATTTTTCAGATTATTTATTTATTAAACTGTTGATTATTTAACTATTTATTGATATTATAAATGTTCATTACAACTTAAAAAAAAAGACAACAACAGTAAAACAAAAAAACAAAAACATTTTCCCCCTATAATTTATGCAATATTCTATAACTGTCCAAACACATCTAACTTGCAATAGCACAGAACAAAAGCTTGCCTAATTATATGGTGAATGGCAACAGCTGATTGGTTAATAACATTTTTTAAGGTGGGGCTTAAAGGGACAGCTTACCCAAAAAAGATGATTCTGTCATCATTTACTCACCCTGATGTTGCAAAACTGTAAGAGATTCTTTCTTCTGTAGAACATAAAAGAAGCTATTTTGAGACATGTCTTTCTTATCCAAGTCAATGGTAACCAAAACGTTTTGGTTGCCAGTATTTTACAAAATATCTTCTTTTGTGTTCCACAGACGAAAGACAACAGCTTTGGAACACCATGAGGGTAAGTAAATGATGCCAGAATTGTAATTTTTTGCATGAACTTTCACTTTAGATCATTGGTTTTTGTAGCCTGAAATGGCTCATTTTAACAAAGGCTTGATTGTCTTGAATTGTCAATGAAATTCTTTTATACATGATCAACACTATACGATTTTGCAATTGTCAATCCACACTGCAAGTACATGCAACCTAGTAAATCAAGGAAAACAAATCCCAACGTCATGCTTTGAAAGGCAAATAGTAAGAGGCAGACGAGTGCAGGCTATCAGATAAGAAACTTCAATTAGGAGCAAAGGTATAAGAAACACAGAACACAAAAGGAATTCCTGATTACACCAAACAAAGCACATCAATCCCATGTATCACTACACACAGTCAGGTTTTACATACCCCTCATATGAGCATCTTTTTTTCTCCTCTTTCTATCCTGCACCTGCGCAGCTGGAGTCAGTGGGAAGACTTCACATCACATCACACAACAAAGACACAATCCAGCCCTAAAAATGCCTCCCCAACAAGCCTCTGTACTTGAATGCATTAGACTGAAACAAAGTAAACCGCAATATGAAGTTAACAGGTAGTCTAGCTAGAGTACTAGTTTGAACAGCTGCTGTGTTGGTGTATTTTATGGCTGTTTAAAGAGCAAAAGAGTGGCTTCATTCCAAAACCTAGTGAGTTGCCTACCTAGACAGCATTTTTGGGCATTAATTTGGGTACTAACTAGGGATCCTGTTACAAATCCTAGTGAGCAGCCTAACTAGATAGCAACTTTGTACATTGGTTTATGTGCTAACTAGGTATCCAGTTCCAAAACCTAGTGAGCTGCCTACCTAGAAAGCATTTTTGGGCATTCATTTAGGTGTTAAATAGGTGTCCTGTTCTAAAAAAACAAACAAAAAAAAACATCTTAAATAAGACCAAGATGGTCTCTCAGCCTGGTTTACATAGTCTAGCTGGTTTTCCAGACTGGTCAAGTGGAGTTCAGCTAGTTTAGCTCGTCGACCAGCTGACAAGTGTCCAAAACCTTAAAACCTGCCAGCCTAACCAGGTTATGAGACCAGTAAACCATTTTAGACTGGTTTCAAATGTTTTTTTTTTTTGTTTTTTTGAGTAGCATATGCAGTCTAGTAGGTTTTGAAACACGTCCATTACTTCATACAGGAAGACTAGGCTTTATTGCAGTTGGACCAACATTATAAACATATTATCTCATGACTTACTAAGCGGACCTCCAGGACCGACACCTTGCTCTTTGCACGCAGGTGGAGTTCCGCTCTGCCGCTCGAAGTTGCCTGGATTGGAGAAATAATCCCGCAGGCGAGGCAGCTCGCGTCCGGCTTCCAGGAGCTCGGTGTGCAGCTCCAGGGCCGTGAGGATGTACTGATCCCGGAGCAGCTGCGCGGCGATCGCATCCAGCGACACCCGAGTCTCTGCGCCTCCTCCTCCGATCCCAGCCACCGCCGCGGCCGACGCGGGGATACCGTCCACACTCGGGCTGGTTCTGTTGCTGGACAGCAGAACGGCAGGCTCGGAGTATGCCGGCGGGGAGAAGGGACCGAGGCTGTGGCCTTGCGCTTCATCACTAGGGCTGCGCTCGGTGTCCGCGCCATCCTGCCTCTGCTCCGCTTCCTCCTCCGAATCACTCACGTTAAACGGGTTGACATTACCCGCCGCCATTTTACCGTAAGGTGTTCAGCCAGCTATCTGGCTAATATGTGTCTCCGTCTTTCTGGACGGATGTCAAGAGCGCTTTATTGCTCCTAATCACCAGGTCTCCGGGAAATATGCTTTGGTTGGTGGGGCCGAATGTCATTTCAGCACCCCGCCTCCTCCCTGCCGAGACACGAGCGGAAATGACGTCATGCACTTCGACTAGCCTGGATCCGCCAAGCGGACGTAAGAAGATCCAATGAGAAAACATGAAATGTCAAGATTTATTTATCAAAGCACGCACGCCAGGCAGCCGTCATCTCTGGCAATGCAAATTAATTTCTTCTGCAAACTTAAAAGAAAACAAATAATTCAATATATGAAATTATATTTAGCAATAATTTAAAACACAAATTGTTCAATAAATTATTGTTTTCTATCTATCTATCTATCTATCTATCTATCTATCTATCTATCTATCTATCTATCTATCTATCTATCTATCTGTCTGTCTGTCTGTCTGTCTGTCTGTCTGTCTGTCTGTCTGTCTGTCTGTCTGTCTGTCTGTCTGTCTGTCTGTCTGTCTGTCTGTCATTCTAAGCTCCAAAGAAAATAAATAATTAAATGTATTTTATATGATTAAAGATATTTAACATACTAAATTATATACAATACAATTGTTAGGACAAAAATTACAGTAAATCTATCTAATCTATCTATGTCTCTCTCTCTGTTTGTTATGTCTGCCATTTTAAGCTTCAAACAAAACAAAAAACTAAATATATTAAATTATATTTAACAATATAATTTAAGACAAAAATTGTGTTTAATAAAATGGATTTAATCTATCTCTAAATTGTTGTATGTATCCATCATTCTAAGCCAAATAAATTGTATATAATTAAATATAACATGTAATTATATACAATACAATTTTAGGGCAAATATTATAATAAAATATCTATCTATCTATCTATCTATCTATCTATCTATCTATCTATCTATCTATCTATCTATCTATCTATCTATCTATCTATCTATCTATCTATCTGTCTGTCTGTCTATCTGTCTATCTATGTCTGTCTGTCTGTTCTTTTAATATTAGACCATGTTTCAAATAAATTTTTTAGCTGTTTTAGAGAACCTATCCTGAAACACCTTTATTCTGTTAAGCAGTTCATATGAGGAATTAGGAAATATCCTTCAAGATAAAGACAAATCAACACACCAGCATTGAAACAGACATGATATTTCATCTCATGACAGTCTCATCTCAACTGAAACAGCTGATATAAGTCAGATTTACAGCATGTTTGCTTTGCATGCTTGGCCATTAATAGATGTTCACGTGGCTGCTTGCAACCTTATTAGTGATTGTACACAATCAGACATTTGTTTGTGCCATCTGCTGGACTGAACCAAGCATGGCATGTTTTCAGTTCTGGCTCTCTGGCCACATATGGTACATTAATTTCTAATTTGCATGTACATGGCTTCTATGCAGTGATGCAAATACATTACTTAATTAAATAAACACACAAATAAATATTTTTGCAGTTCTGTGGCAAGTGTATAAGCATTTCACATGCATGGATCTCATCTATTCATTAAAGGAATGTTAATGCTAATGTTTTGCTCTTGATGCACCAAACTACACCAGATGTTATGTGTTTGATATTTTTCCTCCGTAATTTTTTTTTTTTTTTTTTGAATTAGTGTTTATATAACAGAAGCTATGGTTACCATGGTCATTTTTTGAAAGGGCAGTCGTTAATAAAAATAGGACTTTTATTTTGAAATATATATCATAGTCAGCTGTGAGCACAACTTTTGAGTGGTTTATGTTAGTTAGTAGCAGTAGTTCCACATAAGGCGCAAGATTCAGAATTCCTCTCAGAAATGCTGTCTTGGATCGGGTGTTCACTAGGTTTTAGGACACAGCCATTTTCTGAAGTGTGGGAGGTTGAGGCGCGTGTGTTGTGTTGAGTCGTTGCCTAACAACCTCTGCGTCTGCGGCGTCTGCACTCCCCATCCGCTCCATCTCCTCCTCTAAACAAAGTCTTTCTTCATTTCCATGCCCAGAGACCAGCATATTCACTCTTGTGTTATTGATAAGAGTTTCACCTGATAACGGCTTCTATCTTGTCCAGAGCTTTTTATTAACTGCTGAGTCTGGTTTGGGAGAATATGAATGTCAACATCAGCAACTTTATGGAGGAGAGAAAGGCGAACACAGAAGAAGCGCCTTACATGGAAATGAAGGTAAGCTTAATTTCTAATAGAAATAGTGCTGCTTGATTTGTTTGGGTGTTAAAACATGAACATTGTATGTCTATTTATTTATATTTCAAGTTATTGTTTTAATACCTGTCTTTCTTTCATAGACAAGATTTGGTAACAAGGAGAACATCAAACCTGCTAACAAAAAACAACCTTCTCACCTCAAACATACCAAAGGCAGGATATATTTCAATATAATTTCAGTCTAATTCATATATTCAATATTTGATATTGGTTGTCACATTTTAAAATCAGTGTCTGTTCTTTCTCACTTATTAAAAAAATGACATTGGAGACGTTTCATATTGTCGTCTTGTTTCCAGAAGAGAGTTTTGGCCTCAGTTTACCTCTTGGAGAGGAATATGAAAAGAAAAAGCAGAAGTTAAAGCAAGAACTACGTCTTGATTACCGACGCTTTATGTCTGAGGTACACTATGCTCCTGTGATGTAATATAATAGTTAAATAAAAATTTGAAATAGGCCTATATAATAAAAAAAATAATAATTACTTGCACACCTGTTTCTCTTTTGATGTTTTTTTAAACTACATATTTAAATAGTTTGTGTTGCTGTTTGTTAATCAGATATATTTTGTTTAATAAACTATGTATTTTAATAAAGTTAATTCGTTTCTTCCATTTCTTCCTTAGAAAAAAAATCAAATTATTGCTGGTCCACTTCCACAGTCCCACATGCTGTCTCTCCCCATAAAAGAACGGAGATCAGCAAAGGTAATATATGTGTTTGTTGTCCATCTGTAAACGTAGGCATCACTAGAGCAAATTCCGCAGTTGGTGCTATGATCTGGTTCAATCCATCGCACAAAGACCCACCCTTACTGTTTGGCAGGCTCTCAGTGACATGAAAAATGATTTGCTTACTCTGACTGGATAAGGTATCTAGTGGCAACCAGTTTATTGTTGGACTGCAGATCTGTTTTGCATACAGATTTGAAATGTGATATTCGTACAATCGTAAAAGAGGTCTTATACTATGAATATTTGTTTATTATTACTATAGAAATGTAACAGTACATTATTAATGTAACAGTTTTGTGATTCTACTCAGGAAAAGCTGCAGGATGAGAGGAACAAGGAATATAATATGTTTCTCAGAGGGAAAGAGGGAGCACAGGAAATAGGGAAAACTTCAACTACCCCACAGGTTTAAATGAAATAAAGCATTATTTTGTTGATATATATGACCTATACATCTACATTAATAAATAACCTTCACAAATGTCCTTATTGAACTACAGTTTAAACATTTTTAAAGGAATAGTTCACCCAAAAATGAAACTTTGCTGACAGTTTACTCACCCTCAGGCCATTCAACATGTAGATGAGTTTGTTTCTTCACCGGGACAGATTTGGAGAAATTTATCATTACATCACTTGCTCACTAATTGATCCTCTGCAGTGAATGGGTGCCGTCAGAATGAGAGTCCAAACAGCTGATGAAAACATTGCAAGTAATCCACACAACTCCAGTCTTGTGAAGTGAGAAGCGGCATGTTTGTAAAAAACAAATGCACCACCGAGATGTTTTAACTTTAAACCATCGCCTAGCTAAAATACTCTCTCCATAAAATTGCTTCCTCCAGTGGAATTTTCAGCAAATTTTCATTCAGTTCAACTATTCTTTTAAAATTCTGTAGACTTCAACCTTTCCTTGAATCCTCAGCATATGTTGATCATGTTTCTGTCAGGCCCTGGAGAGAGATCGTTTTCGCTCCATTACTCCAAAGTACCCTGCTGGTTCTCTAGAGGTACAAGCGCAAAGGGCCAGTCATAGCCCGGAGAACACTGTGTTCTTCAAAAGGGATGTTGCCACTCTGACTGAGCCCATTTCCGGAGTGCCTAAGGTATCAAGGCCACGGAGACGCTGGGTAGAGACGCCGGATCGCTGGGGAGGCCCTCACCGAGATAACACCAGTTCTGATGAGGAGATAGAGCTCCTAGAGAAGGAGAGGCACAAAAATGTACAAGAAGACACAGGCAAAACCAGGAGAGGAGGAAAATATGACAACAGCTCTCACAGGTGCATCTTACATGATCTCTCTATTGTGTCCTGTTTATTTTGGTGGGACTCAGAAGTTGATATGGTTATATTTGAGGAAACATAATAAGAATAATTTTCTCTTGAGGGACTTTCATCTAGATAGGTTATAATTAGGCCCATATGGAGCTCTGATGAAAACTTCACGGATTATGAGTGCATGTCATTTACAATATGATATATATATGTAATTCAGCCCTATGCATGTCCATTGGTTAGATTTTCTGGAATATAAATGCATTTTGAAAACGTTTTAACGTTGCTTACATAAATGTAAATATTTTTGGTTTATTTAATAATGACATTCAAAATTGAGATTAATACATCACCTGAAAGTTGAATAAATAAGCTTTTATGTTATGATAGGACAATATTTGGCCGAGATACAACTATTTGAAAATCTGGAATCTGAGGGTGCAGAATCAAAATATTGAGAAAATCGCCTTTAAAATTGTCCAAATGAAGTTCTTAGCAATGCATATTACTAATCAAAAATGAAGTTTTGATATATGAACAGTAGGAAATTTACAAAATATTTTCATGGAACATGATCTTTACTTAATGTCCTAATGATTTTTGGCTATTGCTACAAATATACCCCAGCAACTTAAGACTGGTTTTATGGTCCAGAGTCACATATTACAAACACATTTTACCATAAATAAGTGAACACTGCAGATTTGACTACATTCAAATGAGAAAAGTGTACAGATTTATCACAAATTAGTCTGCAAAACATAATTCTGATTGGTCATTAGTGGCATTATGTGGTCAAATATTTTTGTGCAATGGCTAATAAACATGACAAATAAATCTCACATTATAAATAATAAAATAAATAATTCAATACATTTAAAAACACCAGTATTGTAAAATATTACAATTTTTAATAAATATTTTCTATATTGATATATTTTAAAATGTAATTTATTCCTGTGATTACAAAGTCAAATTATCAGCAGCCATTACTCCAGTGTCACATGATCCTTTATAAATATATATGCGTATGTATATATGTATATAAATATGTGTATAAATATATGTGTGTGTGTGTGTGCATATATATATATATTATAGTGCAATATAATGTATGAATGGAAAGAAGATGATTTAATGGTTTAAGCAGAGAAGTCGGCATAAATGTGTTTTTACAATAATATCAAGACGCAAAATTAGCAGATGGTGTTTTTCACAACTTGTAGAGGACATCAAATTAACCGACTATATCTGTGAAAAATAACTATCGTCACCATAGCAACATTCAAATAAAAATAACTTGAACAGTTGAAGAGCCAAATATAAGCAAATGTAGAAAGTAGAAGGGTTGTACAGGCTGTAATCTCTGTTAAATTTGACGTCTTTCCTACGAGACAGTCAGTGCAGACAGCTGTCAGGAGAATAGTCAGACCCTAACAGCACTTCAACTCAAGTACTGATCTGCAATTAGAGTAATTGGGGTTTAAAGTCAATCTTTCACTGAAAATAAAACTGCAGTGAATCAAATAGCTGAAGTGGCAATTACTCTAGCAGAAGTCTGTATTTATAAACCCGCCTATCAATTTGCTGCCTTTGAGTCTGCCCGTGGTGGGAAAAAAAGAAAAACATGATGGATTTCAGCCTTCATTTTACCTTTAAGATTTCATGTGTTTTGTAGGATTTTTCTACTTGAGGGTTTCTAACAATACAGAGACAGGAAACGCTGATTTTGGAGGATCGGTTGGATTTATTGTCCATTCTGTCAGTGAGGTTGTATTGATTGGTGTTGATGGGGAGGCTCAGAGCCTCAGAGCCAGGCTCTTTAATCCACTGTATAAGTGATGTGTGTGACGTAGTGGTTTGGCCAGGGCTGCAGAGATCAGGGTGTGTTTAGTGTAAGACACTGGATGGAGTTTTTTGTTCCTTTGTGTGAATTTTTTTTTTAAAAAAATTTATCTGATGTAGTCTACAAGCACCGACTCCAGCACAAAGCAGATCTGTCAACGAGCAGAACATGACTGAGTTTGCTACAGGACTCCTTATTGGTAAGACAACGAGTGTTGGGTCAAATCAAACTGTATGTAGAGTATATATAAAAATGTTTGTAATTTCTGACCTGTGGCTGGGTTATTTAGGGGCTACTGAAGGGGATGAGGCCTCTCAGAGGAGGAAGGAGCGGTACAGACTGGAGCTGCTGCAGCAAATAGCCGAACAACAGAAGAACAAAAGGAAGTGAGAAACATCAAGTATTTGATATGCTGATTGTAGCTATTTGAATTAAAACCATTAAGGGCTCAAATATTCACTTCACCATCTAAACTCAATTTTACAGAGAGAAGGAGCTAGAGTTGAGAGTGGCTGCAACAGGCGCTGTTGATCCTGAAAAAAAGGTGAAGCTCCTCAGGTTTTTAAATATTCATTGTTTTATATTTAGATTTTATATGGCTCCTATATTTTAAAGAATAGGTTTTTATTTTAAATTAATAAGGATAACATTTCTAGATGTTTATTATATTATATTTATTATATTTTTTAATATTGAAAATGTAAGATTTAAATATTAGAGATAACTAAGAATGTGCTGCTTATTTTTAGGATTTTATTTTTATTTATTTTTGGCATAATGACATTTTCAGGGCAATTTAAAGAACAAGAAATAAAATTATAATATAATATAATAATTATTAAGTAATTATAAAATGAAAATTAAGCTTATTTTGTGAAAAAAATATTTCATGTAATTTTGTCTTTATGCTCTTTAAATTATGAAACATTCAGTGTGCAAAAACTCTTAATGGTGCTAAAATGTGCGTTTTCTTGTGGCTGTAATGAAATAGAAAAAAAAAACACGAAACATGAACTACATTTTAAATACACACGTTTTCACTGCAGCCATAGCTGTGCAACACCTTCTGTGCTCCTATTTACAGCCATCTCACCTTCTTTCCCACAGCCAGACAGAATCAAACAGTTTGGTGCCGTGACCCAGGAACACGAGGGCAGGAGAAGGGATGTACACTACCGCCCAGGGCTGGGTCTGGTGGAGTTCAGGGCTGACTCTGCCAGGCGGCTCAAAAAAGAGAGACCCCCACAGCCACCAAAGGAGACAGCACCCCCTGAGAGACCCCGTGTTGCTTTCCAGTCTCCATCTCTAGACCACAGCACTGTCTTAAGCCAGCTGGCTAACACACCAGGGCTTGGTCTGGAGGCTGGAGCAAGGTTTGGGGCCAATGATACCACCTCTGTTACTGAAGACAATCACAGAAGCCTCTCAAGAACCCTGGGGGAGATAGTTGCCCCAAGGTTTGTCTCAGTTTTCGAGTCATGTTCATAGATTTTGCACTGAAACAACAATTGTAGTAACAATTGTACTGAAATGTAATGTAATTGTACTGAAAACAACAGATAAACTATTTAATAACATACCTTAATAATACTATAGACAGGATTGTTTAATGAAATATGTCTGTTTTCTGATGTCAGAATTACAGGTGCGCGTCCTCCGTTGGGTCCCTCCCTCGCTGACTCCTATCAAACTCCTTATGACAATGCATATTACTATTATGGAGCTAGAAATCCTCTAGACCCCAATCTGGCCTACTGTAAGTAGCGTAACCACATATATCCAATTTGGTTAAACTAAATGCATCTGTGCTAATGTATATCATTATTATCTGTCATTCATTGATATTTGTGTTGGTCAGTATTGCAATACAAAAGTTGTTTCTGCAGTAGTTGCATTATAGTTTGGAGTCCCTGCCAATTTTATAATGAATGTAAGCTATTGATTTGCATGTTTAATGTGATTTGTTTGTTTTGTTTGTGTTAGATGGACCAGCAGTGGGTCAACAGGCACTCATGCCTCCAGAAGCACAGTGGCCCATTCTTCAGCCTCCCTCTGGAGGCCTCACGCAGTAAGCATGAGTTTTCATACAAAATGTCAGTTATTTAGCTTTTAGGTTTTTACAATGCGTTTGCAAGTGGCTTATTCAACTGTCATTTAATTGCACCTCACTTAAAAAAATACACATTGAAATGACAAGACAAAATAAATTCCAAAATACTTTGAAATATGAATTTCTGAATAGATTTGAAGTCATAATGTTTGAGTTACTTGGTTGTTTTTGTTATGGCAAGTTATGCTGAGGTACCAGTAGGGGGCACATTTATTCAGCTAAAACAGAATACAACAGAATAACACAATGCTTATCTCTGTCTCTCCACAGAGCGATCAGCCATGCTGGAGTTGTTCCATCAGGACCAGCGCTCTTTCCTCCGCAGAGGCTGCAGCAGCCCAAGGAAAGTGCTGTTAGCTATCAGGAAGCCCTTAAGCAGCAGGTACTCTCACAATAATTGATGTTATGAGATTAATTATCATGCCATAGAAAGGGTGCAGATGATTTTAATTTAATTTATGGAAAGGTGCACTATCAGGGTTACACAGCTTTACATTTTAATCACAAAAAATGTATTAATTAACATTCTTTAATTAACAGTTATATTACAACAATGAATTGAATATTAATAACAGATTATTGTAGAATTGATGTCAGACATTGGACCAAAATGATGTCGAGTCATGATCAAGTCTTTTAAGAAGTGATGATACAGACACATTTATTAAAACTAGCTAATTTTCAAGATAATATTAATTAAAATGAAATATTTTATTAAATTATGTTGGATAAAAAATTAATTGAATGTACACTACTATTCAAATCTTCGGAAAGATGTTGTTGACTGAAGTCTTTTATGCTTACCAATGCCGCATTTATTTGATCAAAAATACAGTAAAAACTGTAATATTGTGAAATATTGTTATTACAATTTAAAATTTAAAGAACAATTAAAAAACAGTTTTCTATTGTAATATTTTTTTTACATTTAAATTAGTTTTTTTTATGCGATGGCAAAGCTGATATTTCAGCAGCCATTTCTCCTGTCTTTAATGTCACATGATCCTTCAGAAACCATTTCTTATTATTTTCAATGTTGAAAACAGTTGTGCTCCTTAATATTTTGTTGATACCTTTTTTTCAAGAGTCTTTGAATAGAAAGTTCAAAAGAACAGCATTTATTTGAAATATAAATC
Source organism: Acrossocheilus fasciatus (assembly GCA_036784905.1). Classification (NCBI taxonomy): domain Eukaryota; kingdom Metazoa; phylum Chordata; class Actinopteri; order Cypriniformes; family Cyprinidae; genus Acrossocheilus; species Acrossocheilus fasciatus. The sequence continues at coordinate 14,231,254 of CM071961.1, forward strand.
TTTTGTAACATCTAAATGTCTTTACTTGTTACATTTGATCAGTTTAATGGGTTAGTTCACCCAAAAATGAAAATTCTGTCATTTAATTACTCACCCCCATGTTGTTCCAAACCCGTAAGACCTCTGTTCATCTTCGGAGCACAAATTAAGATATTTTTGATGGAATCTGAGAGCTCTCTGACCCTCCATAAACAGCAAAGATCCTTACAAGGTTCAACCGTAATTTTGCAAAGCTATGAGAATACTTTTTGTGCACAAAATTCCCGTAGCTTCGTAAAATTACGGTTGAACCCCTGATGTCACATGGATTATTTTACCGATGTCCTTACTATGTTTCTGGACCTTGATCGTGTAAGGATCTTTGCTGTCTATGCAGGGTCAGAAAGCTCTCGGATTCCATCAAAAAATATCTTAATTTGTGTTCCGAAGATGAACGAAAGTCTTACGGGTTTGGAACAACATGGGGATGAGTAATTAATGACAGAATTTTCATTTTTGGGTGAACTATCCCTTTAATGCATCCTTGCTTAACAAAAGGATACATTTCTTTAAAAAAAAAAATTCAAAACAGTTATTGACCCCAAACTTTTGATTGGTACTTTGAATTATATCTAATAGTTTTCTGTACAAAGCAAAACAAAGGAATTTTATGCCTCTAATGCTTGTAGTGGGACATCAAAACGTACCCTATTAATGGAAGTGGTGATATACTGTTGCAAAGCAATAATGTTATGAAGTGATTTGCTTGATTTGGCTGCAGGTTTAGGTTTAGCTCAGTGGGATGTCAGATGATATCTTTATATCATATTGGCTGTGGACACAGATGAAGGACTTTGGAGGACAAATTGCATTATTCTCCTCTATTTCATCAGGGGAACTTTGATACTGAAAGATATATAGCTAGAAAGATGTTTGTTTAACTGCCTGGTTGCGAGATCATTGAGTCTGAAAAAGTGCAGTGAAGCGTTTGAAGACGGATGGCCTTGAATGCTAATCCATGTTGAGTTTACCAAGAACTTCAGCAGTCTGACAGGAAGAGATCTGAGCGAAATCCACTATTTCCCAAGGTAAAGTGAACCTAGAGGCAGATCAGGGTTGGTTTAAAGTGGTGAACTGAAAGTTTGAACTTTCCTCTTCTAAATGTACTTTAAAGTCTGATTACAACATGTTGAGTAATACTACTTTGATTTTGATGTTCCATTCTTACAATATCTGTCAGGTTTTTTTTTTTTCAGGGAGACAGCAGAAATCCATTTTTTTTCTCATCTGTTTAGTTGTTTGTAGTTAGAACAGCAAAAAACCCGTGAATAATTCAAATCTGATTTGTGGAAATGTGTCGGATAGGATTTACACTTGTTTTTCATTTGGGATTTGAAAAAACAAATCAGATGATGTGCACTGTGAACAAAGCCTAATTGTCTAAATTGTGGTGCACAGATTCAAGAACGACAGCAGAGACGGCATCGCGAGAAGGTGGAAAAAGAGCTGTATGATGCTAAAATAAAGGCTGAGATGAAGGCCTACGAGCCCTGGGGAAAAGCAGGAGGTGGAGCCCCTCTTAGGGACGATCATGGAAACCTCATCAGTACGCATTCAGAGTTCACACTTCACTCACTCAACTCCCTGTCCACAGTCACTGCAATCACTGCAATTTAATAAGGCTTTAATTAGTGCAGTCCACAAATGGTGGGCCGTTAGTGGGAGGAATGCAAAAAAAAAAGGTTTACATACCCATTGCGGAATCAGCAAGTAAAATAATGCATTTTTACATTTATTTTATTTAGTTATTTTACAGTTGACACAGATATTTATATGTATCGGTGTTCCTGTGGTCATGGAAATCAAGACAATTAAGAAGAAAAAAACGGATTAATCATGGAAATTCCGACAGTGAATATGAGATTTTCTTTTTCTAGTTTTACTAGAGAAGTAATTTAGCAGCAAGAAGTACTCTTTATGAGTGTTTAACCAGTAATCACGAATGACTGGAAAAATACTGTATTTTTATATATATATATATATATATATATATGGTAGATACAAGGGGTATGTAAAACTATGATATGTGACATAGCTATTTACTGCTTTTATTTCTTTATTTTTGAAAGAGGTCTCATGATCACCGAGGCTGCACTGATTAAATTTTATTCAAAATAAAGTATAAAATTTACACGATCCTTCAGAAAGGATTAATGTTGTTAATGTCTTTTTACAGTCATTTTTGAACAGTCTAATGTGCCTTTGTATACAATTTGTATGTTTATTCAGTCCATGCTATATTTTTTTTCAATCATCAAACTGATACTGAACATTTCTGGTATAAATTATAGTAATGTCACATTTTTGTGTTTCCAGGTGATTTGAAACAAATGCATAAAACAAATGTGGAAGCTTATGATTCCGGAGGCAGAGTAGCACGGATTCCAGTGGCTTCTAGAACAGGTGACAGAAACTCTACCTTGTGCATCATGTACTGTGGCCACAGAATTACAATTTGACTCACAATCATAAAAAGCATGTAACTAGTGTGGAATTTGAATGGAATTGAATTTGTAAATATCTGCAATGACATGCACTTAGAGCAGGCTATTATTTGGTATATTTGAAAAATTGCAAATTATTTATATTTACTGAAATCTAAAGCTAAAAATAAAATACCTTTGCATGCAATGCATCCAAATCTCTTCTGCCCCTGTAGAGCCTGCAGGTTTTTGCTCTCCTCAGCCGTCTGTGCAAGCCCAGGGTAACCTTTTCAATGAACCGCCCACTCCACAGCAGCTCCATGATCAGGAAAAGTACAAGGATTGTTTGAAACAACAGGTACGGACATTCAGTCAACTTTGGATTCTGCTGTCTGTGCTTTTGACCTGCCGTCTCACTTTGTCATCGTCATTGGGATGAACAGATCGAGGAAAAGAGAAGAAAGGAGGCAGAAGAGAGGGAGCGATGCAGGCTCGAGGAAGAGAAAGAAGATAGGCGGCTGGCCGAACAGCGAGCTCGGATCCAAAGGGAGTACGAGGAAGAGCAGGAGAGGAAGCGTCAGAAAGAAAAAGAGGTTCTTGTTTTGCAGTTATATCATGCGAATCCCAAAAATGGCCTGCCGAGAGGAAGATGTATTCACTTTGAAGCACTGGTCTTGACCCAGATTGAATATATGAGTGTGTTAAGCTTAAAATAGTCTATCCTCTAAAGGCTTTAACCCAGTGTCCTAACCAAGCGTGACAAAAAAAACGGCAAACGATAAAAGCTCTCTCTTATAATCTCTCTTATAACAAACAGCAACTTTTGAATGGCTGTCAATGGAAAAAGGCTTTTTACCCTCGTAATGGTGTCGTTACAGCATCTACTGTACCAGCAGTCACATTGCTCAAATTTTGGTGAAATTTCACAGCCAGAATAGATTTATATCCATTGTCATTGAAGCACAGCTCATATTCAAACCAAGTAATTTTCCGGATTTCTGTTAGTCAACGTGGTGAATTCAGCTTCACCAACTTAAATCCACTGTGAAATCAGTGTGGGGAAATTCTATCACTATCACATGAAATTCCAGATTCCTATGGAAATGATGTAGATTCCTATTGAAATTAATGGAAAAATGATAGGATTTCATCCGTGAAAATTAGATGAACAATGACACAGTGCAAATTAAAAGAAAGGTACAGAACCACAGGATGTGCTTCTTTTATGTCACCTATTTTATAGCAAATGGCCAAAAATGAGGAGTTGGTCAGGCAAGCCGAAGAGCGTCGTAAAGAGGCTGAGAAAATAAGGAAAGACACAGAGGAGAAGGAGAATGAATCCCTCAGGAAGATACAGGAGAGAGAGAAACAGACACATCTGGAGGAGGTGAAGAGTGCACGTTATCAAGTCTGTTACATTTGTTCATATGTGCACACAATGTGCTGACACATTATTCTCAAATACCAAAAGGTCCACAGGGCACAGTCACCACCCCTACCAGCCCTGCAGAAGAAACTACGTCAGCAGATGCCCAGACCTCCATCGGTGGAGAGCCACCACTCTTCTGCAACTCTGTCTGTGAGTGACACAAATGCGCACAACTACTTCTGGCTTCATAGGCCAACTTTTATGGTAATGCTTGGGTTTTTATTCAGTTATGGGCACATTTAAAAAAAACAAAACACTTTTTACAAACTCACTAGTATACTTTGTCCATTAACAGTGTCCAGGCATGTTTAAACTCGCATCAACAGGGGAACTTTATTTATTTTTATTATTTTGAAGGTCATGAAAATTCCCACCACATTGTTATTGTCATTTACGCCGTATGTCAAATGAAATATTTTTAAATATAATATTTAAAAAAAGTTCTGCAAAGGCTAATTTCACATATAATTAATTTATATTTCCAAACGCTTCACATAAATTGATAAAATCATAGCTTGACTGGGAATAATGCACATTAAAAGAATCACTTTAATATAATATAAAAATAAAAAAAATGTTTCCAAGACGGATTTAATGTGATCTTCATATAACAAAAAGTTATAATTTGTTAGAAACACACACAAAAAATGTCCCCAAAGATGAAGAAACGCCCAATTAGTGTCCACATTACAGCTTATTCTTGAAAAGAACTGCCCACTTAGACATGAACGTCTAAGTGAATGACATGTGAAGTGACTAATTACAGTTTTTTTTGTTTCAAACAGATGCGATCAATGTCAGCACCACATTCTCCCCCAGTGCCTGCACGCAGGAACGAGATCAGGGCCACAGGTAACTTATATCACATCCTGTAGCCACCAGAGCTGTAAAGGACTGAATCCCTGAATTGTATACTGATTTTGTGTTTTAGAAGAAAAGCATACGGTGATCAGGGAGTTATCGGCCTTGCGTAGGCAGCTGCGGAGCGAACAGAGACGTCTGGAGGGAGAACTGATGCAGTCTAACAGAAATGATCACACCCCTCCTGTTCACAGCAGGTAGCAAACATCCTGCACAGACACATTCAGAACATGTGTGGTCTGTTAGAACCTAGAATTCAGTTCTTTTCCCCCCACAAATCAATATTTTCTGGAATAATGACTGCTAAACTGCATATTTGACCATTGTCCCTATTTATTTGGTAATTAGCCATGTAATATGGGATAATGTACAGTCAATAGGTCAATATCACAAAATAAACCATGCAAGATCATCTTGGCAAGGTTTATGTTGTCCCTCTGACCCTTGTGCCTTACATATTTAACAGGCCAAGAGAGCACCTCCCGGAGGATGTTTTTGAAGTGGCGAGGCTTCGCAAACAAGTCCCCATCAGGAGGCCTGCTTCCCATACCACTGCAGAGGTCAACATGCAGAACCTGCAGGAGTTTAACCGTCTGAAGTACAGAGGTAAATGTGGCACATAATTTCCTGTCATTTTGCTTGAAAAACCTCTCCAGAACTCTTCAACAGGTCTGTAATTTCACACAACCATGATGGCTCCCAGAATCCCATTCACCAGCCTTTATTACCTTCACATATCCACCAATAGCCTCAATCATTTCATGTCACTCGCGCTCTGATCCTTTCTTAGCTTCGGTGTAACATCAAAAAACTACCATGTGCTCTTCAAATACCTATTAAAGTCACACATTGCCACACTGGCTAAATGAGTTCAGTGAAATACTGCATGTCAAGATGGCCAGCGAGTAGACTGACTTGTCATAAAAAGGATTTCTGGTTTTAGAGTCAAGGTTATCACTGTTAACTACAAATAAATGAAAAGAAGCTGAAAATAAAATGTAGAAATAAATATTAAAATTTGCATGATAAAAAAAAATGTAAAGTTGAAGTACAAAAATGGCAAAACTAAAATAGATATAAAATATTATGAAAAAAAGATAAACACATAGTAAAATTACTAAACTAAAACTGAAAATATAAAAGCTAATTCAAAAATAATTAGCCTGTGTCAATTTCGCTTGCATCCATAGAGCAAAAACCTGGATATGGTTGAATGAAACTAGGATTATTTTATGTCCAATGTCCTGATGCTAATATAGTATCAAATGTTAATGTGTTTTCTTAAAGGAATATCAGTTTTATGACACTTATGAAAACTTTTAACCTTATTCTGTGCTCAGAAGATGGATTCAGCAGCTCTTCCTCTCCATCTGCCCACCTCATGGGGTGAACGGTCGTATCAGTCATCAAACCCCCCCAGCGGGAAACAAATGAGTAGCATCACTGTGAACCGTGACTCAGCACTTGGCTCCATGCCCTTTCTTTGTCTTGCTCTTTATTTTAGCTCTGATTCTCTCTCTACATGACTGTGCCAACTGCTTTGACCGTGGCAGAGCTGCTGTTCTCCTGTCGAGTGTGATGCACAACACTTATTTGCTATATGAGTCAAGTGTTTTCTGTGAATGGATAATGTTTGTCAGTGCATTTCCTGCATTATCTGTCAGTGAGGCTGTAGTCCTGGAGGAGAGGATGACTCTTATCTCTGTGTGTGTGTGTTTGTGTTATCAGATGGTGCATCTCGTGAGGAGGTGCGGCAAGCGTATCCTGACTCCCCCAGTGATGATCACAGTCTAGATATCCAACAACAGGCTCTGTTACGACAACAGCAACGAACCATCAACAGCCTGAGGAGGGGCAGAGCTGCTGGTCAGTCTCTTATTGAGGATGAACATTTTTGTATAGTATATCATAGTACATAATCAGAATCCTAAAAAGGTGCATCATGATATCCACAGAAATATGAAGCAGCACAACTGTTTTCAACATCGATATTAAAAAGAAAAAATGTTTCTAAATCAGCATATTAGAATGATTTCTGAAGGATCATGTGACACTGAAGACTGGAGTAATGATGCTGAAAATTCAGCTTTGCATCACGTTTTAAAATATATTCAAATAGAAAACAGATATTTAAAACTGTAATAATAGTTCACAAATAAATGGCACCTTTGGAGCATAAAGGCCCATTCACACCAAGAATGATAATGATAATGAAATTAAAATGATAGCAATATAGTTAAAAAAGTTGTATACACCACAACTATAATGATAATGCCAAAGAGAAACAATGTTGTTTTGTTTTGTTTTTCCAGCTGATGAAAGATCAAAACATTGACAGCCGATTAGAAACCGCTCTGTTTTAAAAAGCTCGAGCATTTTAAAAAGGGGTCATATGATTGCTAAAAAGCACATTATTTTGTGTATTTGGTGTAATGCAATGTGTTTACATGGTTTAAGGTTAAAAAAAAACACATTATTTTTCACATACCGTACATTATTGTTGCTCCTTTCTGCCCCGCCTTAATGAAACACGTCGTCAATCATCGTTTTGAAAAGCGTGGTGTGCTCTGATTGGCCAGCTATCCAGTGCATTGTGATTGGTCAAATTCCTCAAGCGTGTGACGGAAATGTTTACCAATTTGGAATATCAGCTTCCATGGCGGTGGCGGCAACAATACTACAGCGAGAATAAAAGTTACACCTTCTTTCTTTGCGTATACATTTGGGCGGTGTTATGCAAATCTTCCCACACAGTGACGCAGATTTGCAGGGGCGTTTTTTAATGAGGCGTTTAAGGAAGGCATGGATGAGGGTTAGTTCACCCAAAAATGAAAATAAGCCTATGTTTTACTCACCTTCAAAGCATCCTAGGTGTATATGACTTTCTTCTTTCAGACGAATCCAGTCGGAGTTACATTAAAAAATTTTCCTTGCTCTTCCAAGCGTTAGAATGGGAGTAGGTGAGTGTTTTTGTTCAACAGTCCAAAAGTAGTCAAATAAAGCTCACGCATCCATATTGAAACATGACTCACACGGCTCTGGGAGGTGAATAAAGGCCTCCTGTAGCAAATCAATGCGTTTTTGTAAGAAAAATATCCAAATTTAAAATGTCATAAATACTTTTTTCTCACATCTGCTGACTGTCATACGTGCAAGCCGTTCCGGGAGGATGACGTAGGACGTACGCATCGCACACTTTATGGTTGTTATATATGCACAAACAGCATATAACACTCCAAAGACAAAGGAAAACACGAAATCGCATCATATGTCCCCTTTAAAGTGGCAGACAATTTAACTGCCTTGCGCACTTATAATAATAAAAACAATATCATTTGTTGGTGTGGATGCTAATATTAATTAACTTAGTTATCTTTATATTTGTGGCTGAATGGGCCTTGAGACTTTCAAAATCATTAAAAAAAACCCTTATAAATGGTACTATATAAATAATATATATAATTGCTGAAAATTACATTAAATAACTGCAGACTCATACAGTACCTGTATTTCCTGGGCAGATTACTTTGACATGGTGTCTTCAGGGCAGCGGCATCATGAGCAAGTGAGTTGCGTGTGCACCACCAAAAAAATCTTAACTGTTTTTCCGTGACCCATTTTTCTGAGCCCTTAAAGGGTATCTGCACTCTGTTAGTGCTGTCTGACAGTTTTGGTTATTGACTTGACGTCTTTATTGATGTGTTTATCCCCCCCAGAAGCTGAATTCTGCGGAGGATCCAGGCAGACACTTGCTGTTAGACTCAGAGAGTGCCTTTATTAGTAAGTTCCCCTGAAATGAAAAATGGAGGAAGTGTTTTACTCACAAACGTGTCAAAAATTATTTTTCATGTGCAAAGTTTAGACGACATTTAGAATACACCCACCAGTATACATACTTAAAGGGATAGTTCACACAAAATGAAAATTCTGTCAGCATTTACTCACCCTCATGTCGTTCCAAATCTGGATGACATTTTTCTTTTGTGGAATGTGAATAATTTTTGAGAAATGTGTCATATCGTGATATAGATTTGGAATGACATGAGGGTGAGTAAATGCTGACAGAATTTTTGGAAAAGCATTATTGTAACTCAACGTGTGTGGCAAGATTACACGAGTTTCGAAAGGTTTTTTTATTTAATTTTTTTACTTTGGCCTTTATAAATATAACAAGACGCTTAATTGACTCCCAAAACAGCCATTGACTTAAAGCCTACTATGGAAGTCAATGGCTACTGTCAACTGTTTGGTTACCGACATTTTTCAAAATATCTTCTTTTGTGTTCAACAGAAGAAAGAAAGGCATACAGGTTTGGAATGACATGAGGGTTAGTAAATGATGACAGAATTTTCATTTTTGGGTGAACTATCCCTATAAGAGTCTAGTAAAGGGTTAGTTCACCCAAAAATGAAACTTTTGTCATTAATTACTCTCATGTCGTTCCAAACCTGTAAGACCTTCATTCATCTTCGAAACACAAATAAGATATTTTTTGATGAAATTAAAATATTTTTGATGAAGAACAGCAATGAAAATACCACATTCAAGGCCCAGAAAGGTAGTAAGGATATTGTTAAAATAGTCCATGTGACTCCATAATGATATGAAGCTGCAAGAATAATTTTGTGCGCAAAGAAAACAAAAATAACACTATCACATGGACTATTTTAACAATGTCCTTGCTACCTTACTGGGCCTTGAACATGTAGTTGCATTGCTGTCTATGGAGGGTCAGAAAGCTCTCAGATTTCATTAAAAATATCACCAAAAATAATAAAAAAAAAAAATTATAAAAACCTTTAATCCTGCCACACACGTTACAATGCTTGTCCACAACACAGTCCTGGTATCACTGAAGATCAATGCAAGATCCCCTACAAAAACCTGTTCTTCCTCCATGCCTGTTAAAAATGTAGTATGTTATTTTGATATTTAGTTCTGTAGTTTGTTCAATTTGACCATTTTTGCTTTAGTAATATAATATGATATCTAAGTTAAAAAACACTTTAGGTGTAGCATTAGAGTTTGGGGCATATCGATTAACATCATTTAGAAACAATAGATGTCTATGGGATGTTTTTACAAGTATAGTGGTGTGTATGTGTCAGTATGAGCAGCAGACAATGCGTGACTCCACCGTCAAACAGCTGCTGTCACTGCCACCAGGGACGAGTGACAGCTAGTGTGACAGCTATGAATACCAGACAGAAGAGAGATTGACTCTGGGGTGAGGATAATGCTCGTCCTCAACGGCACCCCAGAGAGATCGACAGTCACCTTGTAAATGAGTTCCCAAAACAGTCTCAGTCTCATCCATTAAATGCCATTTCATTTGCTCAGTTTCAATTACCAAGCTTTGATTGCTTGACTCGTGCATGTTGGAGCTAGAGAGAATCTCGAGAGAGAGGAAGGACTGCAGAGCTTGCTGTTGGCTGAACATTTGTCAGCTGTAAATAACCAATCAGTTGTTTCTACACAGACCCCAATGACGATTCATTCCTTCTACAATCCCGGCGTGACCAAAGAGCGAGACCGGCAGTTAGGAAGGCAGACATGTCTGAAGTAAGAGTTCCCAGTTATACACAACTACAACCTCACTTGACACAGGCAAAGTCTTTAGATCTGTTCTGAAACCTAGCTGCCTTGCTTCTTCCTACATGGGCAGCCGACTTCCAAGGGTCAGTAGAATGGAAATAAAATGCAAGAGTTGAACTTTTAAACTTGAGCGCCACATTTTTAGAATGCAATGTCGTGCAAGATTCTGCAAAAGACATGAGATGTGAATGCAACTGTCAGACATGTCCATCTAGCAGCACAGTGAAAACTCATAATTGACTGATTTGGAACACTCTACATAGGCAGCAACTCATATTGTTGGAATGCATTATGGCAGCGGTTCTCAATTCTAGTCCTCGTACCACCCCGCTCTGCACATTTTGTGTGCATCTCTTATCGCTGCAGACGTTTGTTCTATTCGAATGTAAGTGCCTGGCGAAGTGGACATCACAGGATATTCTGCCATGATTCCAGTTCGAGAACTGGAATTGAGAACCGCCGCATTATGAGATTACATTTTCTGCAATTAATATGTGCATCCTGCCTTAGAATTCGGTTAAACAAGGTATCTTTAAAGGGATAGTTCACCCAAAAACTGAAAATTCTGTCATTAATTACTCACCCTCATGTCATGCCAAACCCGTAAGATCTTTGTTCATCTTCAGAACACAAATTAAGATATTTTTGATGAAATCCGAGAGCTCTCTGACCCTCCATAGACAGCAAGGATACTACCACGATCAAGGCCCAGAAAAGTAGTAAAGACATCATTAAAATAGTCCATGTGACATCAGTGGTTCAACCGTAATTTTATGAAGCACCGAGAATACTTTTTGTGCGCTAAGAAAACAAAAACGACTTAATTCAACATTTCTTCTCCTCCGCGTCACCCTCAGGGACCATTTTGGAAAGTGCCACGACGCATGTGCACTTTCCTCTAAATGTAAACAAGGCGCAGCGCATGTGTGTCCAACATGCGTGTAGTACCCTTGCTGTCTATGGAAGGTCAGAAAGCTCTCAGATTTCATCAAATATATCTTGATTTGTGTTCCTAAGATGAACGGAGGTCTTGCAGGTTTTGAACGACATGAGGGGGAGTAATTAATGACAGAATTTTCATTTCTTGGTTAACTATCCCTTCAAAGCCTGCTAACTATTTAGATGCAATCAGGTTTGGATTTGGAACAGAGCTTCAGTAGAATATTTTTTTTTTTTAATTGAATGCATCGATAAAGACTGAATAACTGTACTTTTGTTTTGTTGGTAGTATGTGGTAAACAGGTACGCTCGACCTGACAGCAGTCCTGACAGCCAGTCTCTGCACTCGATTACCAGCACAGAAATAGAGTGGCTGAGAGAGCGCACAAAGAACAAGATGACATCCCTGAACAACATGAGAGAACATGATTGGAGATCAGGTCAGGAGCTCTGAATCTGAAAGGAAAATCACCTTGGGTTGGTTAGTCTTGCCCAGCCAGACTACATTTGACTACTGGCATGAAGTCTGGTCAACACTGCAGCTTAATCTGGCACACCTTGACAGGAAGACGCCTACATTTAAAACCTTAAGTGTACTTTAGTTTTGACAGGGACATTTAAGGCCTTGATATACTCCTGGCAGAGTTCTTGTTTGCAACTTTTGACATTATAAAAAACATTTTCCTTAAAATACACCATCTGGGGAGAGTTAGCAAAATATAAGCATTTAAAGATACTCGCATGAAAGAAAAAAAAACATTTGACTATCAGGTACAGGTTTTTTTAGATTACAAAGAATGCAAATTGGGAAAACATCAAAAATAAGTAGCTTGTAATTTGAGATGTATTTATGGTTATCAGCCATAGCACAAGTTTATACACAAGGTATCTTGTATACATCTAATGAATACAGTAACACAACTTATGAATGTTAGTGTGAATGTGTTTACCAGTCAGAGCAAACTGTTCTGGAAAGTTCGCTTTGACAAACACTTCTGAACTCCTGAAAAAAGACTCCAATAGAACTTAATTACAATAGAACTTAATTACGAAATGTTTGTTCAAAATAAGGTCACACAGTTCATTTTTCAATTTCGCTTGAAGTATATTGGGGACATTTAGCATATGCATACAGCAGAACGCATACTGTAGAGTGACCAAACACAGCAGAACGCATAGAGTAACCAAACACGCAGGGTTTTATCGGGGGTCTTCGGGGGTGGCTGACGGATCCTTCTTTGCTAGACCTGACAATTATTTTGGTTCAATTCAAGTTTATTTGTTTAGAGCTTTTCACAATACAAATCGTTGCAAAGCAGCTTTACAGAAAATTTAAGTTTCTGTTTTAAAGTTTCTACATTATATTTAGTAGTATCTTATCAGTGGTGACTATATCAAGTTGATGTCCATATGGCAGAAATGTACAGTAAAATTCATGCAGTTAGTTAATGACCTAAACAGACGGAGAACACAAGGATTATATGTTGGTATTCTAAAATTTGGTAGTTTTGTATGTTGTTTAAAAAGGTTGGCATCATCTGAGTAAGGGTTGGACAGATTAGTTGTTTTAACCATTCATTAAAATGAACCGGTTCAGATGAGTTATGTCATGAATCAGACATTAGCAGGTGTGGACGCATTGTGTGCTAATCCCGGTTGTTAGGACATCGCAAAAGATTTGTCAACACAAAAACTTCACTGCATAGGATTTTTACTTTTTTTTTTATTGAAAGTGTTTTATGTTAGTTGCATGTGTGAAACACTTGTCAGAAAAGATAAGAAGATGATTATTTATTTATTTATTTTTTGCTTTTTTAGCATAATTCACACCACCGGTCATTCAAGTTAAATAAAAAAAAAAAAAAAATCTCCAAATGCACTCTGAAATCTTTCAACCTTTTACCGTCATGTCAGTTGATTTTGAGGGAGGGAAAGACAGTTAAAGAAAGTGTGCGGGGGGAGGGGCTCTCTACTCTTTCTCTCCCTCAGTTAACATGCACGCTATCACAAGCGTAGCGGTCATTTACTTCACTCATAAATCACATTAACTGATCAAATAAGGCTTTGGCGGGACAAAAATTTGTTTTGGCGGCTGCCAAAAAACTTAAATGCAGGAAAAACCCTGACATGTGCTTTAGAAAGATTCAACTTTGTCCGGTGTCTGCGCTATTTCTCTCCAGAAGTTATGAGACATAAAAATGTCTTGATATTTACGGCATGCACACTGCGCAAAATGAAGAATACTTTGGGCTTAACACGACCAACCACAGTTTGCTGCTTTGCGTGACTTTTAGGGGTGGATATATCTAGAATCCCAACTAAACAAAGATGAAAAACATACATTTTAATATCTTGTTTTAGCTACTCGAAAGCTTTTCTTAAACAGTTAACGCTACGCTACGCTAAGCTGTTAGCTTGCTAAACACAGCCATAAATGTAATGAGGCACTGAGATGTGTATCTTTTGTGCTATCTAGGGGAAGTGTCAGCAGAGGAAGGGGAGGAGCTATGGCCACAGACTCCTCCTTCAACCGATCGGTGCGTTTCCATTGACACCTTTGCGACAGAGCCCTGGTTACGTCCTAGTTCCTCTGAAACGCTGAAGAGATTCATGGGCGGTCGCAGGCCATCCAGCCAAAATCACATAGGCCAGGATTGGGAAGGGCCGTCCACTTACCATGGTTAAATCTCATTCAAGACACATGAATTCTGAATTCTTCTGCCAGGTTCATTATTTAGCTGTTTTGTAAGGAACAAGTTGTATACTTGAGGCCAAAGATGAACATTAACAATTCATTAGTCCAGTTTCTTTTGTTTCTGTCTGACTTTTGATTGTTGTGAATGAAATATTGCACTTAGAAAGTTCTGGAACACTTCCTGTAACATTAAGAGTCTGTTCCCTCCGGTCAGAGAGTGCAGTCTGGGAAATTCATTTTGATGCTTCTTACTGTGACTGTGTATGAATGTGAAGAACTGCATGAATTCCGTTTGTCAGGTGAGAGAGATATATACTTCCAATGTTGTAATATGTGATTTGTTTTTCGTTTTTAATGATTGTTTTACAACACATGAATTGTAAGTAGGAATATGAGCTTAAGCTTACAGTCGGAAAAAATAAGCTAATGTAATTAGCATGTTATGTGTATTGACTAATAAATATTTTATGAATTTTTGAACACTGTCTACTTTGCATTTCATCTATATGTGACGTGTGCGTTCCATCATTTTTTTAATGGCTCAGTTCGTCGAGAAATGGAATTATAAGCAAAGTCACAAATTAATTTGTTGTTTCTGATGAAATTGACTATATAAACATGGAGACTGTTAATTACGAAATTTAAATAATAAATTAAATTGCTCAAATGGTGTTTCAATAATTTGTTTGACACTACCGTTAAAAAAAGGTAGGCATTAAGAATTTTTTTTTTTTTTTTAAACGATAGTAGTCATATGCTCACCAAGCCTGCATTTATTTGATTAAAAAACATTAATATTGTGATTTTTTTTTTTTTTTTTTTTTTTGCAAATTAAAATAACTGTTTTCTGTAATATATTTTAAAATGTAATTTATTCTAGTGACGGCAAAGTCTTCATATTTTTTTCAACGTTGAAAACAGCTTTTTTCCAGAAATTTTTGATGAATAGAAAGTTCAAAAGAACACAATTTATTTGAAATATAAATATTTTGTAACATTTGTGATTTTAAAGTGTTTGTGAAAATTTTTAAAAAATTGGAATTCCCTTTCATAATTCAAAATTCATCAGAGCAAATGCACCAAGTTCCAAAACTTTATTGACCTATGACCTGATTAGAATGTGTGGTGATAATGACCAGTGTCATATAGAGTTGTACAGATCATTTTATTCCATATAGAAAACTTTTTACAGGGCTGTACCATTACAGTCACCCTCACTAGCCAGGAATGCTTCACATCCTTATTCCATCAAGTTTTAAAGCGCAGCTATCATTAATTTCTATACAATACAACCCACCCCCAAAAACCAAAGAGAAGATTTTAAATATATTAACTTTTTTAAAAATTTGTACATGTAGAGTGAAGCCTAACTCCAAACAGGGATACAAACCAGTGATTCAGATGCAGCTCACATTTAACTCGCCCTCAATTTTCAAGTTCCAGTTTTTTCCTTTTGAAGGATCTCAATTGCCCTCAGTGTTTAATTAAAAAAGTGTCAGCATATATAAAATGGAGTAAATCGAACTAATCACTTTATATCGTATTAGAAATCTCTAGCTGGACAGTTATGGAGGGAAAGATGGCATAGTTCAATAATTTATCACAAAAGTAAAAATCTCCAGTGCATTTTGATCAAGAAAACAAGTGCAGCAAATTTCCGAGAAACGAACAAAAAGATACAGAAAACAAAATCTAGTGTTGTGAGATTATATTACAAAGCTGGAATTCTGTACAACTAGTTTCTTCGGAGTTACTCATGCTAATGTTAGCCATTAGCGGTGCAAACGCAACAAAATCAAACAAAAAAAAAACAACAAAAATCTGAATCGCTTGAGAAACATCACATCACATTGCTTGATATGCAACCCTTCTGTCATTCTTCAAACAGCTTTTAATATAATGCCAAGACACTGTTTTGAAATATATCTGGACCTTTTGAAGATCTCAAAGGTCAAGCATTTGTATAGTAGTAGCGATATTCAGCATCCTCATGATGTTCTAGATGATTTGATCCTATTGTACAAGGCCTGGTCATTTGTCCAGTGGGTGGGACGTAGTTCCTCATCTGGGATTGGCTGTTTGTCCAGAGCAGACCCTTCAAAGGGCAGGCGGCGGGTTGATATTAGTACCATCATATCTGACGCAGTCCATCTTTTCAATCTCCTCGTTCCTCATTGGTTGCAGGAGATCAGATGCTTACGTCCTGCAGATGAAAAGAGGAGACATCTGTGGTGTTCAAGAACAGGCACTGCTGTAGCTTCTTCTAGGCGTCGTTGGGAGTTTGGACGCCTGAAGGCTGATCTGCTTCCAAACTCTGGGTGATCTGGAACACCAATCCGATGCGCAGAAAGAACTTGCGCAGGACGGCCCTCAGCTCCGGGATCAGGTCAAACTGCATGATCTCACAAAGCAGAGGGTAGTATCGGGACGCATGGGCCTTGAACTGCAAAGTAAACACGTGTGTTTTAATGCCTTTACATTTTCTCACCGCACACAATGGTGTAATCGTATTAAACCTGTGTTGATTAGCACCAGGTGTGCTCTCGTAATTGGTTATATTAACACAAAACCCTACTGTAATGCATTAGGGCTCTAATTGAGAAAGATTAAAAGTGACTGAGCATTGATCATTCATATCAATTAGCTTGATTTGGAATTAAAACACTTTTCAGATCAAGCTGCTGTGATATGGACTACATTGCATTTACTAAATAATAAAAATAAGTATATTTACCATCAAAGGTTTGGGGTTGGTAAGATTTTTTTTAATGTTTTTGTACTTAATGTATTAAAAAAACTGTAAAAATGATGAAAAAATATTACATTTTAAAATAACTGTTTACTATTTGAATATATTTTAATATGTAATTTATTCCTGTCATGCAAAGCTGAATTTTCAGCATCATTACTTCAGTCTTCACCGTCACATGATCCTTCAGAAATAATTCTAATATTCTGATTAATTTCATATCATTATCTTATTATTTATACATTGAAAATAGTTGTGCTGCTTAATATTTTCTGGAAAAAAATGATGATTACAAATTTAAAAAGAAAAGCATTTATTATTTTTTGAAATGTTGCAACATTACAAAAGTCTTTACTGTGACTTTTGATCAGCTGAATGTGTTTTTCTTAAAGTATTCATTTCTATAAACAAAACAAAAAAAAAAACAGAAATAAGTGTGATTAACCGCTTTGTTTACATAATATGTGTGTGTGTGTACTGTGTATATTATGTATATATAAATACACACACATGCATGTATATATATATATATATATATATATATATATATATATATATATATATATATATATATATATATATATATATATATATATATATATATATATATATATATATATATATATATATATTTGAAAATGTTTACATGTTTATATTTATATTACAGATATATTTAATATATAAACATAACACATTTTTCTTAAATATATACATGTATGTGTGTGTGTGTGTGTGTAATTATATAGACATAATAACAAGTACACACATATATTATGTAAATAAAAACTTTTATTTTGGATGTGATTAATGGCGATTAATCGTTTGACAGCACTAATATTTACTAAATAATAAAAATAAGTAAATGTATATATTTTATCAAATATATTTACATATTTTACAAAAACTTAACCAATTTTCACTTATGACAGAATTTTCATTTTTGGTTGAACTATCCCTTTAAAAAGCAAGACTTGATGCTCAATTGGTCATCATTATCAGACATCAGGGCTTGAACTATTCATGAACTATACAACATAATATTAAATATTAAACAAGAGTAAAGAACTATTTTTTTTTGGTTTTTAATCATTTTCATATGAACTCACTCTTGCAGTTCCATCATTAACCACTAGGGGATTGCAAAGCCTCAGTTGGGAATTGCTGGACTGAACAGTTCTGTGCAGCTTCACTAACGTATCAGCAGTGAATCAGACACTCACCCTGTCATCACTGATCTTGAGCACTTTGGTGAGGAAGAGCAGCAGTAGGTTAGTCCAGGCCTCGCGGTGGCTCTCAGACGTCAGAGTCAGGAAGTAAGCCACAGCGTCACCGCACACGCTAACAAACAGAAAGAGAGACTGCGTTTTAGCACAGAGGATTTAAATATTCCACAAACATCTTGAATACAGCCTTAGTGACCTCTGCCGTGACCTCTGATAGGCTCCTCCCCTCATGTCTTATATAACCCCCATCTGCCCTGCAACTTCCTTCACTCATCATGACCTAATCTCACCTAAATCCTTTTTAGCCTGGTTAAGCGTGTCTGCAGGGCTGAACACAGCCAATGATTAGTGTCTCTGATAGTCTTCCTGCAGACAAGGAAGTCAGAGTCTGACCTGGCCTCTTTCCCGTGATTGCACCCTATTAGCAGTGAAGTCGGAGAGTCAGGGACACTTGTGTTCATGCTAAATGGAAGCGCTCAGGTCTGAGACTCTGGGACAGAGTGAAATGAGTGCTCAGTGTAGTTAGTTTCTCGTTTTAAAGCTTAATTTGTTAGCGCTAATGTTTATTACTCAACTAATCTAACAAAACAATGCCCTAATGGTGCATGAAACTCACTTTCTCTGTTTGGATCCATGCCAGAGCACCAATCGCAATTCAATAAAGCAAACCCACACTCATATGTCAGGAAGCGTGAGGCAGAGTGACCTTTGTCCATCATAAAAATGAATAAATTGGAATGAGGAACCAACATGGCTTTTAATGCGCTGCAAGTCCAAGTGTTTTTAGATTCTAAACATTACTACAGTTGAAGTGTTTATTTGACTCTAACTGCAAAACATCCTATGAGTTTATCTATTAGGATCCTACTGGGTATTATTTTTAAGAGAATCCTAATCTGTGTTTTTTGTTCTGTCGTTGTCATTCTGTTGCACTGTGGGGCTTCTGTCACGAAAACAAATTCCTCATATCTATGAGTATACCTGGCAATAAAGCTTATTCTGATACTGATTATCGTACTGGAACAGTCTTGTTCCTTGTTGTATATCGTGTTTTACCTGGGAACTTGTCACACGGTGGTAGTAAAATAGTCAGCGAATGCCATTTAATGTTGTGTGTGTGTGTGTGTGTGTGTGTGTGTGTGTGTTTTATTATTAACAAACACATACCAAGATGCTTAAAAGACAAGAAACTTGGGTAGAACATATTATATCCCTCCCTTTTTATAAAATATCCAAAATACTTTAATTTATGCTAGTCATGAAGACGCTTTGCTACTTACCATTACTAGTTGGTCGCATGTGTTTGGATATATTTTAGATGTAGTATATTTGGATATAATTTGAATATATAAGCAAGTGCAGGATGTCATCAATATTTTTGGTCAATTTTTCCAGAATAGTAAGTACTTATTATTTTTTTATTTTAGATTTTTTATTGTGTGTGTGTGTGTGTGTGTGTGTGTGTGTGTATATATATATATATATATATTTATTTTACTTGTATATTTTTTTTCTATTTTAATTTTCTCACAATTGCGACATTTTATCTCGTAATTCAGACTTTTTTTCTCATAATTGCTTATAAACTCCAAATTTCGAGTTGTAATGTCAGAATTGTGGGATATAAACTCGCAATTGTGAGAAAGTCAGAATAGTGAGATATAAACTCAAAGCTTGTATCTCGCAATTCTGACTTTTTTTCCTCGCAATTGCGAGTTTGCATCTCGCAATTCAGAAATTTTTCTCAGAACTCGCAATTGCAGGTTATAATGTCCAATTCTAGGGGGTGGGGGGGGACTGACGTTTCCACAGAATTGCGAGTGAATTGATGAATAGAAAGTTCAAAAGAAAAAAAAATTATTGAAATAGAAATATTTTGTATAAATTATAAATATCTTTACTGTCACTTCCGATCAATTTAATGCATCCTTGCTGAATAAAAGTATCATTTCTTTAAAAAAAAAAAAAAAAAAAAAGGTTTTACCCTAAACTAAGGTAATAAAAGCCACAAACTCCTATTTCTATTTCCCAGGATCTTTAAGATAATATTTGATTTCTGTTACAGTGGTAGCTATTATAAAACTATCAAAAGATGTCTCTAAGCTAAATGTAAAAGATGTGACGTGTACTGAAGACAGTAACAGCTATGAGTATGTAATTAGCTGAATAATGTTTACATGGCCGCAGGGTCTGAGAGCACAGCGGTTCCAGTCACGAACGTGACAGTGATGTCTTACTTGAGCAGTCTCCTCTGCACCTCCTCCCAGGCGTCCTGCCTGCTCTGGTCCATGTACATGCGAAAGAGGATGCGCAGGCCACACGCCAGGCTGCTGGTCTCCTGTTTCAGCAGATTGGGCTTCGACTTCCCTTTGAAACCTGATCACACACATGGAGACACAATGAGCTCTTTTAATGTGGGACAAGAGAAGAAATCAAGCCAGACGTGACAAAGACTTTCCATCAGGCCACACAGGTGGCTCTATCTGATAACAGACGACCTGATACGACGTGACCTGTAAGCTATGTGGCGGCTTTTGTAGATGTGGAGAAATAAACTCCTAACAATGGATATATTTATTGCATCTCAAGTTTCTAACAACAAAGAAACGATTGTGAATGCTGACCAGCCTTCCACAGCGCAGTTCTCTGTTCGTTATTGGAGTTAAAGGCCTTTGCAAAACGATGGGACTCCAGAAGACAGTCGAGCAGTTTAAACAGCTGTTCTGAGGTCAGGTAGCGATACATTCCCTGGTCCTGAGTATCCACATGTACGTCAGCGTCCAAGGCATCTCTCTGCAGGAAAACACACTTCATTTAGACTGTATAACTGACTATAACTCAGAGACACAAAATCTTCATCAATCCTTTAATATAACAATTTTTACAAATTATCTAGCATAAGGTTTTTTTAAGCTTTTATTCTTATTAATATATTACATGTAATTTTTAATATATTATTAATATAGTAGAATTAAACAGAATTGCATTACTATTTAAAATTGTTTTATTTTTATTTCCACACTTTTTTTCTCAAAATGTTCTGATGATAAATAACTAGGAATAAAAATAAAATAGAATGAAATAAAATAAATAAAAATATAATTAAAAATTCTGCATTCTGCTTTAAAACTCTAACTATTAAAATGTTTTTTTTGGTAATTGAAATATTAGATGAAAAACTAAAACGGAAATAAAGCTACATAGAAAAAAATAATAATAGAACGCACATACTAAAATTACTAAAACTAAAATGAAAACTGAAAATAAAGGTAGTTCAAAATATTAATAAATACTATAATAGTATAAAATAATGCTAAAATAACACAATCTTGCTTATGACATTTCCTGACTGTAATCCCAAGTATGCAAAAGTAAAAAAAACAAACAAAAAAAACATTTGTTTATAATCAGTTTGTAAAAGGTGGTACCTGTGCTGCTGCAAAGTTTTCAGCATCCTCCTTCTTACTAGTTGCAGGAAAGAACACAATGTTGTCTATGGTCTGAATGAGCTCCAGCTGGACGACACACTTTATGAGCAGAGCTGCAAACAGCCTTTGTTCCTGGGCTTCTGGGGAGATCGCATATGGAAACGCAAAATGAACAGCTGACCAGCTGATAGTCAGTATGTTCTGGGTGCTTTATGAAATCAGGCTAAAATCTGGACTAAAATTAATATATTTATTTTAATTCTAATTGGTCATTTGTTGTATTTGTGCTAAAATTTATAATTAATGAGAGTAACAATATCCAGCAATTTTAGTTTCATAGTTGAGTTTCAGATCTTTCAGTTATGAAATATCGTGGAGCCAAAAAAGAAGAAGAAATAAAAGATCAATAAAGAACAATAATCTGGATGGTTGACCACCCTGATACATGCCTGAAGCCACACTGAACTGACTCTGCCTGCGGTTTTCAGCCAAAGCCTTCTCCATACTGTTCACCGACTGCTGGTCATCAGACCGAGTCTGAATATCCACTGACTTCTGGGAAATGGAGTCCTGTAGGCACCAAATCAATGCTTATTAAAATTCTAACATTAAACGAACTCCTATAGCACTAGAAGAGCATCTGGATGAGATGACCCTCCATGAACACTTAAACTTTGAGCACAGTCTGGAAATCTTATTTGCATACCAGCTGTTTATCAGAGTCGAGCTGAGTCACATGATCTCCCTCTGTACCAGCCGGTCTCCATGTCAACAGCCTGAAAACAACACAGAGCTGGGTTAGAGGGTGCAGGTGCCTTTTCCAGTTTAATGATATGGGCTGCCATATCAAGCTAAATTAATATTTTGTTTTTTATATAATTATTGCAAAAAGGGAAAAGGGTTTGATGGTAACAGGACTGACAGGTTTTACAGCTTTATTTGACATTACAATGTCTTCCATATAAGTTGTTAAAAAAAACCTCTTAATTTATTGCAAATATTTCTACAAATATCAAGCATTTAATAAAAAAAATTATAGTAACAGGGCTGAAATTTTAGCAGTTAATTTAGATGCAATGTGTTTATTAGAAAGAAAATGTAATGCAAATATTTCCACAAATATTCAGTGCTTAATAATCAGTTGTTTACTATACAAAATCATAGTAACAGGGTTGACACTTCTACAATTAATTTAGCTACAAGATGTTTATTCAAAAGAGAATTTAATGTACTCCCCCCCCCTTTTTTTCCCCCAAATAGAGCATTTAATAATCAGTTGTTTACCTTAAAAAAATCTAAGTAACAGGGTTGATAGTTTTACAGTTCATTTAGCTACAAGATGTTTATTAGAAAGATCATTTATTACAGATATTTCTACAAATAGAGCATTTAATAATCCGTTGTTTACCTTAAAAAAATCATAGTAACAGGGTTGAGAGTTTTACAGTTCATTTAGCTACAAGATGTTTATTAGAAAGATAATTTAATACAGATATTTCTACAAATATTGAGTTTTTAAAGAGTCATTTGTTTACTATATAAAATCATGGTAACAGGGCTGATACTTTCAGATTATGATGCCTACTGATAATATGTAAAACATGACAAGACTTAAGAATTAAGCCATAAGAACTTTCTCTTTAAATTATGGAGTTGCTGATTACTTTAGAAAGGTAAAAATATGATAGTAAAGGGTTGATTTTTGTATAGAGAATAAACAACTAAATTCTGTTTCCAGCATGCATTTACAAATAATTTTTTTGTTGAACAGAGTTTTTGTTTAAAATGTAAAACTAGGCATGAAGTCATTTTTATACATTTATATAAGAGGGAAACTATTAACAATTCTTTTATAAAATGACCCCTTAGGAAAAGAGTAAACCATCAATTCTGACAAAAAAAAGACCTTTATGTGATTACTCACATGTGTGGGATGGTGGTTTTGAAGATGTCTAGCATACAGTTGCAGGTCTTGTCCCAGGTCTCAGCGTTAAACTTCTCACCATTGAGGATGACCACGTTTTCAAGGCAATTAGTGCCTGATCTTGCTAATTGCTCATTATCTGTGAGGAGAGATGAGCGAGTGAGATCATGACCTGAAGTCATAATTCACATGTGCATTTCAATGAACTGCCTACACACAAAATCCTCTAGTCTTCAGCATTTTGAACAATGTTGTTTTCTCAACAGGGTCACTGTAAATGTACTGCAATTGTACCTTGTCTATTGCTGGTACTGAACACTCACCTTGCTGCACACACCAGTAGAGTTGAGAGAGGATATCATCTAACAGAACATCGCTGAGAGATTCAAAGTACTGTGTGAAAACGTCACAGATAGCATAAAGTGCATGATTGCAGGTGGTGGTCATCCACTCCGCTTTCTGTGGGAAGATACATAATAGAACATTAGCCACGGTTTTCCATCCTTGGCATGAAGATACTGGAGTGATACCATATGATTATGTGAACAATATCTGTGCTGGTGACACTTTCTAAAATGGATGTCTTATCTTCTAGGACAGGTTTCAGTGCTTATGTTGACTTGCCTCAGTCTGTTGCTCTGGAAGCTTCATGTTGTCGAAGATCCTGAACACGATGCGGAACAGATCCTGCCACCAGTGTTTCTCGTAGGTGTGACCGTACGTCTTCATCACCTCAAACATCACCGTCAGACCCCTGACAAACGAAACAAAAATAGATTGTTGGGATAAGGTGAAAAAGATTGACAATGCTATATGCAGATTTTAACTGTTGGCAATAATTGTAGCCTCAAAACTGACACTTAAAATCACACTATAAATATAATTAATATAAATGATCGTTCCAAAGTTTGGGATTGGTAAGATTTTTTTGTTTGTTTTGAAAAAAATCTGTATTTAGAAAAAAAAATAAATAAATTGTGAGATATACAGTACACTCCTACTTCTGAGAAAAAAAGTCAGGCAGTTGCGAGATATAAAGTCACTATTGCGTGATAAAAAAACTCACAATTGCGAAAAAAAACCTCAGAATTGCAAGATTTAAACTCAATTCTGAGAAAGTCAGAATTCTGAGGTTTTTTTTCTTGCAATTGCGAGTTTATATCACGCAATACTCACTTTATAACCTGCAACTGCAAGTTTATATCATGCAATTCTGAGAAAAAAGTCAGAATTGTAAGATGTAAAGATTTGGTGGTGGGGGGGGAGAACACTAGGAGCAAATTAACTCATTCTGTAGTTTTAAAGATTTATCAAAAACTATGAACTATTATTAAAAAAAGATTTGAGATTTGTCTGTATTGTAGGTTTGCCGCTAACCTGGTCCGGACGTCCAGCTTACACCTGTTGATGATGCATGACAGCTCAAAGAGAATGGGGAACCAGCCTCTCACCCAGACGCGGTCCTCCGGCGCAACATTCATATCATCACTGGTATAGTCTTTAAATGCCTGCCGACACAGAATACAGGTTGCTCACAGAGCCTTATTTGATTTGCTTAGCACATACTTAAGCACAAGCCAGAAGACACATGCTGCTTGACTATAAGCTGCATTCACTGATCAAAAGGTTTTTGCCCCAATCTGGCAACCCTTGGTGGGAAGCAGTGGAAGGCTCCATGTGGGTTGCCTTCACTAATCTCCACTTTAGAAACACCAAAGGACTAAAGCACTTAACAAGCACAAACACAGCTCATAACACAATCACCCTTCATGGAGAGCAGAAAACAGATCGTTTACATTTTCCATCTACTTAATAAAGGCCTTTAGTTTTTGCTCATTACGGCGTCTGGTAATGATCGTTTTCTCGTTAAAAGTGCCCTGTGGTCTCCTCAAGCGTAATCCATTTAGTGAATGTCTATCTAAAGCCTGACCCGGGGTCAGATCATAATTCAGCTGTTATGGAGAGCACACTCATTAGCACTGACCTGAGGTCGGTCGGAGACGTATTTGGCGCAGTGGCGGATGAGACGGATTGCCTCCATGCTGGTGTCGGGGAAAGAAGCGTTGCAGGCGAACTCAGACAGACATTTGACAGCGTCCTGGAAGGAATCAATGGTAGCTGGGAAATGTTTCTCAAATACATTCGCTGTGAGGAGAGAAGAGACAACAGAGGCCTTTTACAAACAGCATTTTTAAACAAACAAAAATTAAATAAAAGTTAATAAATGTTCACAATTCAAATCCTCCTTTCCAATCCACCGAGATTTAAAAAAAAAAAAAAAAAAAAAAACCCGACACTAAAAGTAAAAATATAAGTGTGGAAACTTATAAATGATAATGAATACCATAATATAAATAAAAAAAAAAAAAAAAAAACACTTTTAGCTGTAATAATTCAAAGGTGCAATAGCTGTAATAATAAAAAATAACAACAATTTTATAATGCTTTATTTTATTACTATTTATTAATAATTAAATTAATAAATTATTAATATAAATCTAAATTAACTTTTGTCTCCCCCCCCCCCCCCCCCAAAAAAAAAAAGAAATAAAAAAATTGACCAATAAGTGGAAGGATAAAAAAGGAAATGAAAAAATGAACTAAATAAGAAAATAAAAATTAAATAAAATGCTTAAAATATATTCTGCAGATAATATACAAGTCGGAGGTCCACCAGTGAAAATGTTTCTATTTAGCATTTTTTTATTTTAACATTTCATTTTTTCATTTTAGCATTTCGCAATTTAATTTAAACATTTTCATAATAAATTATATTATAGGAAAAACAGTGTACTCTTCTATAAAAATACTATGATTTGTTTTTTATTATTTATTATTTCATGTAAGGTTTTTGTGTTAAATTAAAATTAGGTTTAATTTAAATAAGGTTTAATTAAAAAAAAAAGAACGAAAGAATTAAAACAAGCTCTTCATGAGTAATTCCTAAAATAGAGATTTATCGTGCATATTTTGTATCCTAAACCAGAGAATCCTTGATCTCCAGCAGGCACTTACTGACGATGTGTCCAGTTGTCTGGAAGGCCAGCTCTACAATACTCTCATCCTGATCAGAGGCAGCGAGATGGAACACAGAGAAAATGTTCTTCCACCCTGATCTAATATTCCCAGCCTGAGAGTTGACCATCTGGGCTATACAGCGGACCACCATGTCCCTAATGGTGGGAGATCTGTAGATAGAGAAGAAGCATGTGAATAAAGCAGGAAAACACATACACAGACACACACACGCTCTCTTCATCTCATTCTGCAAGGGCAAACACGTGTAGACAAGTTCATTTTTCTCCATCAGTCATGGAGTTTAGTCATGATGGCTTCTGACACTGTTTTCACTCACTAAGCCTAATGAGTACTGCAGGGTCCATATGAGCTAATATAACTTTCCCTTCTTCGCTTCCTTCCACTGATGGAGAAGCTACTTTAAAAGTGAAGATTGCCAGGCTGCTTCTAATGTAAAGTAGCTAGGCTATAGTTGAACTACCTTTTGGAAAAAAGTAGTTTGCTACTCTACTTTGGCAATGAGGAATTCAGTGATGATGGAGGCATCGTATTTGAAAGTATAAATTTACACAAAATACAACTAATAAATAGATTAAAAGAGTTTATATAATTGAATTTGAAAGTATTTTAATTTAACTACAATTTTTCTCAATTTTAACACTAGTAAGTAATGAAAAAATTAATCTTTAAAGGGGTCATATGATGTGATTTCAAGTTTTCCTTTCTCTTTGGAGTGTAACAAGCTGTTTGTGCATAGATAAGATCCCTGTAGTTGCAAAGACTAAAGTCTCAAAACCATAGAGATATTCTTTATAAAAGTTAAGACTCGACCACACCCACCTAAAACGCCTCGTTTAAACATGTCTACGTCACGGTGTGGGAAGATTTGCAAAACACCACCCAAATGTATACGCAAAGAAATAAGGCGGAACTATTATTCTCGCTGTAGTATTGTTGGTGCCGCCGGAACCATGTCCTGGAGACCCTGTGTTTCGTGGTGAAAGCAAAACTACTTTGTTTGGGCTTCCAAAGGAGGACACAACTAGAAATCAGTGGTTAAGTTGTGTTTACAACACTGTTCCAGAACAGTTCAACCCAAATATTAGTGTGTGCGCAGCGCATTTTACTGAGGACTGTTTCCTGAACCTGGGAGTAGCCTGCCAGCTGTGCTCAAAGACTGTTTCTATGAAGTGAATGAATGAATGAATGAGGCATTTATATAGCGCTTTATTGTGTATTGCAATACACCCAAAGCGTTTTACAATCCACCACCAGTGTGCAGCATCCACTTGGATGATGCGACGGCAGTCACAGGACAACGGCGCCAGTGCGCTCACCACACACCAGCTACAGGTGGAGAGGAGAGAGTGTCATAGAGCCAATCAAGTGAATGGGGGGCAATTACAACTTTGCAAGGACAGCCTGGCGCTTCTGACTCACAGCCTGTAAGTACGTTTTCTTATTTAAAGAATTTGCCACTGACGATTCAAATGTGAGTTTTGAGCAGTGTAGAGTAGTGCTTGTTGTTTGTCGTTTCTCCGATCACAAATGCAGACATGGTAATGTTTACGCGGCGCGATGCATAAAAAGACAGTATAATATTTTATATATATATATATATATATATATATATATATAAAAATGATAGACATTGCAATTTCTACTATTTCTACTATCAATTTCTACCATTTAATTATCTTTAAAATACTTTAAACATTAGTGTAACTAAAACAAAATTATACTTATAATTTATTTTAATTTTATTGAAAATAATTCAAAATAAAAGATTTAAATTTTTCATTCATTTTAAAGCTGTGCCTACTTTACAGAAAAATAGTTTGTTATTGGAAAAGCTACACTACAGAGCCACTGTCACTTGATTTAAAAATGTAGTTATTTTAACTTTTACTTATTCCCTATGGATCAATACACCACTAATGTTAAATGAAGAACTATATAATGTAGCTGGACTAATAAACAAGAGCTTCTGCTTATGTCTGCATGCCATGTCGTGAAAGTCGAAAATGTTTACTGACACTTAAAAGAAGAAAAAGCATTTTGTATATTTAAACTAAGCAGTAAACATGACGTAAAGAAGATTTTAAAATATTTGGATGCAGGCACTCCAGTCTCCTGAATCCAGAGCAGAGCCCTTTAGAAGATGACATTTAGAAGCAGTACATCCGCCTGAGAGAAGCAACAACTACATTCAGCACAAACCTTGCATCTCTAACCCGTCCTAAGGCAAGACTTACACATTTGTACGTCAAACCATGCAGTTTATCACAATTTGTTTGGTTATTCAACTGACACTTTCTATGTTTGAAAAAGGTCTGGCCTGTGTTATTCAGTGATATTTCACTTTCATCACAGTGTAAATTGAAACGCTCACCTGTTCTTTTTCATTATGTGCTCAAACGGCCTGAGGAAATCCTTCTGGAATCTGAAATTGGCCAACTCGCCTTTCTCCAAAAATTTCATGGACAGCTGCCTCAGAGAATCCACAGCGAAAATAGCAACATCCTCATTGGGATTACAGCCGACCTGGGCCCAAACAGAAAACCAAAAAGACAGGGAAAGTTAAAGTGCTGTGGGAGTGCTGCGTTTTCATTTTCGGCTCTTCTTCAAACTATTAACTATGCCCTCCCGCAGGCAGAGTGAAATTTAAAAGCATCATTAGATTTCTCTGATATTATACAAAGCCACCGTGACACACACTCTTCATGGACTGATTACCTTCCGGCGCTAATTTGGTGGTGGCTTTGAACTCACCTTATTGAAATGATCCCCTATAACCTCCCATATCCTGGACCACTGTAGCCTGATACGACCCATGTTGTAGTACGATATCTCCACGATCTTCTGCAGACTGAACATTCGAGGGTGTGTAGGAGAGGCCAGTTCGTCCATCGATACAGCACACAGCCATCGTACAAAATCCACTGCGAAACACAACATCGGTCAACAAGATTTTACTTAAATCTTCTCTGATATAACAGAGCAGGTCATGGATTCAAATCCCTCCAAAAAAAAAAAAAAAAATAATAATATATATATATATATATATATATATATATATATATATATATATATATATATATATATATATATATATATATATATATATATATATATATATATATATATATATATGATAAAATGCATAGTATGAATGCAATATACACTACCATTCGAAGGTTTGGGGTCAGTAAAAATTTTTTGTAAGAAGTTAAATTAAATTTTAATTTGAAAATATTTCAATGTGCATTTCACTATGAAATTTTTATAAATTTTAACACTACTAAGTAATGACAAAATTAATCTTTAATTCATTGAAATTAATTGCTCATAACCAGTCCTGTTATTGTGACCAAAAACTATAACCATTTAGAAAGTTTTGTTAACAGCAGAAATGAAATAATAATAATAAAATAAATCTATTTAAAAAATTCTATTAAATTATGAAAACTTGAAAAGTGGAAATGTTGCATTAGCAAATAACTAAAATAAAACAAGTTTAAGTACGAAAAATTACTAAAATTAAACTGAAATGTAAAAAAAAAATGTAAATAAAAAAAGATTATTTAAAAATGACAAATTATTACAAAAACATAAATCTTCCCTGATATGACAGAGCAGGTCATGGATTCAAATCCCATAAAATGCATAGTCTGAATGCAATATGCACTACCGTTCAAAGGTTTAGGGTCAGTAAAAAAAATCTATAATTTAATTTCATTTCATTTAATTTGTTTCTATTGTCCTCATTTGTAAGTCGCTTTGGATAAAACCATCTGCAAAATAACTACATGTAAACATAATTGTTAATTGTGATCAAAAGTGACAGTAAAAACATTTATAATGTTACAAAAGGTTTGATTTTTGAGCACCAAATCAGCATATTAGAATGACTTCTGGAGGATCATGTGAAATTCACACTTCACAGCCTATTGATCAAATAGGCTTTCGTTCAAAAACATTTAAAAATCCTATCGGCCTCAAATTTACAAACGGTTGTGTAAGTGTAAATATACATGTTTGTCAAATGCAGAAATGTACACATGAAATCTTGTACTTACCGATGGCGTTTCCATCAAGCCTGATAGAGCCTGTAAATATCCTGCAGAGAAGAATACAAGTGTTTGTAACATTATGAGGTTTATTAGAATGAATGATAACTGTCTTACCGGTCGACAGCAACCACAACACTTTGCGAGCTGGTCTCTCCGATAGACTCCTGAATGCTTGCAATCTGTTTGCGATCGACGTTCCCTCCTACGGTGAGAAAAATCATGTTGTTTATACAAACACAAACTTCATTTCACACAATGCTGCTGGATAATTATACTGGATTATCATAAAACAATCTTAATGATAATTCATCTCGTTTTTTTGTATGATGCAATGGCAGCTGGAAAAGCTGCAATGATGATGGTGCTTGGGTGGAACATAACGCTTTTTGTTTTTTGACAAAATG
>CM071961.1:14267054-14292054 GCA_036784905.1 Acrossocheilus fasciatus
CATGCACATGCACAGAATACCTTAAACATTGGTCTGACGTGCTCGAGGTGGGTGGCGCTGGTGAAGGGTGCCTGAACGTGGCTCACGGCCTCCATCAGAGCCTTGGCTGTCTTTGCCATCTGCTCCATCTCAACATTATACAGAAGCCTCCTCTGCTTTTCACTGGCCACACCTGATCCAAAGACAGTAGCAAAACACGTCATCAGTTAACACAAATCACACATAATAATAATAATAATAATAATAATAATAATAATAAAGTAATAATTTGCTTGTATTTTAATTTTAAGTTATTATTATTATTATTATTATTATTATTATTATTATATAAAATTATTTTTATTTTAATAATATAATAACACTTTCACATAATAATGATAATATTTAGAAGTATTTTAATACATTACTATTATTATTACTATTATATATATATATATATATATATATATATATATATATATATATATATATATATATATATATATATATACATACATACATACATACATATATATATACACACATACATATATATACACACACACACACACACAATAGTATTTTATTTTAATAATGTCATCATTAATAACACTATCAAATAATAATAATAATAATAATGTAATTTTTTAGTATTTTAATATATTTGTACTATTATCAGTAGTATTATTAGTATTATTATTATGTGTGTATATATAAAATATTATTCTTATTTTAATATTGTCATCTTTAATAACACTTTCAAATAACAACAACGATAATTATTATCATCATTAATATTAATTAAATACATTGTATTTTTATTTTAATAAAAAATTAAACAAATGTAATTATTATCATCCTTGTTAATAACAAAAATCATTAATGCTTAAAACGATTACTAATTTATTAACAATTACAAAATACTGAACTACTTTGTTCGGCCAACCACAGCATTCTATTGTAAAACACTACAAAATAAAATAATTTATACTGAAATCCATAATCAGTGGGATAATACACAGTCTTGTTCATTCATAACTGAAACATAAAGGATTGCTGTGACCCCAGTTACCAAAAAGAAAAAAAAAATTCTAAAGAGTCTATTTGATTTTGTCACTATGTTTGTCTGGTCGTCAGATACTCACTTTGCTTATTTGACTTTAGAGTTAACTCCTTTGTCTCCTTCATGGATATTTTTTTCCCTGCGATTTCATCATAAATGGCTGAGAGATACTCCTCCGGTAAATCTTTACTGTCATTGATACCTCGGTTCATCTTGATGTATTGCTCTTTCGTCATTTTATTCTTCACCTGCGCCAAGATAAAGGAAGCAACAGATCAGTAGCGTTCTTCCTCTTATTTTCTGATGCGTTTCAGCAACATCCATCACCCTAGATTTAGCTATTCTGCTCACATATCAAGACTGAATGTCAAACAGCCGTTTCCAACTCCGACGTTCACCTTAACATTCATAGACTAGGGAATGAAAAGAAAATGCATTCTGCATTCGCTGTAGATTTCAGTGAACAATCAGTGCTCAGTGAACTAACCTGCGGACTGTGTAGATCTGTAGTCAACATGATGATTGAATATGCGAGGACGTACGCGGTGTCAGCGCTGGCGAACAGTGTTTGCCTAAGGAGAGAGATAAAAGAGACAAACAGCGACTGAGTTCAGTGTTTGTGGCATAATTAGCGACATAGGTTAATCAGTTGCAACAGCAGGGGACCGCTGCGCTCACCCTTGGTTGCATTCTAAATATCTAGCAGCAAATTTCTCCATCAGTCGATCGATTTTCTGGGCCTCTCCGGGCAGGCGGAAACCCTCGAGGAACATGCGCAGCGCCGGCACAAAGTCTTTGCCCTGGAAGTCCATTTGGTCGACGTAGGCATACATAACCTCTTTATTGATGCGATCGTTGTCTCCGAGAAACTCTCCTACCTGGATCTGTAAGGATGGAAACAGAAGAACCAATGAGTCAGATATCGACTGTGTAGGTAGAAAAATATACAGCAGAAAAAACATGTTTCATAACTCAATGCATGCTCAATGCTACAGACACTGCAGATTGGAGAAATCCTTGAGCATTTTTCCACTGTGCATCATTGAAATGCAATGTCTATTGAAGTATTCCACGCACATCTCAAGTCATTCAGGAGGCTGAGGGCTGTTCTGCTGAAGTGCCCTAATTTTAGGGCAGATATAAGGAGCTCTCTTTGCCCATTACTGCTGGAGTCTTTTGAGGCCTGATGAATGAGCAACTGAGTTGCCGATTCATCACACTGAAGGATCAAATCATCTCTAAGTGGAAGTTTGGCAACACTTTGCTGGAGTGTCTTGATATTTTTGTTTTGCTTTGTTGTTCAGAAATGTTTCAGAAAAGCTCTGCAGCTGCATATGCATATTCAGAGATTTATTATAGTACACTGCTGTATTGTTAAAATCTATTTGACCCTAGGTCACCGTACATGCAAGAAACAAAGTAAAAATATTGTATCTTGTATGCAAACAATAGTTATATGTCTTACAGAGTCAAGCCTCTCCTCTTGATGTAAGAACTGGGCGATATCTTCAGGCGTGGTTCCCAGCATGCCTTGCTCCTGCAGGTACTGAATGCCCCTCTTTGGTTTTTTGTTGAACCTGTGCATAATGGTACATAAAAAATACTGAATCTTAATATGCATCTCACATTGGTTTTCTAAGTATGAAGACGAAGTATGAAGCATTCATACGATACATTTTTTTCCCTGCTGTTATGACGTTAGTAATGGTGTTTGTATCAAAAAGAGGTATAATATAGTTTTGTCCCCTCCCTCTCACTGCTAAAGGATTAGTTCACTTCCAGAATAAAAATTTCCTGATAATTTACTCACCCCTATGTTATCCAAGATATTCATGTCTGTCTTTTTTCAATCGAAAAGAAATTAAGGTTTCTGAGGAAAACATTCAAGGATTTTTCTCCATATAGTGGACTTCAATGGAGACCAACGGGTTGAAGGTCCAAACTGCAGTTTCAATGCAGCTTCAAAGGGCTCGATCCCAACCAAGGAATAAGGGTCTTATCTAACGAATCAGCCATTTTCTTTTTCTTTTTTTAAAAAAAGGTAAAAAACGATGTCGGACGATTTTGAAGTTGAAGGAGAAAATGAGGTTGAGTTTTTCACCCTACCCTACCTTTTTGAGCCAAAGTACACAGACGAAGAACTAACCGTGTGTGACCTTTCCAACGTGATTATGTAATGTGTGAAGACAAGCAGCATTTGTGGTTAAAAAGTATACTATTTATTAATTTTGTTAAAAAGACGATCGTTTTGCTAGATAAGACCCTTATTCCTCGGCTGGGATCATGTAGAGCCCTTTGAAGCTGCATTGAAACTGCAATTTGGACGTTCAATCCACTGTATGGAGAAAAATCCTCAAAAACCTTCACCTTCAAATGGTTTCTTCAGAAGGAAAGGCAGAGCAGTAGGTGCTACACATAGCCAGGAACTATGCATTCTACTCTTTGGTTTCTGACTAGGCCTCATTGAGGAGTAAATGTGAGCAGTCTTATTTAAATTTAAGATGCATTGAACTGACATGTGAAAGCTGCAGAACTAGAGAAAAAGTTGGCTTGTTTGAATAAATAGTCCAACTACTGGCTCAACAGATTGCATAATTTTGGGATGGGACTACCTGTTTGGCTGACCAATGGCAGACCAATGGTGTTTGTGTGAAACCTGTTTGCAAGCAACATTTTTTTTTACAATTCTAATTGTTCTTAATAATTGTGCAGAACTAACACACTTCACATTTAAGATAGGTCAAGAGTATTCAAACCAGTTCCTGGAGAGTCA
This sequence comes from Acrossocheilus fasciatus, assembly GCA_036784905.1. NCBI lineage: Eukaryota > Metazoa > Chordata > Actinopteri > Cypriniformes > Cyprinidae > Acrossocheilus > Acrossocheilus fasciatus. Next base: position 14,270,870 of record CM071961.1, read on the forward strand.
ACTTGCTGTAGAGATTGGCTCCAACTTTCTCCAACAAACATGCATATCTTGTATGCCTGGAGTTGGAGCTAAACTCTGCAGGACAGTAGCCCTCCAGGTCCAAGACTGGACACCGCTGGAATACGTAAACTAAGCAACTTTCCATTCGAATGTCTATTGACAGTGATTTTGTCAAACCATGTATGGTGCACTGATTTCATGCTTTTGATTCCAACATAATGGCTTACAGGTCAATGCCTTGCTCTATGATCTCCTTCTGTTGTTTGAGGACCTCAAACTGCTCAGGGTTGTCCGTCCCGGACATCTGCGTGCTGTAACTCCCGATGCCCGATGAGGCGGTGGAGTCCAAAGAGTTTATGCTGCCGTAACGGTTAATTGTTTCCGGATGCTTCGACTCATTGGTCTCCTGTTCTGAAGGCTTTTCTTGGCCTGATTGAGAAAGAAGGGAATGAAATTCAGAGAGTAGCCCCTCACTGCAGAACACAAGATCCAGGGGGCGTGGTTGGATCCACATCTAGGGGGTGGAGATTGGTAGGTTTAGGGGTGGAGACGGGTGGGTTTAAGAATATGTAAGGTAGGAGGAGTTGGATCTTGATCCAACCACACCCCCTAGATCTTGTGTTCTGCAGTGAGGACCATCTCAATTCAGATGCAATTTCAGAGAAAGCAGAAGTAGTGACAAGCCCAGTTTGTAAAACACCATGAGCCCCTACAGGCTAGGAAGTAGAGACGGCATGATTCATTGGGCTCCTGGTTGGCAGTTGGGTCCTTTTCTCTGGCTCAGCTCCCTATATGAGTTTTCCAACACAACAGTTCTCTAATAAAGTCCTTGGCCTCAGCTGACTCGCATCACAAAAACAGCATGATAGGGACTGAAGAAAGAGCAGCGTGACCTGAATACGCAATGTAACAGATCTAAAGTTGATGCAAGCAAGACAAACAGGCGGTTTGGGTATGTGGAAGCCATAGTTACATGTTGCGGGATCTAATTTCACACTGGAAACACTGTAAAAGATTTAGCGGGTAGCTATCGCTGTAACACGAGCTGTCAGGTCACATCCTCCTTTCTCATAGTTTCTTCTCTCGGAAAGCTCATAGGAGCCAGTAGCAGCTGGGAAATACTTACATGTTCGTATTAATTTATCTTTTCGATATTCAAAAGGTAATATGGCCACAAAACAAAGAACTATTAAGAAACCACTATCTAGTTTACGCAACACAAGCTAATGCAATCAATTCTAATAACACTGCAAACTGCCATTACCTGCTCTCCCTTTTGATGTGCGTTTGTTAAGAGAAAAGAACAAAGATTGATTGGCTAGCATGATGAGAATTCAAGAACCTGAAAGCTTTGATTAGTGATCCAAAACAAACATAATGCACCTAAATATTTACCCAGATGAGTATGCTACTATCCAATTGGCCAATCAGGACATAAAGCCTGTATATGTAAGAGTAGCAATTTAGTCTAGATGAAAGGCTACAGCCATTTCTTGATTTGCCATTGTAAACATAGTTTTCACTAAAATACCACAGCTACGTTAAATCCATGGTAACCGCTGTCATTAAATAAATAAATTCAATTTTTATATTTTAGTTGTTTGCTAAGGTGTTTGTGAGCCTACAGCTATGTGCTTTCAAAAATAAGCAAGAATCTCTGGTTTATGATTGGCGGATAACTGAAAATCTGCAGTGGGCTTGAGGCAACAGAGAAATTTCCCTTTGGGCCATCAGAGCCTCTTCTCCTCCAGCCCAATAAAGCCAAGTTTGATTAGACCTAAATCCCCTCCGCTCTGAAGAGGCCAGGTCTCTAGCCTGGCGCATGTTCCCAGCTCATAGGAGAAGCTTGGTTTTGCAGTGTTCAGGAAGCCTGCAGACTGTCTCCCTGATGTCAGGGTGATGAATAACAGCCTCAGGGTTGTTTGATTAAGATGAAAGGCCGGCGTAGCCATCACGGCGAATAGCATTTCCTGCCTGTCTTTGAGGCACAGGACTCCTAGTGCGCTGTCCTCAAAAGCAACTGTTTATCCATTTGGTTCTGCACAAGCCAGAAGCCTCTGGAAAGCAGCATAAATGCACTCAGAGGAGACTCATTTAGAAAAGCCAGGGCCGTTACCTGGAATATGTAATGCAACTGCTTGGATCCAAAGCATATCAGGGTACAGAGAGGCTAAATAAGGTTCTGCAGGTATTAAACTGGTTGAGGAGCTAGTATTGATATTTTGTTCCGCAGAGGCTGACTGTTTGCCTTACCGAGACTTGTCTGGGAGTTGGGGTTGACATATTGGTCTTTGCTCCACTCCACCATACACTTGAGAATTGACACCAGACACTCCAGTCCTTTCTTCCTTAGAGTCAGCTCCTGAGGGACAACATGACCTGGGATCACTAACACGGTTTTAAAAGAATAGTTCTTATAATTTACCTGTTCCAAATCAAATTTTTTAAGGGGGAAAAAAAGACGCATCATTTACTGCAAACTACAAAAAGTACAACAGCATCATGAAAGTAGTAATACAAGATTCCTGTGCCATATATTCCAGGTTTTTAAAGCTGTACTTAAGTTTAGCAACAAGCAGACTTTTAAATATTTCTAAACATTTGCAATTCTAAATATTTACATTTGCAAATATATGCAGTATAGACAGTACAATTCGTAAGTTATCTACCCAGATACACAGGTATTTTCAAATGTTTGAGGTGGGAAATGATTTTTAATGTTTTTGAAAGAAGTCTAAATGCTGAAATCAAAATGCTGTAAAAGATAATGGAGATAATGAAATTCTGTTTAAATTCTGTTTAATCTCGTTTAACATTTTAAATGTCTTTACTGCCACGTTTGATCAAATTAATGTGTCCTTGTTTGAGTGCCACTGCACTTCAAATGTTTTTTTTTTTTGTGTGCTCATGAACAAAATGATGGAATGAGGGTGAGTAAGTGATGACAATTTCTGCGTCAACCAATCCATTTAAGGACAGTGTGTTTACCTGAAGTGGGGTTGTACCCAGTTCATGGCCTCCTCGTCCTTGTGCAATCTTTGAGAGGTCATTCACCAGCCTCTCGAAAATATTAGCAGCATTCAGGTCACAATCATAATTAACATAGATATCTACCACACTCTGGGCATCTGTGAGCGTAGAAATAACAGAATAACTTGTAGAAACACTCTCTTATATATATATATTTGATAGTGGATGGTAAAGGAAAGCTTTCATACCAGCACATATTCTAGTGAGGGTTTGAATGACCATCCACTTGTGGTCATACGAGCTTGTGGACGTTTCCAGAATATAAAGAAAAATCTCTTTGAAAAACACCTGAGGAGAGAAAAACAGTCAATATACAGTCAAGTTTTCACCTTATAAATTCATAACCAAGTCAGTAATAGAATAATAACATTTCAACAATATATGGTGTTGCCAAGATGTGCAACTTGATCAATTTGAGAAATATTACTGCACAATAAATCCTAACACAGTCATCTGGAATGAGGCGCACACACACACACACACACAAACAGACAGACTGAGGCAGAATTACAAGCCTTCATCCTAAACCACAGCTTAAATAAATCCACACTGTCAGCTAGACACTCCACAGACTGACGCCATCAGGGCAAGACGCGCAAACATGTTGCGATTCAAGGGGAACTGAGTTCAGGCACCTCGATTTGCATCTTGAGATGTGTCTTGAAGTTGGACAGGAGAGTGAGGAAGATAGACAGCGACAGCTCGAACACCTCAGGGACGGAGGAGACGCCGTTTTTAGACAGTGCTACGCACAGGTACTGCTTGATGGCGTTGATGAACATCTCGTTGGTTTTGAAGATGGGCCCAGCGTTCTGCAGGATGGACAGGAGGAGCTGTAGCGAGAGGACCTTGGACCGCAGCTCATGGGATCTGCAGGAAGTTGAGGAATCTTAGGTGAATAAAACAATATATTTAATCCTCATTCCATATAAAACACTCATGCCAAGGCCAAACTAAACTTAATAAAGAACATTCAGTTAACTTTTGCAATACTGGGGTGAAAACTGCTTGAAAACTAATTAATTGAGTGTTTAAATACAAAAAAAAATTCTAACTGACATGGCCAAAGAAAGAGAAATAAAAAAATATTGAGAATTCAAAATGAATAGTTTCTGCTGGTGAGACTGCAGACATTAAATGTACAATAATCCAAAAAAGTAAGAAAAGAATAAAGCTTTCAGAGTCACTGCAACAGCTAAAACCATCAAAAATGTTTTTTGGTAATTGAAATAAAACTCACATTAAAAATATATATAAAACAAAATAAAATAATAGAAAACTTAAATTAAAAATGTTGTAATAATTGAGAAAAGTATTAATGAAAATTAACTGAAGCTTTAAAGAAATACGAAAAGAGACAAAAGTAATAATAATTACAAAAGCACATAAAACTAAACTAAAACAAAAACTGAAAATCTAAAAACAAAAGCTAAATTTAAAAAATCTAATTCAATACTAGCATGTAAATAATATTAAAATAACACTGGATTATGGTTTTCTGCTAATGCAACAAATGCAACAACAACACACTTTCATTAAAATATCTCATTTGAATTAATTAAATTATAAATTATTAAGTATTAAATTCAAATATTAATATAAGAATTCTCAAAACTATGTAGCACCAGAATCCAAACGCACTCTACAGAAACAAAATTAATTCTGGGTGGTTGTCAGGGCACTTAAGTCCATTTTATTGTCTCTAGTTCAATCATTAAAAAAAAAAAAAGTAAAAAAAAAAAAATAAAATAACCTCTCCTCAACAAACAGCATGATCTGAGGCATGATTCATGTCCCTAACCCCCATCTATGCTTAGTGCCTTAGTATGTACCTCTGACAAATAAAGTCCTGATGTAAATCAAGAGGGGTCAACAGTTCTAAGACCATTTTACAAAGAGTGATCAATAGCACTGAAACAAGCTTCCTGCCTCACTGCCCCTGAAGACACACCAGAATGAATGGCTCTCTTTCTCTTCAAATGACAGGGAGGAACATCTCTCTTGCCCTCTGACAGCCCTATTCACCTGTTATGGGACAGCAGCTGATAAAACCATAGACAACTCAACTCTGTGCAATGCAGACTGATGCCTTCAACACTCTCCATCCAAAATATCTACAACCACAGATCTCAGATTAGGATATAACCACATCAAACCCACTTGGATTCTGACTGGGGATGTCATTTTTGGCACGACATTTGGCACAACAAATAAACAATTCCTTTTGTATACAGTCAGATGTTTTTTTTTAGAAAGACAGGCTTACTTCGGATCAGGGGGACCGTCTGAAAGGGGCTTCATGGAGAGCTTGCAGAGTGAACGGAATACCAAGAATGCATCCTTCTGGAGAATGTGGGAAAACTTTGCACCTGGTGCTGGACCAGTGGTAGCTACCGATTCCTGTGGGAGAAATGCTCACGTTAGAGCCTTACAGCAATCAAATTTAACTGCCAGGGAAATTAATCATCATCTATAGCACATAACATGCATCAACCATAAAAAAAGCAACAGGCCATAAAATTGGCATTATGGTCCATTAAGCATATATACAATGGCCCTAAAAAATATTTGGACAGTTATGACACTAAAAAAAAATATATGTATAAATATCTTTAAATTTAATAACATGATTTCTGCAGTGTTCTTAAAATCCAATTTAAGAACTTTATGACCCACATAAATAAAATTAATACTGTATGTTCATACAGAACAAACCCATTCCACCTTAAAATAATAATGTTTTTCGGATTCTTTTATTTAATTAAACAGGCACACATTTAGCTGAAAAAATAGGTTAAATGCAACTTTAAAATATTCAGGACTCATGTTTTATTCAACATAAGTATTGAAATTGGTTTATGCACTAAAAAAATCTATACAAATTAACTGATCAATATTGGATTTTGCTGATATGATAATATTGCATTTAAAGAAAGGCAATAAAAAGATTGTGCCAATACTAGGAAAATGTCTCAATATTGAACGTGTTAAAAAATGTTCTTAGTCTTTCCTTCCTGTGTTGGAGTGACCTAAAGAGAAGATACAATTTTGCTGAATTAAAGGCCAGATACAGTTCACTGTGGAAGCAAGGAAACAGGAATAAAAAGATTTTAAGTATAACGTAGGGCTTTGATCATTAAAGAAACACTGGGACTTTTTATTTCTAAACGGGTCTCTGCTTTACTACTTCTAGCTGCTCATTCAAAAAGATGAGGGAGAACTGCTTTTTTACAAAACATTTCACAAGTAGCAGTTTGTTATAGCAAAACACTTGAGAGAAATGAGGGTATCATGGTTTGTGACATCCCAAACAAACCCTATAATTTAATTTTGAGGAATTCAACTGTTAAATCAATGAAGTCAGTTCTGGATAAACATTCCAGTCAAAACAATTACACATGTGTAAACAACAAGCTGTTTTGCCAGTGGAAACTGGTACCTGAGTGTCATTGGAAGAGACAGACAGTCTGTCGTCGGGTAGGGACGGAGTAAAGCTTGCAGAGATAGGTGTTCCAGGGATGCCGTTAGCGTGAACATTTTCGTTGTCGCTGCCCAACCCTCCCTCCTCTTCCAGAGAGTTTGGAATGCCCTCAGCTGGCTCAGCCTCGCCCTCACGGCTCTCCTTAACATCTGAACACAGAAAAAAAGACTTCAGGCTAGGTCCTGGTTTAAAGTGTATCGCTACCAAAATCAAACAACCACTAGAACGGTCATTTAACAACATAAGATTTGCTTCCTTAAAGGGACAGTTGAACAAAAAAAAAGTATATTCTGTCATCGTTTTCTTCTCTTGATGTCATTACAAACATTTGATTTCTGTCTTACACAAAATGAGAAATTTTAAAGGATGTATTAGTAATTTTCCAAGACAAAAATAATCATTTAAAAATAAATGTTTTAAAAGCACCAAATCAGCATATCAGAATGATTTCTGAAGGAACATGTCACACTGAAGACTGAAGTAATAGTTGCTGAAAATTCAATGGCTTTGATGAATCACAGGAATAAATAACATTTTAAAATATATTAAAACTATCGAAGCCCGTTTCCGCCACTGAATAAAAAAAATAAAAAATAAAAAAAAGGGAATTGCAACTTTTTACCTGATAATTCTGACTTTCTCGCAATTGCGAGTTTACATCTTGCAATTCTGAGTTTTTTTTCTCAGAACGTGAGACAAACTCGGAATTCTGAGAAATGAAAACTCGCAATTCTGACTTTTTTCTCAGAACTGCATGATATAAACTAGCAATAGCGAGATACAGTCAGAATTGCATGATATCAACTAACTTGCAATTGTGATAAAAACTTTTTTACTCACAAATGCGAATTTGCATCTCACAATTCTGACTTTTTTCTCGCAATTGCGAGTTCATTTTTCACATTTCTGACTTTTTTTCTCAGAATTATGAGATATAAACTCAAATGCGAGTTATAAAGTCTGATTCTGAGGGGTAAAAAAAAAGCTATGTTCTCAGAATTGCGAGTTTATCTCACACAATTCTCACTTTACTCGCAATTGCGTGTAATAAAGTCAGAATCACAATTCTGAGAAAAAAAGTCAGAATTGTGAGTTTATATCATGCAATTCTGAGAAAAAAAAGTTGGATGCGATGTAAACTTGCAATTGTGAGAAAAAAGTCAGAATTGTGAGATAAAAAGTCGCAATTACATTTTTTTTTTTTTTTTTTTTAATTCAGTGGCAGAAACAGGATGCCATAGAAAACAGCTATTTTAAATTGTAATAATATTTTGCAACATTACTGTTTTTACTGCATACCTAATCAAACTAAATTCACCCAAAATCTTACTGACCCCAAACATTTAAATGGTATATATTTAACGCAAAATCATATTAACGGCACTAATTTTTTTAACGCGCGATTAACGCAGCGCGTATTTTCTGTTTGACCGATGGCCCAACCCCTAGTTGGAGAAATGGAGATACACAGTGTTGCCAACTTAGCAACATTGCAGGCCCCTTTAGTTAATTTTTTCCCTTCAAAAAAGCGTTCAAACCTTATTTATTTTCTGAGAATCGCCGGTACTGCTCTCCCAGCACTTACGCGCATCTTTCTCTCTCTGCGTCTCGCGCAGCAGAGAGGAGCAGCGCTTTAATTCAATTGAACACAGATATTATGTTGCTTCTCTAATTTTACATGCAAGTATAGCCGAAATCACAGCACAGATATTGTCTTTATCTTATGTGTATTTGATTTCATTAGACGACGGCTCGATTATCAGGATTTTTGTGCAGATTAACATCTTGGAAGGGGGAGCTGTCTTAATGGGTCGCGTTTCAGTCACTATTTCATATTCATTCCGTTGTTTGACAACGGAAACAGTAAAATATAGCAATGAAAACAGATTTATTGAGAATTTAGCTGCATCAAAATGGGCACAGAGAGAGACAAACTAATGTAATAATAAATAATAAATGTACATTTAGCATTTTCAGAAGAGCTGCCCTGTCATGCAAAAATCTAAACATGTTTGTGTTAGTAAATTGCTCAGTGCAAAGAAAGAGGAGTAATGGGAACCTGGTATTTCTTTGTTCTTTCTTCATGTGTCTAATAGACATGAACAAGTTCTTTGAAAAACATCTATGACCTTTGAAATATCTCTCCTCTTCATGCACTATGTTGACTATGGTTTCAATAATAAACATACATTTGCATAAGACATCCATATTTATCCATGCCCATGGTTATTAGAGTATTACAAACTTGAAAAGTATTAATTTAAGGTAAATTTAGAACAAAAAAAAACAAACAAAAAAAAGCGATTAATTGCGATTAATCGCGAGTTAACTCATGGCAATCATGCGATTAAAAAAATTTAATCGATTGACAGCCCTAATATATATACACACACACACATATACACACACACAAGTATTTGACAATTCATTTTTGGCTGAACTGTCCAGCTGTCCCCTTCAAGTAAGATGAATATAACTCGCCTCCAGCAATTGTGTTTACTACTTCTTGCAAAATGCTCTGTACAATCTCCTGCGCCTTCTCTTCATAGTTCCGGTTTTCTTCTTCCTCGGTTGCTTCCGTGCCATGCTCTGCCGCACATAAAAAGACAGACGAGTATGTTTAAGCGTCTAATTCTGTCTAGTCAGTCATTCATGGTGCGATAGGAGGATTTTCCCTCCAAGCACGCTCTGTAGTCACATTAAATCCACGTTATCAGTTTCTCAATTTAACTTTAATAAGTGTTATTAAGAGGGGACTCCATCCTGCTTGTAACTGGGTGATGTTCTGATGGAAAGCTGTGCTATTAAACTTACATAAGACTCAGAGACAGTGACACAGTTTTCCAATGTCACATCATTACAAGATGTCTCATCTGTTCTGATGTCAAGCCTGAATACACGATTAACTAATAATGACGACGAATCAGAGATGCTTGTATGTGTCTAGTAGTGTTGAGAGGAGGGGGGTAACCAACTAAAATTTGTGATATTATTAACTTAAAGGGATAGTTCACCCAAAAATAAATATTCTGTCATCATTAACTCATCCTCATGTCAATTCAAACCAATAAGACTTTTGTTAATCTTCAAAACACAACTTAAGATATTTGTAACAAGGTTTCTGTCTCTCTATTGGATATCCAAGTAAGCAAAATGTAAAAGGTCACAAAGGCATCATAAAACAAATCCATATAAATCTAGTAGTTTACGTCAAGTCTTGTACAAATAAATGATCACTTTATATGATGAACCGATTTAATTTAGGCTTTTATTCACCTATAAACACATAAAACTACATTAAATCTGTTCAACATATAACGTGATTATATCTCTGCACAAGACTTGAATTAAGTCGCTCAATTCATATGGATTCATTTTGACCTTTTTGGATCTTCTACATTTTGGTTACCTGGATTTTTCAAAGGAGGGACAGAAATCTCTAAGATTTTATTAAAAAATATCTTAATTTGTAAATATCTTAATCAATGACATGAGAGTGAGAAAATGATGACAAAAATAAATGTGATTTTCATGTGAACTTTAATGCCATGCGAGCACCAAAGAAGACAAGGTGGAATAATAATAAATCTTATTATTTATAAAGGATAAATCTTTAAACAGAAAATTAAAATCTATATAAGATATTTTAGCCTGAAACTCTTTGTGAATACATCCTATTAAACTTTACATTTTCAGTCACATTTGTAAATGAGTGAACTGAGGCAATGGTGAAAAGCACTCTAGAATATTCCAATGGTGTCTAGAGTCATTTAGAGAAATTAGCATAATCATTTACATAAACATGGAACCCTAAAGCTAAATTAATCTCTGCATGTTTGCATGCTTCTCTTTACTTTGTGCAGCAGCAGTAGCCTGGTCTGCCTCGGTCTGCTCATTCTCCGCAGGGCAGAAGTCGGTGCCGTTCTCTGGTTCGGGATTCTCGTACGGTGGGGATCCCTGCTCGACCTTGCTGCCCTGGTGTCCCGGTCCACCGTTGGCCTCTGCGGGCAGGCTTTTGCCAGGGGTGTCGGTGTGCCGCTGTCCAGGAGACTCTGGTTCTTGCTGGCTGACTGGAGAATGTTGCCTGTGCCTTTCTCTCTCCATCTGCTTGGCTTCCTGCAGCTGGAACACACATACACACAAAGTCAACTCATTTTAAACATGTATCAGGGTGAGTTTACACACTCATGTTCCCTCCGGGGCAGCCGGGAGCCCAAAGACAAGCTGATGTACATCCATTTCTCTGAACGGGAGGCAAATGATTACGTTTAGGAATACAGACGGTTCCCGTCTTTTAAAACAAAAAGAAACACAAGACCAGGATCTTATAGCATCTTACAGTATGTGAAGACAATGTCTGTGCTCATAGAGACAGATGGTGGTTGGACTACATGCACCTGGAATGACAATCTGGACTACGCACATGCTTACATCGGTGTGTGTTTTTTTTTTTAAGCAGGATAAGTGCATGACTCTTAAAGGGGTAGTTTACTCGAAAATTAAAATTCTGTCATCATTTAGTCATTCTCATGTAGTTTTCAACGTGTATGACTTTTTTTCTTCTGTGGAACACACAAAAAAGATACTGTATACACAAGGAAGGTCAAAGATGTCAAAACAACATTGGACTCCATTGATTTTCATTGTTTGGACAAAAAATGAAAAAAAAAAAAAAAAAATTCATTTTTTTTTCTGCCATCAATGACAGTGAGCCTGCCACATTATGCAATCCAAAATCCTTTTGTTGATGATGGTTGATGATCTGCATGTTTTGTCTAAGACAAAAAATATAATGTCAAAAATCACACATGGTTCAACTGAATCGGTACAGTCAAAAAACGTGGGCTTAGCAACTGATAAAATGAAAATATGGCTATAAATGAGCAAATAAAAAATAAATAAAATAAATAAATTTGACAATACCAACATCTGATACTTAAATAACTGAAAATTAACATGTAACAAGTAAACCAATACCTTGGGTAATACAACTGCCATAATTAAGCTTGGTCTGTTAATAGATTTCATAATCCAATATATATAATTTGCAATTAACATCATATAATTCTATGTATTAGTTATAATTTATGAAATAAATAAATTTAATAATAAATACATTTTGTACAACAGCAGCCTCTGGCAGCTTAGTTTCAAGAGTAAATCATCTTAGGTCCTACCAACTCATACAATGAAACTATGGATTCAATCATTCAAAACTATGGATTCAATAATTCAATTTAAATATTTAACATTTACACACATTTTATGCATTATACAGTCATGGGCAAAAATATTGTCACCCTTGGTAAATATGATCAAAGAAGGCTGTAAAAATGAATCCTTTTGATCTTTTATTTAAAAAATTCACAAAAATCTAACCTTTCATTTGATAATAAGAATTTAAAACGGGGGGGGGGGGGGATATCATTATGAAATAAATGTTTTTCTCAAATGCACGTTGGAGACAATTATTGGCACCCCTAGAAATTCTTATGAGTAACATATCTCTGAAGTATATTCCCATTCATATTCACAATTTTGAGCCCACCAGGGTGGTTATGAACATGAAATTATCCAGCCATGGCTTCCTGTTTCACAGAAATATAAATAGAAGGGAAAACAAAGCCCAAATTCCCTTAATCATCCATCACAATGAGAAAAAAAACAAAGAATATATTTCTGATGTGCAGCAAAAGATAATTAAGCTTCACAAATTAGTGAAGTGGCTTTAAGAAAAGAGCTAGAGCAGTGAAAATTCCCATTTCCACCATCAGGGCAATAATTAAGAATTTCCAATCAACATAAAATGTTACGAAACTGCCTGGAAGCGGACGTGTATCTATATTGTCCTAATGCACGGTGAGAAGAAGAGTTTGAGTGGCTAAAGACTCTCCAAGGACCACAGCTGGAGAATTGCAGAAAATAGTTAAGTCTCAGGGTCAGAAAACCTTTAAAAAATTGCCAAACAGCACCTACATCACCACATGTTGTTTGGGAGGGTTTCAAGAAAAAGCAAAATCCAGTATATTCAGTTATCATCAGACACGACTGGAACTTCAAATGGGACTGGCTTCTATGATCAGATGAAACAAACAAAAAAAGAGCTTTTTAGCAGCAAACACTCAAGATGGGTTTGGTGAACACAGGGATAAAAAGTACCCCATGTGTACAATAAAATATACTGCTGTATTTTTGAGGTCGTTGGTCTATATTTCTGCTGGAGGTCCTGGACATCTTGTTTAGACACACGGCATCATGGATTCTATCAAATACCAACAGATAAAAAATCAATACGTGACTGACTCTGTTAGAAATCTTATAATGGGCCATGTTTGGATCTTTCAACCGTACAATAATCCAAACAGAAACCTCAAAAACAACACAAAAATGGGTAACTGAGCACAAAACCAAGCTTCTGCTATGACCATTCCAGTCCTCTGACCTGAACCCTGTAGAAAATGAGTGGAGTGAACTGAAGAGAAGAAGCACCAACAATGGAGCTGTGAATCTAAAGGGTCTGGAGTGATTCTGGATGAAGGAATGATCTCTGATCTCTTGTCAGGTGTTCTCTAACCTCATCAGGCATTATAGGAGAAAATTTAGAGCTGTTAAACTGGCAAATGAAGGATTCAAAAATTATTGAATAAAAGAGTGCCGTTAATTGTGGCCAATGTGTATTAGAGAAAAACATTTATTTCATAATGATATTTCCCCCCATTTTAAATTCTTATTATCCAATAAAAGGTTAAATTATGAATTTTTTAAAATAAAAGATCAAAAGGATTAACAATGCAGATTAATTTTCACAGCCTTCTTTGATCATATTTAGCAAGGGTGCCGATATTTTTGTCCGTGACTGTAAGACAAATAAAAAATAAATAAAAAATAAAACAAACATAAATAATCCATCTCAACAGAGTAAATTCTCCCATACAAAGAGTACAGATACTTTTGTTAAACATACCAACTGGATTTGATTATTAAATTAAATGAATGAAACAATTATATTTGTAACATTTAGGAAAATACTAAAGAGACTTATTTAGCAAGCAGACTGTTGAATATACTGCATTTATCTACTACCCATTTAATGTAACAGGTTTATTAATAAAGTATGAGGGACAGTGATGTCCCTTCTCTAGAGCTTTCAGCTGAATTCAGGTGGTCTAATATGGCCTTGTCTGTGCTGGCAAAACAAACACATCTTCAATATTGTACAGCTGATTAGTTATGCATGATGTGTCTGGCTGTGTCAGAATGTGTCACGCTCCGTCCGGACTGCTAAAACTGTGTGACAGTGTGTTCCTGCTTGTGTCAAAACCACAAATGGCATCCTTTTGATCAATGGATCAACTGTGAAACACCTAAACTGCACTCACTGTCCTCATCCACATGCAGCTACCTAAACCACAAAGATACAGACACATCGCGTTTGCTCCTGGTATCAACATCCATCTCGGATGATCCGAACCCAAATGACAACACTAAATGCGATTGTAAACAAGGTCCAAAATGTGTCCTGAACAACACTAATCATGTAACACACACCCAATCCAAAGTTTTAAAAATCGACCAAAATAATTATTCTTAGCAACAATTCTGCTCAAAACATTACATTTATGGTGAGATCAGTGAATATACAAAAAAACAATGATTTTTTTTCCTATACTTCCTTTCTTGATATTGAATACTCATTATACTAGAATATTTGATATCTAATTTATTTCTAATATATTATAAATGATTTTGTATTCCATTGTGAATATTACATTTAATGTGCTTTCACAATGTGTCAGTGCATCAAAACTCTGATCCAATGATTTCTTGTCATTATTAATTAAAATATTTGTGGAATGGAGCATTAATATTTATGTATTAAAATGTTAATTTTAAAACATTTGTAAATATTAATAAATATTGTGGTTTATGATAAATGATTGTGCATAATAAATAAAAATAATTCCATATTTTATTTATTTTATTCATACAGTGAAATAATGGGGAAAACCTTGATTATTTTAAATTGATTTGTATATTTACATTACATTTACATACAGATTTAACATTCTGAAAACACAACGAATATTTGATAAAAATGTTGGTTGCTCGGTTCAACTTTTTTTAAAAGAAATAAATACTTTTATTCAGAAAAGATTAGATAAATTGATCAAAAGTGACAATAAAGACATTTAAAATGTTACAAAATATTTTATTTCAAATACATGCTGTTCTCTCGAGCCTTTTCAGGAAGAAATCTTATGTATTACGATTTTCACAAAAATATTATTATAACTATTTTCAACATTGAAAATAAAAAGAAAAAGTTTTAAAAACAACAATATTTAGAACTGTTAATATTTAGCTAAAATATAATAATACTATATTTAATCATTTTTGATCAAATATATGCAATTTTTAAAACATACTAATATTGTTAAAGGCTGAACAATATATAAATAATTTCAAGTCCCATAGAGCAACAAATGGCGTCCTCAAAATCCAAACACGTTTGTCACAGGAGTCACACGGAACTACCAGGTGTCAACAGCTGTTTTCACTGACAACTTATGACCAAACCACCTGAGACGGATGTTACTACCAGGTGTAAACGTGGCCTTACAAACGAGAGAGAGCTGCTGAAGTCACACTCTTCCACAACACATAAACATGGTAAGACAGATGAAAGGAACTCATTTGTCATGGAGGGGACGACAGCAGGCAGAAAACGTACGCAATGAAGCCAAGGCAAGCAGACTGGAGCGAGACGTCTGAGAGAGATCGGAGAGAGAGACAGAGTGCGAGAGTGACGGATGAAACTGATGTACACAAACCAGAGAAAACTTCAGATCAAGCACATTTCAAGGCAGTCCTGTCACTCTTTACCTGACGATCTCGCTTTCTTGATGCCAAAGACCAACTGATCTTGTGATTTGTAAGCTATATTTTGAGGGGGGAAGGAGGAGGAGGAGAGGCATCAACCAAAAAGAAAGAAGAAATGTTAGATCAAGGTGTCATTTCTCCATATTACCACAGGAGAAGTGTCCAATGCACTCACTGCTTGGTTCTCCATGCGGGCGAATATCACATTCAGCATCTGCGTGAGGGTGGCTTTGGCCGTGGTCTGGTTGATGAGGTTCTTACTGGCCAGATAGATGTTGTAGCACGTTCTCACGGCCTGCAGAACCGTACCTTCGTGGATCTCTATGTGCTGCGAGGTCACGGCTGTGAGCAAGGCCTGTCGGGGACAAAACAAACACAAATGTAACCACAGAGGACGTTAAGACACAACTGTAGCCATAAGTATTCGTACAATATGGGGGAGAGTTATCATTTTTTACTTTAGCTGCGGGAATCTAGGTAAAGTTCAAACAGATTAAGCTCGAAATGCAGCCGTATGAAAGAGTTCAGCAGCTTTCAGGAGCCGTGCTTGTCCTGCTACTCCACATTCCACAATGAGATTTGTAAAACAATAGCTCAGGCAAATGACGCTATGGAAATCTGAGCACTACAGGTTAGGGCGGTTCTACATAAAGAATAAGAGAGAACAACCTACATACTCAAATTGAAAAAATGACAGGCTTATTTGCTTTAAAAAATATTAATATTAATTATTATAATAATTATTAAAATATTTTAATTATATATATATATATATGTGTGTGTGTGTGTGTGTGTGTGTGTGTGTGTGTGTGTGTGTGTGTGTGTGTGTGTGTGTGTGTGTGTGTGTGTGTGTGTGTGTGTGTGTGTGTGTGTGTGTGTGTGTGTGTGTGTGTGTATTTGGGACACTAGGAAGACAACTGGAAACTGTTGAAGACAAAGACCAAAGACTAAAATTAAATCAATACTGAATAGTTTAAACAAACATAATCATTCCCCATTAAAAATTGCTACAGCATTTAAATAAATTATAGATAAATGAACAGAATTTCCATATAGGAGCTGAAAGATATACTTCAGCCAGTATTGCAAAAAAAAAAAAGAAAAAAAAAGAAAACATGTTTTAATAATTTGAAAACCCCCTTCTGTCACAATAAATTATAATAATGCTAATAATTGTTAATAAATTCTAAATTATGATGAGAAAGGGATTTTAATTATTAAAACAATGTCAAAACTTAAAGAAACATGTCATACTATTATTATTATTTAAAATCTATTATTTGTATTATTATTATTATTATTTTAGTATATATATATATATATATATATATATATATATATATATATATATATATATATATATATATATATATATATAGTGTCATTAATAATCATTTTTAATTAGAAATAGATTTCTGATGTACCTTCTTTATGAAGTTTAATACTGCAGTACTGAGGATCCTGTATAAACATCACCCAAATAACCTACCCTGAGCATTTCTGAATTTAATAAAACCAAAACGGCATTATTTGCTCTGCATGTTTATGAGCAAGCTCACATAAAAATATTTGACCTTTATAATTTGCAACTGGACGCCTTCATCCGTCTGCGGTCCTTGGAAACAGCCACATATAGTCTCTATGATCCTGTCGATGAGCTTTTTTCCGGGGGTGGTGTTGTCTGGAGCGCTGCCTGTCAGGTGACCATATGCTATGAGTTTCTGAAAAATCATAAACACAGCGCATGAGACGAAACATCGTTATTATAAAAAGCATCCTGACATGAGCGTGTTGTAGGGCACTGACCTGTAAACAGTCTAGAGAGGTGATGACGATGCGCGGACATTTGGACTGACAGGCCAACTCAAACGGCAGGAAGTACTTATCTGCTTCAATGAAGTTGGTCTTGGATTTGATTGGTGGCAAAGTACTGGAACTTGACTTGTTGTCCCCAGGCGGTGGGCTACAAAACAAAAACAAAGACGTTGATCAGTCAAACTGAATAAGGGCTGACAATCATTTGAATATTTTTATTAAATTAAGTACACAGTATGCTGATTAATTAATCAAATATATTGCAGTTAATCACATATAAATGTTAGCTTTAAAAAACCCAATTTCAAATAACTGAACACATTACACTAATACATTACTAGGGCCCTGTGATTTCTGTGAGCGCGCGTGACACTTTTGGTGTTTTCGGCCACTGCCGCCTCAATAAATGAGTACATGAACACATAAACAATCTCTAGAACTGCTCTGAAAGTCAGTTCATGAGCATTTTACCATTTCTTTTGAGAAAAATCCATCGTCATATCACATACAAATAGAAACTTAAAAGGTCTTCACAGCAACCCATCAAAATAAAGGTTTGGTTTAACTTGAAGAAACCGTGACAGAAATATTACTTAATGCAATGATAGTAACTACTACTACTACTAATACATTTATTACTAAAAGATTATTTTTAAGGAATATTTACCAGAAAAAATTATTTACCAGAATTTATTTACCAGAAAAAAATGTGAAGACACAGTATTTCTGAAAAATAAATAAATAAATAATCATACAATTTTTTTGGGGGGGGGGGGGGGAAATCAATTAATTAGAGATGCTTGTGATTACTAAAATTTAATTAAACCATTAACACAGAATTTGGTAAAAATAAAACTGAATTTGAGAAAAACATAATACATATTTCATAGGGCCTTAAAATGTATTTTTTGTTAAAATTTTAATAAATTGCTGTTCATGATTGTTGTGTAAGTTCCAAAAAATATTAAAACGGAAAAAAAAATAAAACAGTTCTGGCAGTGGGAGAAAGCCCTTGAATCTTTTTATATATCCACACTGCAGTGGATGTGACCTAGACTGCAAACTCTCGCTTTATATCCAGCCACTGTATCAGCTCGAGATGAGCAACGGATCTGGAGAGATGCCAGGCCAAGCTGGGACTGCTGTGTGTTAGCTAGGACGAGCTTTACGATTTCCTTCAGCAAGACGACTTGATGAGTGCAGTGGGACACGGGGAAGAGGTTGGGGGAGATAAAAAGAATGAAGTTGAGTGGAGAGAGAGATAGAGAGTGATGATGAATAAAGTGGAGCACTAAATGGACATGTTGCAAAAAGAGAAAGTGACAGATAGCAAAGCAGTGGAAGAGAAAGATGCAGTCAATATTCAGATTACATAGTACATGAGACATGATAGTATTATGATGAGCTATATTATGGTCGATTATGGTTCCATTATGCCATTAAAACCCAAATAATGTTTCCCTTTGGGGAACTGGAGCTCACATGCTCAAAAATGAAAATGAATTTTTTTTTTTTTTTTAAGATTACCATTATTAATTTATTACAAATCTCAGCTGCGTTAAATTTGAATTGGAAAAATGACTCGTGACTGTTGTTAACAGCTCTGAATGAGTTACTGATTTAATGAGTCTGATTCAAACTGCTAAATAAAAAACACAAAACTGTTTTGTGTATCCAACTCATCAAAAAGAGGCCTTTCAAATGAGTCATTTATTCACAATTAATTTTTATTAGAAATTTGCAGCTTATATTTTAGCACGTATCATCCATCCAGCTAATTGTGCACAAAAACAAACAGACAGCACAAAAATGTTAAATGTTGTCTATTTCATGAGTGAACATGCTCTTGAAACCACTGTTCTTTTTAATGATTCAAATGAATCATTTGGCAAATCTAACACAGGAGCCATTTATTATGGACTGCAAAAACAAAGTATTGTCCCAAATTATGACCTTACTCAAAAAACTTTGGAGTTATTCGCTGACTGAACGAGTTTGATTCAAACTGCTAACTAAAAAAAAAAAAAACTGCTTTTGTGAATCTCAGTAAAAAGAACCATCTCAATAGATTCATTTAATAACAATTCGTATTTAATAAAAATATGAAGCTCATATTTTAGTGCTTATCATCCAACCAGCAAACTATATGCAAAAACTGTATGACTGCATAATGTTTCATGAATCTTTTTAACAGACACATTGAAAAGAGCCATTTGAGTATTTTTTCGCAATTCATATTTAGTAGAAATTTGCAGCTCACATTTTAGCATGTATCATCCATCCAGCTAATTGTACACAAAAACAATCAGTCTATTTCATGATTAAACTTGCTCTTGAAATTGCTGTTCTTTTAACGAATCAAATAAATAGTTTGGCGAATCTAACACAGATTCATGAATCATGACGAATCATGGTCACTGCACAAACAAAAAGTCAAAACAAAAGTCTCTGAATGATTCACTGACTGAGTGCTACAAGGCTGTTTCATGAATCTTTCTGACTGAAAATAATCAAGAGAGTTATTTATGCATACTTTGATGCATATCATCTATTCAAGTTAATTGTATGCAAATATGAACAGGCAGCACAAGCCTCATTATAAGGAACCATTTTTAAAAGGATCATTTATTTACAGTTCCTATTTATTAGAAGCTTGCAGCTCATATTTTAGTAAGTATGATCCATCCAGCTAACTGTACACAAAAACAGACAGCACAAAAACAAAAACTTGTTAGTCTTTTTTAATGAATCAAATGAACTATTTGCCAAATCTAACGCAGAATACAAAATACTGTAGGAAAAACAGTCCCAAATCTCTACATTACTCAAAAGTATGCACTTTTCCCACTGGTAGATGTCTACTAGAGGTCATCAGTTTTGCAGATTAATCGGCACCGATAGTTGATTTGCGGAACTATCGGTTATCTGCAAAAATCCATGCCGATAGTTTTCGTGTTGCATCTGTTGCTGGAGTGGCTGAGAATGGTCTACTGTCATTATAGAATACGAGAGCGGCCTCTAGAGGCGAAAATCACTGACAGCACATGTTGTTTGTTTTGGCATGTGACACTGCGCACTGCACAGAGCGGGATACTTCAAACGTGCATTTAAATGCAGCCGACAGAAAATTCTGCCGCGGAACAGAGCGCCATTCACATAGCTTTCCATTAAATAACATTATATTTGTCCCAAATCATTGTTAATTTACATAATGACTTCACCCTAGGTTATAAATTATGTATTGTGCATTTTTCAGCAAAACGTCTTTCTGTAGCTCTAATAGTCTTTATGCTTCATATAGCGAGCTGTAATACAGATTGTGCGTTTTTTTTTTTAAACACCAAACTTCAAACTCATTTATGCTACATAGTTAATTCTTGAAGCAAACTTATGTCCGTTTGGTGATTAAATAAACAGCTTTAGACCGCTGCTTGAATTGAACGTGACGCGTCTGTTGTGTGTGACACCTGGGACTTCGCCAAGACGCAACGCTGTGCCACTTGCATAATTTTTTTTAAAATATTTTGATTAGATAGTCATGCAGTGTTCTAAAATAACAGCAAATAAAATGTGAGAGTACACATACAATATCAATAACTTGTGCATGTAATTTTAATATGGCCTTGTGTAGGTATTTCAGGATGGCTATCTTTAAGCATGACTGTTGAAATGAAATGGTAAGACTTAACAATAAGATTTGTAACATTAATAAAAGCTGTAGAAGTATTGTTCCTTGTTATGTGTTCATTTTATTTCAGCATTTACTATTACTAATAGGCTACATTTTTAAATTTAAATTAATAAAGTTTCTTCTTTTAACATTAGTAAACTATGAAATAACTTTAATGATCAATATAATAATTAATATTAATACAAAATTTTTATTCATTTACAAACTCAAAGTATGGTTCAGTACGGTTACTGCTTTTTTTTTTAAATAGTAAAGCTCTATTTTAGTTTTCGTTCAGTATCCATTGTA
>CM071961.1:16097054-16294554 GCA_036784905.1 Acrossocheilus fasciatus
ATATATATAAACATACATGATAAATAAATAAATAGTTTAATTTAGGTTATGTTTCATATATATTTTATACGTAACCAATCAAACGTTTGGGATCGTGAAATTTTTATTTTTTCATGTTTTTGAGAAGTGTTTTATGCTCTATTTGATCAAATATACAAAAAACAAAAGAAATATTACAATTTAAAATAACTATTTTCTATTTAAATATATTTAAAAATGTAATGTATTCCTGTAATTGCAAAGATGAACTTTCAGATTTTTTTTAAACTTGCTCAAGAAACATTTCTTGTTATTATGAATATTTAAAAAACGTTTTGCTATATAATATTTTTGTGGAAACAATGATACATGTTTTGATTCTCTGATTCTCAGCATTTATTTGAAAAAAGAAATCAGGGCGAGACCGCAATTCCGAATCAATGCATGGAAATTTCTACGGGTGATTTACTAACGACGCGCAAATTAAAGAATACAGATGCAACATCTCATTTACATATCGACCATTGCAATATAAGCGCAGCGCGAATTAGCGTAGTCGCAAATAAAGAATAAAGAAATAAAGAAGCCACAATACGTTGAAAAGAACCGGAGAAGGTTTGCAAGAAGTTTTGATAGACCTGGTATTGTGTGACTTCTAATTAGGGGTTCCCAGACGTCTTTTATTTCCTGAAGCAAATTAAAAATAACATGGCTTGTCAAACGATATGTTTGGACAATGTGTTTTTCTTGCTTTCTAAATAAATTAATACATGTGGAAAAAAATCCTCTCCCTTCTACCACGCGCTCTCTGTTCAAGCGCATTCATTTCAAGCACAAAATAGTTTAAGACATGCTTTATTTGGGCGTTAAATAATGGCGCAAATACCAGTAATTTGACGAGCGCAAACGTTAGTAAATCGTGTTGCGTGATTCATTTGAATACTCTCTTCCCATAAATTTTGCGTCTGAAAGGGAAACTCCTTGAAATGCATATTCAATAAGTTCAGGTGCAAAAATAACTGTCCACGCCTTTTCAGCGCTAATTCTTCACTGCGCGTCTTTAGTAAAACCTGACAGTACTATTTCAATGCCAAAAGACGGTTTGCGCTGGTGCAAGCTGTTCGTAAAACTGGCCCAGACATGAGAGACATATATTCAGTTAACTATGTCCACACTTTTGGCTGAAACTGGATTCATATTTCCATAATCAAATACATTGAATTCTGCCATTTTTTCCCCATAATCAGCACTGAAAATGTAAAAAAGTGTGCAGTGTGTGTCTGCTCATAACCTTGATATGCTGCAATACTGAGCAATGTCATGACAAAGCGATAGATACATATGTTCCTCTCTCCCCTCAACAGGGCAACTTTTAATAGAGGCACATTTGAGGATACACATCTAGAGGTCAGGCTGCATCTGGCATGAAACATTAAATGAATGTCTGCGAAAGCCTGAGATGGACGATCTCTAGGGTCTCTAGAGCGTCAGATCTACTCCATCAGTCGCAGCTCAACAATACTGATGAAAATGATCATATCAGGGAGTAAGTGACAGAGGAACGCCATATCCTGAATCTCTGAAGATTGCCTCTATGGTGGATGGGTTTGTTAGGATGTTCTGGAAGTTGCGTAGGGGTACGAATCTCTCTGACTCATGTGATGGAAGATGACAGTCGTCCTTGGGACGTTTCCCTCAGAGGCTCTAAGGTCAGATCGCATCCAAGGACATACGTGTCAATTATGGAGGAAACAGAGAGGGGGACAGAAACGTGTGCACCAGTGAAAACGTGGCGTGGCCAGTCAGTAGATATGAAGCAAAGCCTATTTATACAGAGAAAACATCAAGTGACGATGTGAAAACACACGCATCCAAAGGTGATGAAAGGACGACGTTAGCCCAGTGATATAGTGCTCATCAGACACTGGATCCAATTAAAAATGGATTTGCACTGATGAGTGTAGGAGTTGATATCTGAATAGGTGGTACAGGTCAGGTTCAACTAATTATTCTAACATATACACAGACACATTCACAAATGATGGAATACGCCTCTACTGCTTATTTGCTCATCTAGCGCTGTCAGCGGTCTACATCAAGTCCTTAGTCACCAAACGGCCTGATGGGAAGACTAATGTGTGTCACAATCTCATGAGTAGAAACGTTATGTTTTCAAATATATTTGAGGGAATTATGAGTATAACTGTATAAAATTATTTTTTTTACAGTTACATAATTACGAGTAACTGTATAAAATTGTGTTATATTGTGTAATATTGTGTAAATGTATAAATTTAATTTGTGTTCTAAGATTAACATTACTGGTGTGCATCTTGAGACGAAACAAAGGCACTGATATATTTTAAGATCAGTCAGTGCCAGTTTTTTTCAGTTGAAACAGCTCAGACTTACATTTTAGTCTAGGACTAGGCTTAAGCTTTGTCTGTGAAACCGGGGGAAAGTGTAATTTATTCCTGTAATGGCAAAGACGAATTTTCTGAATTTCAAAACTTGATTAGATGTTTAAGAAATAAAAAAAAAAAAAAAAAAAAAAAGGTTTGATATTTAATATTTTTGTGGAAACGATCCTTTTTTTTTATTCTCTGATGAATTTGAAAAATAAATGTTTTGTAACATTATATATGTTATTACTGTCACTTCTGATCAATTTATTGTATCTTTGTTGAATACAATTATTAATTTCTTTCCAAAAAAATAATAAAATGAATAAATAAATAACCACAGATTAATAGAAAATGCAAAACAAAAGCATTTATTTGTAAAATAAATAATTTGTAACATTCACTTCTGATCAATAAAATCCCCCCCCAAAATAATATAAATAAATAAATATATATTATATATATATATATATATATATAAAACGTTTTTTGCATTTGATAACATTTTTCTGTGTACTGAAATAAATATATACACACACAGATACATTTTATAACAAAAAAGCATAACTAAACGTTAATATTTATTATTTAGACGATATAATAATAATAATATTTTAAAAAATACAATATATTATTACTATTTGAGATGTATAAAAATATAAAATATATTAATTTGTTATAAAAATTCTATACATTTTCAGTATATAATTCAATATATTTAATACTTATTATTCTGTTTAAAATAGATATTTTTAGATATACTGAATATACTATATTAAACAAATGTTTTTATTTAGAAGATAATAATAATAATAATAATAATAATAATAATAATAATAATAAGTGTACCAAATATTTTAAAAACAACAACAACAAACAAACAAATAAATAAAATATTATTATTTATGAATTAAGTAAATGTTATTTTACATTTTATACAAAATTCTGTGCAAAAGTTAGAAACTTTCAAAACATACGTACTAAATATTCCTAATCTTATTTTTTCTTTTTAGAAATAATCTTGAATAGTTCATTAACAACATTTCTTTATTTGAAATGATTATAAATTATATTCTACAGCTTTTTGATGGTCAGTACACTCAGACCATCAGCCACTCTGCTGTATCAATATCAGCATGTGCATCAGATATTAAATAACTCGCATCATATGACCACTAATCCATACCTAAATATATACAAACAATTTCATCTGAGCAGATTAATGGGACAAGAAAGTTCTCTGCAAGAGCTCAAGTGAAGTCTATAAATGTCCATTTCCACTATAGATCCTTGCTAAAAGCGGCCAGTGGGAATGGATTTTGTAGCTTCCGCGAGATCTGAAGGTGGCTTAAAGCTGCGATGCCATCTATTTGTCCCAGCATGCATCCAGAGAGTAAGCAGAGCTGAAAATAATCCCATCCAATAAATCTCCATTACAACATGACCGAGCAACAGGCTCCCATGGGAACTGCATCCCAATTAGGTGAAAAAGACTTAATGTCCTATGAAGCTATTTCAGGTCTTTTCTATAAATAAAACCCCTAAAAACACAAATTATCACTGCACTGATAAAGTC
Organism: Acrossocheilus fasciatus; assembly: GCA_036784905.1. Taxonomy (NCBI): domain Eukaryota; kingdom Metazoa; phylum Chordata; class Actinopteri; order Cypriniformes; family Cyprinidae; genus Acrossocheilus; species Acrossocheilus fasciatus. The sequence continues at coordinate 16,101,012 of CM071961.1, forward strand.
TCACCTTCCTCCAGGCATATTGTGCCAGACCGCAACCTGTCAGAAAACACGTCAGAAACCATCTTCTCTAAGCTTGCTGCGGCACCTGGCGCCATACTTACTACAGCCTCAGATAAACAGCACGTCTAAATCAAAGAAAGCTCCGTTAATGAAGGGCAGAAGGCCTTGTAGACCCTCACATCCTACCACTAAGTTTGGATCTGATTCCAAAATTCCACAAGAGCACCCGTCCCACATCACCCGCGAGGAAACATGCGATATCTGGCAACGTAAACGGTTGTGATTTGAGAATCTGCCAGCTAAAACTTCTCCCTCTACCTTTCTTTGCAGTCTTTCATCGAGCCACCAAGGTACAAAAGAGAACAAATGCGCTCATTCACTATAACACTGTGAGAAAAGAAAAGAAAAATCTCCCTAAAAACACAGACTAGGGCTCTACATTGGTCAGGGATTCGACGGAAAGTCCTTTATGGCCAATGAAACGTTTCCACAGCTGTACGGATACAAAACCTGCATGAGTTCGGCGCTTCGGTGTGAACAATTGTACCACGGACAGAGAAGCTTCCAGAAACTCCTACACAGATAATGCTGGGGAAAGTGTGAAAAGAAAAGATGAATGCTGCCTCTCAAGATGAGTGATCCATCAATGCATGTGCTCGGAGATCTTTGTGTGGGTTTCTTTCTCTGTTTGCTTTGAATAAACACTAAGACAAAAGGTAGATGACAAACAGAGAGCGAGCGAGTAAGAGAGGGATAAGGGGATGTTTAATTCATGATTCCACCTCTTCTGAGCGCAAAGCAAACAAAGATAAACCAAAACTTAAACATTCTCCACAAGTTCTCTCTGATGTCTGACAAGATTAGCTAGCAAAACTTCTAAATCAACATAAGGCTTTGCACACAACGCTTAACCCCTGGTTTAATGTTTCTTTTAACCCCTCAGTAAAGGCCACGATTCATGCTAGTCATTCTGAAATAGGGTTAGCACCACTTTTAACCCTGAACTGTTTTGGCCTAGAATGCAACAGCAAGTTGGTTAGCAAAAGACAGTCAATTACTGTCTTAAAGTTGTGTCTTGTTTTTGTTGAAGTTTCTAAAGACAGAAGGTCAGGTTACAATGTTTTTGTGCAATGTATTTGTGAACAGTGCATACGAGCACTGCAACATGGAAGAAAAAAGTAACCCAGGATTACATTAAACCGGGCTTTAAAATGACACGGTTAACAATCTCATGTACGAAAAGTGGAAATTAACCAATATACAAATTCTAGTCAACAAGCAGGTAATTATTTTTGTGTTATGGCTGATATTAAAATTATATTCTATTTTCTCTACATACACTACTGTTCAAAATTTTGGGCTCAGCAAGTGAGGTAATTTTGTGTATAGAAATTACTACTTTTATTCAGAAATGATGCATTAAATTGTTCAAAAGTGGCAGAAGACTTTTTTTAAAATTACAGTTTTCTGTTTCAAATAAATGCTGTTCATTTGAACTTTACATGTCAAAAAATCCAGAAAAAAACAAACAAAACAAAACTAGAAACTAGCACTGTTTCCACAAAATTATTAAGCAGCACAACTGTTTTCAACAATGATAATAATAAATGTTTATTAAGCACCAAATCAGCATATTAGAATAGTTTTTGAGGTTTCATATGACAGACTTGGTGAGCATAAGGGATTTCTTTCATTTAAAATAAATAAATAAAACAAATAAAATTAAATAAATAAATGTCTTACAATTAAAAAAAAAAGAAGAAGAAAAACCTTGCCAACTACAAACCTTTAAATGGTAGTGTAAATTAAAAATAAAATGCTGAAAAGTAAATTTAGGGATCACAACATTATAATGTATAGAGTATGAAAAAATATTCACCAAATTCAGCCTGTAACCAGAATCACATCAATTTATTATAGTGACCCCAACTAACCAACTAAAAAGAAACACCAGATCACCAGAACATTGTAGGTAAGTATATAAACAAAACCAGGATAACCAACTATGACATAAAAATCTTCCTACTGAACAAAAGCAAGGCCAAACAGAGGATACCCAAAGTTCATTCCTGTGCATCAGTGTGTAAAGCTTTTTCAACAGCAGCTTCTTCTTGCTCTGCTCTTGTGCACACAATTGCAAGAAAAGAGGTAACACTTCTGGGGACACCATAAGAGACACCATATTAAATTTTTACTGCCTCAGTCCATTTAGAGTTCAATATATTTCCAGAGACAGCAAGAGGGAGTAAAGGCCATAGCAAACAAACAAACTTACACAAGCAACACAAACCCATCAGCGAGACTGTAAAAGTCAGAAGATTTGAGACTAGCATTTCAAGTACATAGCAAAACTTTCAGATTACGAATACTGCATTAATGTATCCAACAGTAAATGTGTCCATTTCATTATATTCATGAACCAAGGAAAAAGACTGTTATAGAAACTGTGAACTGATAAATGGATCAAAATGTCAGCTTCAGTTCTGCAGTGTTAACGACACAATCCTCAGCGGCCCAGACAGACTTATGACTAGTTGGGTTTGGCCTAAATAATGTGACAACTCAAAGCATACAGGAAGAAAAGAGAAAGAACAGACGTCAGTCCAAAGGCTCAGTGAATGCGATATATGAGCCTCTGGGACTCCATGCCCTTACTTTTAGCTTGAGCTGCGTCCAGTGTAGTTTTCATCCCCTGTGACTGACTAACTGTTATTTGATGTATGATATATGACAGACACGTGCCGTACACGTGAGTTTTATCTTATGTGCAGTCACTGAGGTCTGGAAGTGGTGGAGATGAGGAGGAACCAGTGGTTTAAAAGGTTTATTTATGGGCTTTTTAATGCCTTTATTTGGACAGGACAGTATATAGAGCTGACAGGAAAGCATTGGGTGGAGAGAGAGGGGAGTGGGATCGGCAAAGGACAACGAGATGGGATTCGAACTCGGGTTGCCGCAAGCGCAGTTGCGCTGTATGTCGGCCCACTAACCACGATTGATGCCGAAGCAGGGCTCCACACTTATTCTTCCCACTGGTCGCTCTTTTGCGAATAACTTTCTCAGTTGGTCGTACGAGCACATGATTTGGTCGCAATTTTATTTTCTCTTTCTTTTTTTTGCTACAACATGAGATTAATCAATGCTTGCTGCTGAACTTTTATCATCGTTTAGTTATATGAAAACAAAAGTGGTTAACATTCAACTTGTTCTTTTTCATCAGTATAATAAATTACAGAACGTTTAGCAAACACTAAGGAATCAAATAAAAAAAAGAAATAAAAGAGTCTCCATAGCGTAACGTGAGGTAAACAGCAAAGATAACAAGCTTTTCAAAATGAAAAGAAAAAGAAAAGTAAAACGAAACTTTTACTTTCGCTTGAAAACCATCCGTCCTTTCCACAATATTTCCGTAATTTTTTCTGCGCGGACCTTCGCGATTCTGCTAACGCGGCGAGTATAAACCAGGCTCAACACTCTAAGCACTGCACAGTTCAAACGAGTAGCACAGTTTTGTTATGCTTTCAGTTTCGTTTGCCGTTTGATGTTTCACATTTGCAACGGAAATGGCAGCGCTTATGAGTTGAACAACGCACACAAAATTTTGTCGCACGGGCAGAAAAAACGGTCGCAGTCTGGAGCCCTGCCGAAGTGTTTTAACTACTTTAAATTACTTTAGCTTATATAAGTTTCATACTCGGGTTATGCCATAATATCATATTTTAATATAGTTTAATGCACCGGGCAATGCTGATGCAAGTCATGCGAAAAGGCCTTACGCATTTGCATTTTCCAGTCACTGCAAGATGCTTTGATGTTGTACCTGACAGCTACGAATTATATTTTAATGACTCTTCAAATGTTCTGCATTTCACAAGCCGCACCTTCACATTAACACCTGAATCTCTACTGTCTAAAGCAGGTCATTTAATTTGCATATTATGTGCGAGTAAGCTAATGACTTCAAGTGCCTGCATGTCAGTATTCTGTTATTATTCAAGTATTGTTTACACAGAGACAGATGCATTCCCCTCTTGTTGCCCTGTGCTTTGGGATTTGCTCAATAACAGCGGAGTCTCTGATGAGACGAGCTGCCAGAGGACCATATGGACGCCTGTCAGTACCACACTGTCTGTCTCCCATCTCAAATCTCCTGGTTGCAGACAGCATCCTGACCTGACAGATTCCATACCGACAAACAGAGACCTCAGATACACCTGATGCTCAAACAGCTGATAAAGAGGAGAGAACAAGCCAACAAACATCAAAAGGGAACAAGAAGACTCAAAAAATAAACCTCACACAGGTACTTAGCAGCCAAACAGCAGCAAAAAATATGATCAAAGGGTGTTGGATTTAATAGCTAGTTGAAGCCAATGCATTAATAACACGCGGCAAGACGCAGGCAGTCCTGCAGAAACGCAGGCTTGTTCAAATATAGTTATAGGGGGATTAGACCGTGTGAGCGCAGTCCCAGGGAGAAGCTACTGTATTCCCTTCCCTTAAGCTAGCTAAAGGTTATATTTGATATGCATGCATACATTTGCCACTGCAAATCCTCTTCATTGCAGTGTGACGAATTTTAATGGGTACGCAATTTACCGAAGAGCGATAACCAGGTGGCTGTATTGTGTTTGCGTTAATGGTGTCACAATTCTATGATGTAATCAGTGGTGTGTGTACGTTTATGATTATTGAAGGTTTTAAAGAGGCATGCATGGCAACATATGATAGGCAGCGCAACCTGTTTCTAGTGTTCTTCTTGTTCACCTTTAATTTTCCTATGCTACAGAAACACACACGCGCACACACAAAAAAGCTCCTGAAAGACGTCTTTTACACTCACCAAGGTTGCATTTATTTGATCCAAAACAGTAAAACCAGTGCTATTGTGAATTATTACAACTTTAAAATAATTGTTTTCTATTTCTATATTATTTTATTACTCATGTAAGTCATTACCGCAGTCTTCAGTATCACATGATCCTTCAGAAATCATTCTAAAATGCTGATTTGGAATTTAAGAAAAATTTTATATTATCATTAATATTAACAACAGCTATGCTGCTTAATACTTTTATGGAATATATGATACACCCATGGGCATCAATAACTTCGCTAAATACTCACTGACTAAGAAACAAATAATTACTACCTTACAATCCATCTTTTTTCAAATCCACATAATTTGAAAATCACATTATATTATGTCATTTTGCCTTTCAAGTAAATTTCTGTTGATCTATAAATATTTATATATTTTGTACCGCAAAATAAGACAAAAATAATACGAAAACGTTTGCTCAGACTTAATTTTGTTGAGTGACTTTCTGAATAAAAGTCCGGGCTATTTCTGTTCTTCAGCCCTCAAATACTGTCATTGAAGTGATGAGCGTGAATTAAAGGTTGTCGGGTAGATAGTGTTTGAGTGTAATACCCCGAAGTGGAGTTGGGACAGCCTTCTGGCCTGATTCACATGCTAAGTCAATAACCCGCAGGGATAAATGCATTATGGATTAGCCTCGGTTATGTAGCACACAGCTTGCTGAAGTCACATCATATTAGCATTCATACGTGTGTGTGTGTGTGTATTTGTGTTGGTGTGTGGAAGAAAACAGCAAGAATATGTCGCACAGCATGTGAAACTTGATTGTCACTGCAGAATGCTTCATCCCGCAGAGACTTTTGCCCACGTCCAACAGAAGCAGCACCACTAGCCTTCCCAGCAGTGCTGAATATTACGCTGATGTAAATGTCCTTGTGTGACTTCCATAAGGCTTTTTCAAACGGCTGACCATTTTGGCGTCGACGACGGGATTGTAGTTCTGCGGGTGAAGTAATGAGAACCACAGGACTTTAGCAACATGGGTTTAAGTGCTAGACGCTGCGCTGTTGACTCGGCTAAAACCACAACAAGGACGCTGATGAGGGAATGTATGCAATGTGCGACCCTCAGACGGACCCACAGAATCACTCACTGTCAGCCAACATTCCCAGTCATGGAAATATGAGCAGAACAAATCGAGACTGAGGTGACTCATGTATGCCTGTGTATGTGCACAGCATCGTTGCAGCAAACATTTGCTTTTCATTTCGAGGGAGGTCAAAGAACTGATGGAGAAGACCTTTGAAGATATTAGTGGCTCCTGGAAAGAGACTGCTGAGCTTCAATCTAGAGACGAGCTACAGGCTTCGGCATTGCTCGGCAAATAGCCCCACCTGGGTTTACAAATGGATCCTCACGTTTCCCCCTTAAGAGTCTGGTTTTATGCCTCATCCTTTGGGAGAGATGATGGCCAATTTCAGAAAGCCGTCTAAGATAAATAAAGACAAAGAAAATACGGTTTGCCCTCTTTTGTGGCCCAGATGTCAAACAAAAGGTCTGGAGATGATGCATGGAGCAGAACAACATTGGAAAAGCAATATCTTATACTTAGTTTATACTTATATAAACTGTAAACAAGCTTTGTGTTACTCTCAATCACTTTAGCTCAGGAAAAAGTCTCTGAAAAAGTGTCGTTCACACCATTTCACAATTGTTCACAATTTTTTATTTAGGGAAATTTCATGCGTTTTGGCACGAATGTAAATGAGTTAGTACATATGTCTACACAATAACTACACGCGCATGTTTGCTAATTAAAACTGAGTTCATTCTCAGTGTAACTGTCACTCTCTTCACAACTTCTAAACATTCTTTCATCGTGTGAGTCATCACATACAAATGATCCATTCAGTTATCAAAATCTGTCAGATGTACATGCATATTCCATAAATATCTATGACATGAAATGTTTATGTCTGCTAAATCAGAAATCACCTGTCATAGTCATGAAATAGAAATCACATTCACATCAACTCATTAAGATTGAAAGCTTTTCTGGATGTTATTTTGTTTCAATTTTTCACACAAATTACCAAAAAACCCTTGATTTGGTGGCATTGGCCAATTTGTTGATAATAATTGGGTGTTAAAGCATGAATTAAATGATTTGGGCGAGTTACTGGATTGCAGACATGAAGTCACATAAAAGAGTTGTGACAACTGCACTTACAGTTTAGAGAATGTTAAGACGGTTTCAAAAATTGTGATTGAGAAAAATGAATTAGCAAGTAATGGTCACGCTGTATACAGGTCTTGGGGTCAACTTTGTTCATGCTGACGGCCATTTATAAAACTAATTGGTCAAGAGCACTTAACGTCATCCAGTAATCGTTGTACAGCTTATTAGGAGTTAAGTATTAGTTAATTGAATCACAACAGAGCCAAGCAAGCATAACACGCAAGTTTGTTTGTGCACAATTATAGGTTTACGAACAAATGCATTAGAGAGAGAGGGCAGACTGAGAGATTTCTGAAATTGTAGATGCAAGAATCAAACCATCTTTCAAACAGATTAATCGCATTAGATGGTGGTAAACACCACCACGTGTTCGCCGTCCTTATATTGAGCTCCTCGCAATCAGGAATAATCTGCTCCCGCAATTTTCAGGCTCAAGATGCAATCAACGTCCCTAGATTTGTTGGTTGCGGTTTGTTTGTGCAATTAGAAATATGGTGGAAAGACTATACCGAACAAATGAAAACAAACAAAATAGCATGCAGAAAACATGATTTAAAAACAAAAAAAAAATCTACAATGTCAAAAATGTTTTTTTTTTTTTTTTTTGCATTCAGTTTTAGTGCCGACTCTCTCCCACTGAAAATGAACTGGGATCGTGTGGTTACCATGTACCTTGCAAAATGGCCTTTAGGTTTAATACCCAACCTCACTGACTCAAATAATTGATTTTGAATGCTTGATTTGGTTTGAGTCACTGTCAGGACAATGTCATTGTCAAGATTCAACATGGTGGAATCTCAACCTCTCTGATCTTACTGCCCCAACACATGAATCATCCAAAAGACCTCTGTTTTGACTGCATAAAAAACGCCAACTCAGATAATGTTATACTCATAAACACTTCAAAATGTGGTGACCTCGAGCATATATCGGAAGATATGATTTTGCTTAGCCAACATTTTTGTATTTATCCAACCTGACACTGTTGGAATGTCAATGTAATTAACTGACACGACCAGAGCTGTGCATTAACCTTAAGCACAGCTTGTTGCGTTCATTGATTCACTCACTCACTCACTCACTCTCTATCTGTCTATTCCAGGAGTCCATACTGACATTCCCTGAATACAGAGCACTCAAAAAGCACTCATAAACACTATACCATACTAATGCTCAACCACACAACCCCGATACAAAGCGAAGAACTGAATCAAAACTACAGTGGCCCCAGAACACTTTTTTGTTTATACTCCACCCCAAAAAAGAAAATTCACTCAGAATTTGCATACACAGCATTGTTTTCACCTAAAGAGAGAAAACTTTTTATTTATTTTGGCTTGAAAATGCAAACTTTTGAAATAGACTTTCAAAGAGCAAGTTTGTGAAAATGTTAGCATTATTGATTTGTAAACTACAGAAATGCAAATTTGTGAAAACGGTGACATCATGCATACACCTGTAGTGTTTCTTTACATCGCCAACTACTGGCCTGGCATGCATAATACAGTGTTTTTAGTTGTTTTTGGGAATCTGCATGAACGGGGATCGTTTTTGCAACTTTGTTGTCTTTTCGCGAAACATTTCAAAAACGCAAAGGAAAAGCATTCACGTTTTAGTATAACATCATTGTAAACGCATCCTTAGATTATCTTGAAGTTTTCTAGAAGAATAATTCCATCTTTGTGAGTCCATAATATATAATGCAAGTGCATAGTATCCTAAACACTTCATAAATGAAACAAAGCAAGCACAATGATAACATTCAGGACTGCATTTCCCAAAAGCCTAAGTACATCATAGACTCATTGCCACCAATGGAGCTACGATTAATTTAGGCTTATGATGCTTTTGGAAAAACAATGTCTTTTGAAGCCAAAAACAAAAAAAGGTGTATAAGAAAAATACTAATTTTCAAAACATTTTAAACCATGAAATAATGCTAACCATATCTGGATACTCTTTACACATCCAAGTTTGTGTTAACTTAAAAGGATAATTTTCCCAAAAATTTAAATAAAATATATTTTTATACACGCATGACTTTATTTTTTCTGTGGAACACAACAGAAATTTTTTAAAGAATGTTAGTAATCGAACAGTTTTGGTGACCATTGATTTTCAATGTCTGGGGAAAAAACAAAAAACAAAAGAAAAACTGTTCTACCAAAAAAAAAAAAAAATTACAGTAACTTTTTATAGTAAAAAGAATTTTCATTTTTGCTTGAACTGTTCCTTTAAGATAAATTTTGGTATAAACTCCAGCATAATTTGTTTGCAGATACTGCTTGGATTAATAAATTGCTAATGCCATATTTTGAAGTGTGGCTTATTTTGAAGTTATTTTGTGTGACTTAAGTGGTATAATACCTTTCAGGACCACTGCATGGATAAACCCACCCACCTCGTCGTCTGCGTCTGGCGTCTGGTACACCAGCAATTGGGTCTATTTTATTTATTTTTATTTAATCCCAAGGGATACTAAACCCCTTAGAATAATCATAATCACTTCTAATAATGAGCAGAGCAAAAGTCAAACAGAACATACATTTACACTAACATCAGTTAATGGAACATTTGACAGATACAGTAATTACTATAAACACCAGGTGCAGACGGGATGAAAAATGACAATGCTGTCTACCCAAACGCGACAACATGTGACAACACTGCAAAACTCTTTGCCACTCAGACTACAAAAAATGAAACAGCAATGAATGCACCAACAAGAACTGTTGCTTGCACAGCTATTGCGAACAAACCCTGAGGTCTTCAATTTCCATCATAAAGCACTTGGCACTGAGTCACACCGAAGTCATGCATGCATAATGTTCCTTACATAGGATAAACCCACCTGTACGCTGTGTCAATGTCAACTGCATTCCTACATTGCAAAGTAACCATATGCTCTAGTAAAAGCATCATTCATAATAATGCAAGGCATCATATGTGCCCGTTCTGCTTTGCTATCAATATCTTCATGGCAGAGGTTTCTCAAGAGACTGATCTGAACATAGATGTGAGGGCAATGACGCACTCAGGGTCACAGATGCAGCTGTCTATAAGTCTTCGTGAAGGGAAACACAGAATGGTGATTTATCAAGTCAAGTCAAGGTTAGGTTAAAGACAGCATGGCTGGGGTAGAGGCCATGAGTCTCCAGCATTTTATTCTATATTGGAGGCATTTATAAACTTGAGCCGGGTGTTTCTGATGCACAACAACCACCTTGTTCTATTGCGGTTCTAAAAGCAGGAGCTGCATCACAATTATGCTGATATTCAAACCAAATGTGAAAGTGAAATTGATTTTAAACAGCAGCACAATAAAAGACAGTTCAAAACAAATCCAGAGCAGGACTGTTGAGCATTTGTGAGGAACACACAACAGTGGAGCTGCTGAATGAATGATTGCTTTTGAATGAAATGGTTGAATGAATGATTCAATGACTTTTTTTTTTTTTTTCTTTGAATGAATCAGAATTTTGGAACAAATTGTTTGAGTGAATCTTTTGTTCCTGAATAAATCAACGTTTTTAAACTAATCAGGTTCATGAATGATTCGATTATGTCATCTTAGTAAATGATGACTTAATATCATTGCAATATATTGTAATATTGTTGCAGTGGTCATTGTTGTTATACTGGTGTTTTGTACACTGTAGTGCTGTTAAACGATTAATCACATCCAAAATAAAAGTTTTTGTTTACATAATATATGAGTGTGTACTGTATATATTCATGTAAATATTTTCAAAATATATACTGAATGTGTGTGTATTTATATATACACATAATAAATAAACAGTACACATAAATATATTAAACTTTTATTTTGGCGTTTGACAGCAATAAAACTAAGTATTTTTTACTTAGAAGAGGCTTTATGGCAAAAATTTACAAGCAAAATTATAAAAAAAATAAATTAAAAACAATATTTTTAATGTTCAAGTACAGTATTCAATATTTTTTCTATTTATCATGCTTCCAGGGTTGATTTTGCAATAATGATCGCCTGACTGTACTGTACGCTATCAATTTTCGATTTTTTCCATGTTTGCTATTTGGATTTGGAGTTTATAACAAAAAAATCCTTTAAAAAGAGAAGTTACAGGAGTTCTGTGGTAGGTTTTCACGAAAATACCAATTTGTTTTTATACTCTGCCTCATAATTACAATGTGCTTTGGTTGGAGCAAGATGGCCAAAAAGAAAATAGAAAAACAAAAGAAAATAAAAATAAAATATTGATCAAAAAATGTTGAATAAAAATGTGTCAGTTTGTTTTTTCTTTGTTTTTATTAAATTTATGTTGGTACCTGTATGAAGATTTAGTGAACTTAACCAGAAATAATGATGTCATCTGAATGTTTTTTTTTTTTTTTTAAATCACTCAATAGATGAACGTAGCAATCAAAATACCATTGCGTAGCTAGAACTAGCCCAGCATTGCCTTGTATAAGCAGAGTAATGCATCAAATTGCCACTCTGCCACAGTAATGCATATCTGAGGACTGACCTCCAATTTCACAGGCCCTCCACAGAATAATACCAACCACCTTTTTACAAGCACCGCTCTCTTTTTATTAACCATCCTTAGGTCACTCAAGGGCATCACCTGAGTGCCACAAGATGCTGTCTGTAAATCACAGCATGCATTTGTATTTGTCAATGCAGAAGCATGTTTTTGTCCCTGAGTGGACAAGGACAGCACTCGAGTGCACGTCCACATTAAAACAAAGCAGAGAAAAAGCTCCTTGGTGCCCCAGTAATAATGACTGTGTTGAAAAGGAGGTTTGCACCTAAGCTTTGATCAATAGAAGGGGGAAGGCGAAGGGCAGACCCCTTTATTTTCCGAAGGCAATCCCTTATTCTCTCCAGCTCTACAGGATACACTGGCAAATCAATAACCCCTATTCAATCACACTCATTTATCTTCATCCCTCAGTCTCCATTCTTCCTCTATGTTCTCTCGTGCTGCAGATGGCTCATAACTCTGTTTATCGCTCCATATCAGCAACCGTAATACGATAACATCTGCCAAAGATTTTCTCGCAAGTGTTGCGGCCAGTATTGGCTGCTGCGTTTGACGGTTTACTGAGCACTTTAACCACATTTTTAGCCACATGATGAATGTTAATACCTTGCTAATGTGCTTTTTGTTTTTAATCACAGCATGTTATTGACAGATTTTACATATGTGGATTACAACTCCCAAACACCTGTCTAAGATACATTTTGCGGCAGCTGGTCATGGCAATTACGAATTTCACACAACTTGTGGATAACAACTGCTTGAGAAAGTTTTGACACTTGAGAAGAGTTATGGCTTTGCATTCTGCCTGTTTCTTGCGGTTCGGGTTGTACCATGTGCCGCTTTCAGGTGGAAAGGTCAAAGACATTTTGAATAGTTTAGCGTTTCACCCAAGGACACAGTTTGCCCTTACAAATTCATCCAAAAAACACTTTTTAGCAGTGCTTCACACTTGCCGTAGGCTGAGAATGTCTAAAGTTATTATGAGCTGCAGCACTTGGAGCAATGTGCGGTTAGCATACCTGTCCTCCCTCATCCCCTCATCTCTAGGGAGAAAACACCAGAACAAATCAGAAATAGCCTTCATTAGAGTCATAACCCGATTACAGCTTATCACGCAGCAAAATATACACAAAAAATGCAATTAAATAAACCATTTTCTCAAGAGAGCAAGCTAGAATTTTGTCACACCAGGGAACAAGCGCCGTTAAGTGTTTAGGTCACTGGCTATTTGCCTTGTGTTCGCTCATAAATTAAATAGAGCAAAAAGATTCCTGAAGTAAAACCACAGTTAATTGTTTCCTCAGAGACAATGATTTTTAACAAAAAACTACAAACATTTACAGACAGACCTACTATTATGGAGGACCAAACCTGCAGCAATTAAAAAATAAAAGCATGAATAAATAGATAAGTAAATGTAATAATAGGAAAATAAATAAAGGTATAAATGACTTGATAAAACAAATATATAATTCATTAGTAATTTTATCATGAATTTATTTTTAATTTAAATAATTTTTAAAATTAAATTGATTAATTTTTAATTTTAAATAAAAAAATTAATTAATTAATTTTTAAATTAATTTATTTATATGCCCATTTTTTATATTTATTTATTCCCACATGTATTTATTTCCAGATCTATTCATTCATTCATTTAATTTTTACTTTTCTGTGTGCAACATGCAAATTAGGTAGGCGGTTCTTGTGGAGCTCAGGTAAATTTAAAAATAAATAAAGGTATAAATAAATATAAAAATAAATGAATGCTAAAAAATAATTTCTGCAGGTTTGGTCCTCCATACTATGAGCTGTGAGATTGTTAAATGATGACATACAGTATTAAGTAGCTTATGTAGTGATTTCAAAGTAATTTTATTTATTTAATTATATATAATCATTTTCTTAAAATAATTAAAAATGTTTTAAGGGCCAAAATTCTAGGGAAGAGCCACACTACTCTTGAAGAAAGATCCACCAAGCTGCTGTTGACATGGAAATGAGAAGTAGAGGTCTGCAAGCCCGTCGGCTCGGGTCGGACTTGGGCTCATTTAGCTTCTCTCCTTTTATTGTACCTATATACGCGCAGAGCACACATGGCTACTGTATTAAATACTGATTATATTATAAATATTATACATCGCCTAAGCAATACGCAATGCATATACGCACACATTAGCATACAGGTGACCTTGCAGAGCATCAGGGAGAAGTTTTTACAAAAAGTTCCCAATGCTTCGGGAAAAGCTGCAATTTTGATCAGCCATGCACTTGATGATGATTCTGACTCGCCATCTCCTCGTTGGATGCGCCTTTAGAGAGAAATCCATCTTTAGGGATTTTATAATGTAAGAGTTTTTGTTTTCGATTCGAATTATTTTGTTTTAAAGTAGTAATTCAAAGCTTTCTATAGATACTATCAAGTCAGGCTATATGCTGTGTTTTGGTTTTTCAGAAGCGCTCCGCTTGCTCAAAACCGAAACTGCTTTTATTTCTTCTTTATTTTATAAAAGCACGTTTTGTTGATATTGTGAGTGCACAAATAAAAGTAGACCCTTTACAGTTCTGAACAATGTAGCCTTTTACTCTTACCTTTATGAGCAAAAATGACAGCGTATTTTGAGATGTTTACAATGCAAGTGATCGTTCTGGCGCATCCTGTAAAGCGCGCTTCAGCTTCCACTCTCTGCACAAACTACTGGATATGCATCACTGCACATTTATCTAGGTCAAGCATTTAAACTAACATTGTGGAGCTGTTTTATAATCATAGATTTAATTTTAGAGAAGTCATGATGATTTGAGAAAGCTAAATTGATCAAACATAGGCTATGATCAACTCGCTATCTGCCGCTGGCCGCTTGGTCGTTACTTTAAAAAACAAAAACTTACATTTAACGAATAAAAAAAATGCTCCAAACGTTTTTCTAAATTAACTTAATAAAATAACGAAACGAAATACAATCACTTTGCCATTTCATACAAACCTCAACTATTTTAATAGCTGAAACAGTAGTAGATAAGCTGTTTTGGGAGAAGGGGGAAAAAAAGACGGGCTCGGGCCGAGAATTCTGATGAGCTGTCGGACACGGGCCGGGCTAGGGCCTAAATTTTAGGACCGTGCAGGGCTCTAATGAGAAGCAAGCCAAACAGTATCCTTGGCAAACTCCGACTCCCATGATGCATTGCGAATGACTCTACGCAAGGAAAACAAACTTTAAATATAATAACTATATAATAAGTAATTATAATTACTGTTTTATTTTGTAATGTTATATTTAATTACAATATTTACAATGCATTATGGGATGTGTAGTTCATTCGACTAATGTGTAGTTCATTAGTTCACTGTAGTCCAAAAGACATAGTGCATCCGAAATCGCATACAGAGTCATTTCTACATTTGAATTTGAACTACTTCACAACCCTTAAAAATGTGTGTGATCTATAAATGAATAAGCATAGTATAAATGCAATTTGGATGTCCCACATCTGCCATGTTGATATTGTCATGTGACCTACACTTCACTGTCATTCACAGATCCTCGCCTGTGGCCTCATGGGATAGTAAAGTGTCCACACTGTAGAATCTCACAGCAAGTAGTAGGTTATGTTGGTACTTTTCCTCTACTGTTTTTTGAATTAATTCAGATACTCTTTTACAGTAGGGTAGCAGCAATATGGTACAATCTTCTATCTTCAAATAATTTTGAATACATTTTTAATCTTGGATCTCTTTTGAATTTTTATTGAAATCCCCATGGAGAAAATTACTGCCAAAAATACTTCCGCAACCAAGGTTGCTAAAAAAGTGGGCGGTCCCAGTTGTGCTCCATTCAGGCACAGCCTTGCCTTTAGTGTATATGAATCACATTCA
Source organism: Acrossocheilus fasciatus (assembly GCA_036784905.1). NCBI lineage: Eukaryota > Metazoa > Chordata > Actinopteri > Cypriniformes > Cyprinidae > Acrossocheilus > Acrossocheilus fasciatus. The sequence goes on from CM071961.1 coordinate 16,116,479, forward strand.
GTCACACTCAGACTAACAAGCTTATGCTCTCATGCTGCTGCTAGTGCTAATGCTATTCAAACAACTTCCCTCCCTCCACACTATAAAAGACCAAAGAGCACAATAAAGATCAAAGACACTCAATCAGACATCTATATGAGGAGAAATACTGTGTGCATAAGCATATCAAACTGCATCTCTATACTGACTCCTTAAATGGCTTTAGTGTAGTTACGTACCTTTCAGTTGCTTGACAGTAGCCGTTTTACATTATGAGCAACTTGTACCATTTCAAAGTAACATCTCCAGCACTAACAGTATGTAATCCTCAGCTCTGCAGAGACTAAATAGCACCATTGCTAGACTGCAGTAGCCTTAATTAGCCCAACCATGAGTGTCACCAGAACTCACGACTAATTATCTGCTGTCGAGTTTTCCAGGAACGCTGTAACACCGAGCAGATGCAGAGCTGCTTTCTATAATGGTAACATGCGACCGTCGCTGTCTAATTAACGAAAAAATGGAAAATAAAAGTTTTTAGTGATTTAATTAATACTATCACACAGATCAGCGACTCCTTTAAAAGTAAATAAAGTATTATAATTGAGTGGTGCTGAGAGAAAAGTGTATTCAAACAAAGGAAAAGTAGAAAAATATTGACGAATGGAAATGAATGGAAAATAAAAGTTTTCAGTGATTTAATTAATACTATCTCGCATATCAACGACTCCTTTAAAAATAAATACAGTGTTATCATACTGAGAGAGGTGTTAATAACAACAAGGGAAAAAACATGACAAATAGATGAAAACTAGAAATATTGGTAACAATTTTAGGGACCAATTCTTTCTATTAACTAGTTGCTCATTAGCATGCATATTACTACCATATTGACTGTTTATTAGTACTTATAAAGCACATATTAATGCCTTATTCTGCATGAGCATATGGTTTGCCACCAGTAGCCAATACTAAAATAATGGTGCTTGTTAAGGCAAGCATCACTGTTACTTTTTTTCTTTTCATATTTAGCATAAGGTTTCTGATTCACATAACTCATGCCATACAGTTTGTTCTATGGACATGAATTATACCTGAAATTGAAGTGAAAAGAGATGTTCTATTATTAACACCCTTGTAACCACCTAGAACACCATAGCAACTGCATAGCAAAACATTAAAATCACTCAGAGTACCTTAGCAACCACACAGAACACCTTAGCAACTGCATAGTAACACTATAAAATAATACAGAAAACCTTATCAAATTCCAAGCAATGCCTAACAACCACACAGAGTGCATTATCAACATAGAATCCATCAAATCATGTACAACACGACACAGAGCCACAGAAGCAGGAGAATATGCTAAATTACTTACTTTTCTTACTTTAAATGTGAAGAATGCATTTAGATTTTTCAGTTTTTCTGAAGAAGTCTCTTATGCTCACCAAGGCTGCATTTATTTGCAATATTGCCAATAATCCTAATTTAAAATACTGTTTATCTTTGTTTTTTAAATATATTTTAAAATGTATTCCTGCGTCATTACTCCAGTCTTCAGTGTCACATCACGATCCTTCAGAAATCAATCTAACATGCTGATTTGGTTCTCAAGAGGCATTTCTCATTAATATCAATGTTGAAAACAATTCAATTTTTGTTGAAACCATCATATTTTTTCAGGGCTCTTTGATGAATAGAAAGTTCAAAAAGAACAGCATTTATTTGAAACTGAAATCTTTTGTAACATAATAAATGTCTGTACTGTAATTTTTGGTCAGTTCAATGCATCTTTGCTGAATAAAAAAAAAAAGATCAGTATTTCTGTAAGTCTGTAAAAACTGCAAAGACTTCAATGCATCTGGAAGCCAAAGTGCAAAAATGTGAAACAAATAACTTACTTCCAAAAGCTATCGACTAAGAAACAGTTACAGAATACGTAACAAGTCACAGACTACTTAATAGTCTATTTTAGCCAGAAATCTCACACTATAGTCTTAGAAGCAGTCTAAGACACAGAATCACAATTGCAGGAAACAGTGTATCACATGCTAAAATATTTATTCTTATTAACTTGCTTATGTATTCAAATTATTTATTTGCACAAGACAGAAAAACAGTAGACAGAAAAAGATGAGCTGGCGGTATAAAGACCCAGCAGGATTAGCCTTTGATAAGTCAACTGCTTTACTGTGATATGAATGGAAGATTACAAAACAGAGCTCCATTATGGCAAAATCACTTCCTTCTCATTTATGTCACGACCAAACGTTTACTGAGAATCCTGAATATGATTTTACCCCAATAGACTGCCTAAAGACACTAAAGGCTGGAGTAATTCAGCCTTGCCATCACAAGCAAATAGAATTTTACAACATATTAAAATAATTTCACAATATTACTGTTTTTAATGTATTTTTGATCAAATAAATGCAGCCTTGGTGAAGACTTCCTTGCTCGGATCCGCGCCAAAACAATTGGTCCGAGATCGCCTGAACGAGGTGGACTCGGCTCGATTGAAAACGAATTCTGGAACGGTTCGGTTGTAGTGAGAAAGCAATCCGATCCAACGGACCAGGCTATATCACAATGTATGATGGGTAATTACGTAAGCTCCATGAAAAGCATTAGCTCTGTTGTTTTACTAATATCTCAAAATGAACCTGTGAATGTCTGTGGGTGAGCACATCTTTGCCATTCAAAATCAAAGCGCACTTTTTCATTTTATAATGCCGTCTTATTGCACTTCTTCATAGTAGGTGCATTTTAAAAATGTTTTCCCGTTGAATCCTGGACTCCTGCTCAAAATGACAAATTAATATAACGACAGCTACAAAAAAACAACAACAAAGCAAAGCTGTTGTCATTCCATCCTGATGGATGACAGCCATGACAGCTAAGCAGAATCCCAGAAAATAATGAGAGAACAGTTTACTCGCGCATGACTTGTATTAACAAATTTTGTCCGTTTAGAAACTTTGCTGTGTGAAAGTGAACCACACCAAGAATAAAAAGCAACATTGTAATAATTTTAATCCCTGTTTCGGAACAAAGCAATCGATCTACAGGTGTGAAAGCACACTAAATTAAACCGTGAAAATAAATAAATATGTTTTTAAATAAAATAAAAAAAAAAAGTTACAGTCCCAAACTTTAAAAAATACAAATAGAAAAATAAAAACAAGGAGCCTAAATTAAAATAAAGTATAAGTAACAACATCAAAACTAAAATAAGAACAAAACACTAAACTAAATAAGTAAATAAATAAATCTTAAGATACATAATCAAATCAAAAATCAAATAAAATGGAAATGAAAGTAAAATGAAAAATAAAAATAACCTCACTATAAGACAAGCTGGATGATCAGTTAACTAGTTGTCCATCATGATCCATATGCTTATATGTTGGATTTTAAATACTGAAACTTTCAGTACAGCAGGAACTTAGTCTCTACGGTGCTCTAAAACGGTAATCACTCACTTGTACTGTAATATTCAATACTTAATTTACAATTTCACCACAATACAAATGCAAGACTGTCAAACATTTCGCAAGAAGTCTCCAAAAACTGATACACGCAACCCCTGAAAAGCCCTTCAGCAGCGACTCTTCCAGCTCAAATTTGATCGATGTATGTACATTTGCCAGGTACATTTACTGTGACTATGAAAAAGGTCCATGCAGACTCACCGGGGATCCTTCTGAATGCTGTCGATGGAGGGCGAGCGGGCCAGGTTGCCCTCGGGTGGCAGGGCAGGGCCAGACTTGCTGTAGGGAGACTCCACTGAAGAGCAGTACGGCAAAGTGCGGTAAGTATCCGTGTAATTGGCACCCTGACCGGAGGCATAGCCACCCCTGGGAAACGTCCCTGTGGCATTCTGACTTCCTGTTCGCTGCAAGGGTACGGAGTCAACACCAGGGGAGGACGGGGCTATGGCAGGAGAGTAGGGACAAAACAAGAAGTTCAGGACCTGCTCACAGAACTGGTTCACTAGGTCTAGGTACAGGAACAATGAGAGGACAGTGAGAAGACAAGCAGACAAGACGTGATGCAATGAAAGAATGACAAGGAGGGAGCAGAAAGGAGAGGAAGAGACGACAGCAATGAGAACGACAGCAATTAAAAGCTCTCAACAGGTACATAATAGAGACAAAGTGAGTGTTACTAGTCAAAACCTTTCTTATCACATTTATAGACACATTTAATATTAAAACGTGGAAACAGAAGCCCATGTTGCAGATTAAAAAAAAAAAAAAAAGATTGATATGAGAAATAAAATGCATTTGTAAAGTTTTGGATGTGCAAAACTATATATTTTAACTAATTTGGCTAAACACTGTCTACACGACTTCTTAGCTAATCACAATCAGCTATACAGATTAAAAGGGATGCTTTTAATAATTTTTTTTACATTTATTTATTTTATAAATTATTATTTTTATTCAGACATTTATAAAGACAAACATTCTGTAGACATTTATAATGTGACAAAAACTTTCTATAACAAATTCTGAACTTTCTATTAATTAGAGAATCCTTAAAGTATAAATAAAGTAAAATAAATAAATAAAGGAGCACAGCTGTATTCAACATGGATAACAATAGCAAATATTTCTTGAGCACCAAATTATATTAAAATGATTCATGTGACACTGAAGACTGGAGTAATGGCTGCTGAAAATTCAGCTTTGCCATCACCGGAATAAATTACATTAAAAATGAAATAAAATAAACACCAACATTTTGAACGGTACTTTATATAGACTAAAATTAAACTAAACCCTAAAACATAAGGAAAAAAGAAAACTAAAATAAGACCTAAAAAATAAACTAAGACGAAACCGAAATGAAAAATTTATGAAAAAAATAACCTCACTATATGACAAGCTGATTGCTGGATGATTAGTTAACTAGTTGTCCATTGTGACCCATATACTGAAAATTTGCAGTGCAAGTTTAATAAACCGCTTGATTAGTCTCTATAGTCCTCTAAAATGGTCTAAAACTTGTAATTAAATAATTCATCTCGATGTCTGATGACTCACCGATTAACCAAGCTTATGTAAGCTCTAATTTTAGTAGTGACCGTTTCAAAAACCTGTGAAAATGGAAAATTAATGTCTATGGCGAGACAGGATGGCATCAGATGAAGTTGACATCACAGGTCATGTGACTCCCTCGTTATCTTTATACAGGTGCAGTTGTATCTGATAACTCTAAGAGGCGGATCAATTTAATTGTGCATTTGTTTGGTTTTTAACATATTGAGGTGACAGAGTGTATCCATTTCGCTCAATATGAGGGTAATGTGGCAGCCAGTGTCTGCTAGACAGTCACAGTGGAGTGTCTCATAAATCTGCAGTGCGAGACGATCAATGGCAGGGTTCAGAGTCTTTACCACAACACTGCCAGTGAAGCCGTAAAACAGGACTATTAGTCACCAAACACAAAGTGCACCCTGGGAGAAAAGACTCAATGTATCTTCGGAGACCATCCATGACTCTTCAGATTCCTTTGGAGAAAATGCTGCACTCGCTCAGTGCAGGCTAACGATAATTAGACAGAGTTTGAGATTAATGAAGACCGGTTGAAAAAGGAAAAAAAAAAATAAAAAAGAGGAAGAGAGCTAGAAACAGGGTGAGAGAAGAGGGGGTGTCTGATGGATTGAATTAAGCTTCCTGAGCTGGAATATATAATGAGAAGCTGACGGACAGAGGAGAAGAAAAGTTCAGTGACCAGACAGGGATGTAACACAGCAGACGTTTACGCATTAATCAAAGCAGGCTACAAGATTTTTTTTTCATCATGCCAATAACTTAGATTTACATACACCCTGACAATATATTCAATGGGCCCATCATATAAATAAAGTAAAATAAACTGAATATTATAAAAATTTAAACAATGAAACACTGAATAATAATAAAAACATAGAAATATAATTAAAATATATAAATTAATATAACAACGACATTATATTAGATCTTTACAAACAAATGTATGATGAATTAATGAATGAATGAACAAACACATACATACACAAGTAAATAAATACACGAATAAATAGTTTGCAATAATGGCTGGAAATTATATAGCTATTATGTTACTCAGATGCACTTTTTTAATTAGTGCATGATATACGTGTGTGTGTGTGTGTGTGTGTGTGTGTGTGTGTGTGTATGTATGTGTATATATACAGGTGCTGGTCATATAATTAGAATATCATCAAAAAGTTGATTTATTTCACTAATTCCATTCAAAAAGTGAAACTTGTATATTATGTTCATTCATTACACACAGACTGATATATTTCAAATGTTTATTTCTTTTAATTTTGATGATTAGAGCTTACAGCTCATGAAAGTCAAAAATCAGTATCTCAAAATATTAGAATATTTACATTTGAGTTTGAATAAATGATCATCCCTACAGTATAAATTCTGGGTATCTCTTGTTCTTTGAAATCACAATAATGGAGAAGACTGCTGACTTGGCAATGATCTAGAAGACGAACATTTACGCCCTCCACAAAGAGTGTAAGTCACAGAGGGTCATTACTGAAAGGTGTGGCTGTTTACAGAGTGCTGTATCAAAGCATATTAAATGCAAAGTTGACTGGAAGGAAGAATTTGGGTAGGAAAAGGTGCACAAGCAACAGGGATGACCGCAAGCTTGAGAATACAGTCAAGCAAAGCTGATTCAAACACTTGTGAGAGCTTCACAAGGAGTGAACTGAAGCTGGAGTCAGTGCATCAAGAGTCACCATGCTCAGACGTCTTCAGGAAAAGGGCTACCAAGCCACTTCTGAACCAGAGACAACGTCAGAAGCATCTTAACTGGGCTGCAGAGAAAAAGAACTGGACTGTTGCTCAGTGGTCCAAAGTCCTCTTTTCAAATGAAAGTAAATTTTACATTTCATTTGGAAATCAAGGTCCCAGAGTCTGAAGGAAGAGGGGAGAGGCACAGAATCCATGTTGCTTGAAGTCCAGTGTGAAGTTTCCACAGTCAGTGATGATTTGGGCTGCCATGTCATCTGCTGGTGTTGGTCCACTGTGTTTTCTGAAGTCCACAGTCAACGCAGCCATCTACCAGGAAATTTTAAAGCACTTCATGCTTCCTTCTGTTGACAAGCTTTATGGAGATGCTGATTTCATTTTCCAGCAGGACTTGGCACCTGCTCACACTGCCAAAGGTACCAAAAGCTGATTCAATGACCATAGTGTTACTGTGCTTGATTGGCCAGCAAACACGCCTGACCTGAACCCCATAGAGAATCTATGGGGTATTGTCAAGAGAAAGATGAGAGACACCAGACCCAACAATGCAGATGAGCTGAAGGCCACTATCAGAGCAACCTGGGCTTCCAGACCACCTGAGCAGTGCCACAGACTGATCGACTCCATGCCACGCCGAACTGAGGCAGTAATTCAGGCAAAAGGAGCCCCAACTAAGTATTGAGTGCTGTACATGCTCATACTTTTCATTTTCATACTTTTCAGTTGGCCAAGATTTCTAAAAATCCTTTCTTTGTATTGGTCTTAAGTAATATTCTAATATTTTGAGATACTGATTTTTGACTTTCATGAGCTGTAAGCTCTAATCATCAAAATTAAAAGAAATGAACATTTGAAATATATCAGTCTGTGTAATGAATGAATATAATATACAAGTTTCACTTTTTGAATGGAATTAGTGAAATAAATCAACTTTTTGATGATATTCTAATTATATGACCAGCACCTGTATGTGTATATATATATATTATTATTAAAATGCGGGCATTCAGTTATTTGTTGTTGTTTTTTTCTCATCTAGTTTTCAACCGATTCTTTCAAAACGAAGTAAATGCATAAATAATAATAATAAATAATATTTAATAATATTACTTTATTTCACCTAGTTGTTACTTATTTAGTTTAGCGAAAATAACTAAAACCCTGAAATAAAAATTATATATAAAATATACATTTTTCTATATTTACACTGCCACTGCCAAAATGATATTAAAATTACACTGAGCTAGACCTCATTAGCAACAACACTGTTCAATATAGCACACACACACACGCAATTAAATTTATGAGGCATATATTCATTTATTTATTTTATTTCTATTAAAAAAAAGCATAAATGTGGGTCCCTGATAAAAAGTAGATCACTTGAACTGCACTTTATTTATTTATTTTTTCATAATGAGGTGGTAGAGTATCCATTTGGCTCAATCTAAGAGTGTGGGTGTTTTGGCTTTGGGTTTACTCAAACTCATTACTCGAATGTGAAGATTTCAAATAACTCAATGTCTCTAACTGGTTTAGCATTGAAGGCCCCTAGGGCTTGATTTACAGCTCCAACTGCATGCAAACACCTTCAGCAGGTGAAAATCTATCTGTATATCATTAATTACCGCGCAAAAAAGGGCTAATTAAATTTCAGTCTTTAACTAAAAGCAGAGTAACCAGCATTGACTGTTCTGAATCTCACTCGATCTCACATAGTAAGGTCACACACTGATTCAGTTAATGAATGAAAGATGATATATCCTCAAATACTGCTGCAATTCTAAAAAAAATGTCTTGACACGCTGTTCCGCTTATCACTGAATGTGTAAGTGCTGCTGCTCCTGGCCTCGGCGAAGACTTTATCATCATGAAGTGTTGCCACTCTGCCACAGCGGCGAAGCCTCTGGATAATGACCTTTCGGTGACCTTCAGATTCCATTAGCTTATCTTATCAGAAATGGTGTATCTTATGTGACCCCACACATCACTACATGGACAAGGGCTTTCCCTCGGCACAGCGTGAGATAAAATGCACAAACAGACAAGGACGCACACAAACCCACAAAAAGGTGGATAAGATCCTGCATAAAATCTCGACAACCGACCCGCCTCGTATCTATTATTCGTCATCGGCGATCGTAAACAATGCGAGAGCAGAAAGTAATAACTGGCAAATATGAGACTGCATATATTTTCTGTATAAAAATGATAGATGGACCCATAAACAACAATAAAGCAGGTGTTTATTAACTCACAGTAGGTTTTTCATCTTTTTTCATCTGTGAGAAATTTTAACGGTCAGTTGCAGCGTCGACTCAATATATTTCTCTACATCTTTATAATCCACTGCTGGTTAATTCCATCACCGTAGATCCTGTCCTCCATCATTAAGGGTAGGTGAGAATAAAACGGCGCATTGGTTGGTACAATGGCTGGTAAATACATCTCTCTGGGGCCACACTGTGCGTTCACCGTCTTAGTGAAACGCTGACAGTTTCTCTTATTCATTTTGTACAGAGGCTGTTAACGAGGGCAACTAGCCGATAATGTGCTTCAGTGAATCCTGCTATTTCCTGACAACAGCGTTTGACGGTGTAATTCTTTAATTAACTCACACACTAAGCCTTTTTGCTGTGTTCTGCTTCCTTTGACACCGTATACAGCCTTTTCTTAAGCCAGTTTGAAGGACACTTGTGAATAACGGCCAACTTTTCTCTGCTAATCTGCGCCTTCTCTCTCTGAACCATATAAAGCAACATGACAACCAATCATTTTTTTCTTACTTTTTTCTGCTCAGAATCATAATACGTTATTGTAAAAAAGTTGGGGATCAGCATGATCTTTTTAAGAAACAAAACTTCTATAAATGTGCATTAAATTGATCAAAAGTGACAGTAAAAATACAAAAGATTTTAACTTCAAATAAATGCCGTTCTTTTGAACTTTCCAGTCCTATATATATCAGCAGCTCAACTGTTTTCAAGATTCAAAATAAGAAATGAACACCAAACCAGCATATCTAAATCATTGTGTGACACTCAGGACTGGAGTAATAGCTGTTGAAAATTCAGCTTGGCAAAAAATAAAAATAAAAATCTGGTTTTAATTCGCCCTGAGGAACTTTTTACATTTTTAATAAAGCAAAATTGCTTATGTACCTCAGTGGATGTATATCAAGAGCTGGATGTACTTGTTTGCATTTTGTGGTTTCACGGATAGCAGTCCGCTGCAGCTGTGCAACAGCGATAGATGGAAGTCTGTGTACATAAGAGAAGATTACCACTGCTGCTTTCCACCTCTGATAACAGCCACAAACCCTCAGCTTAAACATTAAGAATAACACACTCCAGTGCCCGATCGCCACTCATTATAACACACACAAAGTCTGGAGATGCTTCTTCTGTATCAGAGAAATGAATGTTTTGTAAAGTGTAACAAAATCGAAAAAAGTGGTGGGAATGGAAAAATGACATTCACAAAAGTCAAGATTAAAAATAACAGCCTGATGGTATGCATCACAATGCATACAAATGTTTTTGAAATTATATATATTTATAAAATAGTTTTTAATGAGAAATAGCATCTTCAAATATAAAGCACGTGGCACGAGATGCTAAAAAAAACTGTGAGAAACCACAAACAGTCAAAGACATCTGCCTTTTGTTTGCATACACAGCCCATACAATTAAGAAATACAACGGACGGAATGTAAGAACACATATTTTAGCATTTGTACGGAGTGTGGAAGCTGTTAGTGCGCTTACTGCATGACATGGTTTGAATAGGCATGGCGGACTGTAGACTAGGAAGTGATATGATTGGCTAACAGTTGTGTATGTTTGACAGCCTACATCCTCCATAGATGGACACTGCTGTGATTTAGGTTAAAAACGCCTAAATACCCAGCACATAACAAACAATCTGTTTAATAGGGCTGGAAAAATAAATCGATGCATCGCGAATCGAGAAACGATTCAGAATCGATTCCGAGGTTTTCCCGAATGCATCGAGATTCTTTCTCGAGTCGATTCTGAGATTAGTTTTGAACAGCAGATGGCACTGCATGCTTTAGAAACAGCCGTACTCTGCTTGTTTCCAAATCCTTACACACACTTGAACCTAAAATAATCATTTATAAAATTCGAAAAGGTTGAAGCGAATTACAACAGTGGGCTATGTTTACATCAATCTCGCGTCTAAAGTGAAATTACATGACTCGGCCTAACGTGCAAGCGCTCTTCTTCATGAGCATTTGAGTGTGCGGATAAAAACTAGATTAGAGCGCCATCTACTGTTAAAATCTAAGCTCAGAATCGCAATGCATTCTGAAAATCTCAGAATTGATCCACGAATCGATTCTGCATCGATTCATCGTCCCAGCCTTACTGTTTAACAGACAAAGCAATAGTGACCACTTAATAAAAAGAGTTACTCACACTTGTGTGGTGCGACATTACTGTCGGATTCAATATAGTCAGTATAGCATCGTCTTTTAGTTTCAATCTTTCTGAAAACCCTGCGTTGAATTGTGCCTTGTTTGTAAACGAATCAGCGGTAAAAAAAAAAGAAAAAAAAGGGACTAAGTTCTGGCACTTCATTACGAATAAACTTCATCAAATAATGTGTACTGTTTGGTTTCTGCGTAGAGCTGCGTGTGCCGCTCTTGTTATTTACCTACTACGTATTCAAATCGGTGGGCGGGGCTAAACAGGCAGCGATGTCAATCTTCTTCTGAGGAGGCGGTGTTTAGCCACACTGTTACATCATTAAGTGGCACATCCCTCAAGCTGTGGTTTTGGCAGACTGGCTTCAATATAAGTTGTTTTTAGAATAATGACAAAGTTTTGAGTTCTGGAACGTTTTTATAGTGCAATGACTTCTTACATGTCAAAAGATAAAAGGAATTTTGATTTCTCAGTTCATGACCCCTTTAAATGAACCAATTCAAATAACCATGTAAAAACGTTTTAAGACATTAAAAATGGACTTTTAGAACATTAAAACTTAATGATAGCAAAATGTTCTTAGGACATATTTTTGCTAGTTGGGATAAAGCATAGCAAACTCTCATGCAGACACACTAAAACCCTCTCTGAGAACCTGCCGATAAAATAACTCTTCAGAGCCTGCGTGCTTTTGCTTGCTCTTAAACACTAAAAATAAGAAATGTATGAGAATTAAGACTAAAAAAGCCACAAGTGAAAGACCTTGACATTACTATGAATGTGTTTCTAAGGGCATTCTTCCAGCATTGAGGCTGAATATGAAACGCTCTCCTTCTACACTCTCTTTCAATCTTCTATCTGACATCTCATGAATCAAACACACACACACACACACACACACACACACACACAAACACACAGCCAATGTTTCTAATCTCCTCTTGTGGAAAGGCTTTGAATATTCTATAGGTTTGATAATGGGCTGCTCTTTTAAATTACCTGACCTTTGAGATAGGAATCAGAGGATCCAGCATCTCCTTAGCGTTGCCATCAATAGATTCAGTGCTCTGGTACAGAGTAACGTGATCATAAACAAACTGCCCTTTCTTCTTTAGCACGGCTGCTTCTAGCAATTTTTTTTTCTCTGCGTGATATTACACCCTGCCAAAGGTCACTCCCACTCAACAGAAACATATTAGAGGAATGATTTGCTGCTCTGCCATTTGCTATGCTGGGAAAAAAAAGGTGTGCAATACAATAAAGGGGGTTAATACAAAAAAAAGGGTGCAATACCTGCTTTACCGGGGGTATCTGAATGACTTGGTCTCGAATGAATCCATCTGTTTGCTCTGAAGAGAGAGCTTCAAATGCTGACATTAAGAAAATATCACCTTCTGAAAGCAATTCAACCAAGAATGCCGGTGTGATTGTGTTTATACATGAGATGTAGTACAGAAGATTTTCCAATGAAGATATACAGTACATGTTATCTGGATGAAATTATTGTGTGTGCATTTTGTCGGTCTGAGCGGTTTAGATGCAAATGTGCATCTGCTAAGCAGCAGGAGTGCAACCTGATGGAGTGCTTTATTTCTCATTTTAAAGAGGGTAGTAGTGGTCCTTGAAGCTGATTGGTCAATACATGTGCTCCAGCTGTGCTAAAATGCATGAAGTGGTAGCTATGATACAAATTACCTGTTCAATTAGCTGCTGTGCACATAACAGAAGGCCATTCCAACATCTGAGTAAAAATAAAATAATAAAATAAAATAAACATGTATACTATTATGATAATAAAATATAAAACAAAAACTAAATATGAGCTAATGAAACAAGTTAAGTTAATTACATGAATCTAAGTTTCTTATCTTTATATACATTATCGCTCAAAAGTTTGAGGTCAGTAACAATATTTTAAAATTGATTTTTACAAAACTTAAATACTTTTATTCTGCAAGGATGCATTAAATTAATCCAAAAAGGGGCAGTTTAGACTCTCTCTCTCTCTCTCTCTCTCTCTTTCTATATAAAAAATACAGCATACTGTATAAATGCTCATATTATAAAAGACACATTACGAAACAAAAATATTAAGGACACAAATTTTTATCAAATAAGTTTGTGAGTAAATACATTGTAAATCAATAAATAGTAAGTTTATGATAAACGATATAATTATATTTTTAATATATTGATAAAAAATATATTGAATAAAAATCTAAAATTCCTATATTATACACACACACATACACATATATATATATATATATATATATACATATATATATATATATATATATATATATATATATATATATATATATATATATATATATATATATATATATATATATATATATATATACACACACACACACACATATATATATATATATATATACACACACACACACACACACACACACACATACATACATACATATATACACATATACTTCAGTGATGTAAAACAATTATTCGCGATTAATCGCATTCAAAATAAAAGTTTAATATAATATATGTGTGTACGGTGTGTAACGCCCCTGGACTGTTCTGTCGTTTTCATTCCCCATGTGCTCTGTGTGACCATTTCCACCCTTGTCTGATTGTGTCATTATGTTCAGGTGTATCCCCTCATTATGGTTAATTACGTTCCCCTTATAATGCCGAGTTCACACTGCACGATTTTCAAACTCGTCGGATCGCTGTTGTTTTCACACTGCGTGACTATCTGGGGTAGCATTCAGTCGCTGCTGTGTTCACATTGCACGATGGATCAGCGACAGGGGCTTTCACATTGCACGATTTCACAATAGGAAGAATCGCCGACAACTCTGTCTGATCCGCAAACTACGTTTCACAACAAAACCCACGCGAGAAGTGATAAGGAAATAACGCGAGAACTTTGTGTGCGTCAGACCGTTGTTCTTGAGCGAGACTGGAAGTATTTAAAAAATATAGCCAGCAAATTGTCTGTGTGCTGATTTCCAGCTACAAAAAGAAAAACTGTGTTGTGCAAAGAGTGGTAAATAATAATTTTGCAGTAACTGTTAACTGTTAAGCTGATGTTGCGGCTGGTCAAGCGTTTGTGCTTGTTTCTGTATGATATAATTGTGCTAAAATACTGATATGGTTTATAACTCCTCACTGAAGTTCCCTCTGCCCTGTATCTTTGTCTCTCATTGGCTGAAGGTCATCGCGATGTAGTTTTCAGCCAGAAATCATTGCACACAGCAGGATTGTGAATCGCCGACAGCTCCAGATATTTAGCATGCCAAATATTTCGCGGATGTCGGCGACGTGTCGGCGATACCCTCATATCGCGTCGGTGATATTTCACACTGCGCGATTGTCATTCGCGTGAACGAGCTCCGATTTGCCTCCGATATAGGTCATTTGTCGGCGATTTATCAAAACCTGTCGGCGAGTGAAAAATCGGGCTAAAATCGTGCAGTGTGAACTCGGCATAAGTTCATTCAGTTCTATGTTCCTTTGTCCGATCTCGTCTATGTATGTTGATGTTACCCTGTCTGTGAACCTCCTCATCTTAAGTTCCATTAAATCTCTCATTCCCGTTGAAACCTTTGTCTCCGCTCATCTTGTGTGTCCACCACACACACCCGTGACAGAAAGACCGACCAAATTAGAGTAACCTCCGTGTTTTCCCCTCCGTTTTGTTTCCGTGTTTTACCCAGTGTTTTTGTTTTTTTGGTGTGCCCCATGGATCCCTTCGTTCGGCCCGAATTCCTTCTCCTCCTGCTGGAGCAGGGGGACGGATCTCTCGAGGACCACACAAGACTGTTCCTGAGTTTAGCTAACGCCACCTGCTACCCGGACGACGTGCTCTGCTCATTCTACAATGCGAGCTTGAACACCGTCCTCGAGAGGATTTCGCCGCCTTCGTGGAGTGGATTCTGGTGAGAAACGGATCACCCCTCACCGTCTCACCCGAAGATGATCTCGCCAGATCCACTCCAGACCCAGAGCCCAGCCCACCAACTCCCAGCGGTGCGGAGCATCAGCCCGAGCCCACCTGTGACGGAGAGCCATTCCCCGCCGCGATCTGCGAGCCAGCGCGAAGCCGAGCGACTGAGCGGAAGATCGCCCCGGAAGTTGAGCCCAACACGTCAGATCAGGTGCGAGAGCCGGCGACAGTGCCCATCGCGAGGGAGCCAACCGTGGACGGTGTGAGCGCGGAGTGGAGCTCCGCCCCCTGCATCACGGCTGAGGGTGAGTGGACTGTTCATCTGGGGCTGCTAGACATGGAGGAGGATTTGATAGACTGGGAGAGGGATCTGGAGGTCGAAGTTCCCCCTCTCCTCTCTCGCTCGCCCTGGCTGGTCCCGTCCAGCCCGTCTGTGCCTCCGCTGGTCCCGTCCAGCCCATCTGTGCCTCCGCTGGTCCCGTCCAGCCCATCTGTGCCTCCGCTGGTCCCGTCCAGCTCATCTGTGGCTCCGCTGGTCCCGTCCAGCTCCGCGCTGCAAGAGCGCACCCCAGTGCCTGCGCCACGAAGGCGCCTCCCTGTCTCCGCGCTGCAAGAGCGCCCCCTTGAATCCGCGCTGCAAGAGCGCCGCCCAGAGTCTGTGCCTGCAAAGCGCCTTCCAGTGCCGGCTCCTCGAAAGTACCCCACAAGGATTAGCCCGGAGGCTCAAAAATGCCCACCCTCCCTCTCCTGCCTCCTCCTATCATCCCGGCTATATCAGCCCCGCCTCCGCTGCATCCTGGCAGCCCCTCTGCTCACCCTCAGCCCACCATCTGTGCGGTGGGATCGCCACGGGTCTGCCTGTCTCCATCGGCGTCGTGGCTGGGGGATCCCTCGTCTCCGCCTCCAGCCTCTGAGTCTTGGACTCCACCTCGGCCCTCCGACCCGTCGGCTCCACCTCAGCTCCTAGCTCCCTCATCTCCACCGTCGCCCATCGGCCCACCAGCTCCACCGGGCTCCCTCGTCCCTCCGGCTCCGCCTTGGTCGGTCGTCATCCCGCCATCGCCTCAGGACTCCACTCCTCCGGCTGCGCCTCGTTGCTCCATCCCACCGGCTCCGTTGGGCTCCTCCCTCCCTCCGGCTCCACCTTGGTCCTCAGTCGCTCCAGCTCCGCCGCGTGCCTCCGGATCTCCGCCTCCGCCTCGGTCGCCGGAGCCCTCGGCTCCACCTTGGCCCTCCGGATCCTCTGCTTCGCCCAGACTCATCTGCTCTCCGGCTCCAGCTCGGGCTCCTCCTCCACCTGCTCCGCCGCCGTCGGTCGGCCCCATGGAGTCGGTGGCCATTCCTCCTCCATGGCTCCTCCCTCCGTCGGCTCCACCCTGGTCTCTGTCAGCCGGCCCTCTCCCGGTGGTCCGTCCTCCTCCGGAGCCTCCGCCTTTGTTCCCACCCGGTTCCCCCCCCCTCAGTTGTTCCACGGTGCGAGGACGCACCTTCCGGGAGGGGGGAGTAATGTAACGCCCCTGGACTGTTCTGTCGTTTTCATTCCCCATGTGCTCTGTGTGACCATTTCCACCCTTGTCTGATTGTGTCATTATGTTCAGGTGTATCCCCTCATTATGGTTAATTACGTTCCCCTTATAAGTTCATTCAGTTCTATGTTCCTTTGTCCGATCTCGTCTATGTATGTTGATGTTACCCTGTCTGTGAACCTCCTCATCTTAAGTTCCATTAAATCTCTCATTCCCGTTGAAACCTTTGTCTCCGCTCATCTTGTGTGTCCACCACACACACCCGTGACACGGTGTATATTTATTATGTATATATAAATACACACACATGCACGTATGTTTAAGAAAATAATTATTTTTATATATTAAATATATTTATAAATAATATGAATTATATGAATATACATATTTGCATGCAAATACATATATTTTCAAAATATATACATGCATGTGTGTGTATTTATATATGCATAATAAATACACACAGCACGCACACATAATATGTAAACAAAAACTTTTATTTTGATGCGATTAATCGCTTGACAGCACTAATATACATACATACATACATATACATATACTGTACACACACACATTTGGATTTGATGGCTAAAGGAAGTTGTGGTATACGCCACAGTGACAAGGTTGAAGACACAGAGATGACTGAAAAACTGGTGAACTAAACTCAATATGAAAAACATAAGTTTTGGGGGGCGCTTTTACATTTTTTTCGTGACAGGACAGTTGAGATATGACCGGAAGTGAGTGAGAGAGAAAGAGGAGCACGGGATCAGGAAAGATTCAAGAGGCAGGATTCAAACTCGGGACACCCGAAGCGCAACGGCTTAGACTCACTCATGCAACATCATGTTCCTCCTCGGTGACTGATCTGATGATGTCTTCTGCAGAGGTTGGCTTGTTAGGCTTCAGTTCCATTTGAACAGGAATGATTCCCACTACACATACAGTAGATGACATGTCACTCAGACTCAAAGTGTGTGCTAAGGCCCTTAACATATGGCTCAACAACAGCACAGGATCCACCAAGGTTGTAAATATCATCCTTGTTACGCCTCACATCCTTGGAGCGAGGCTACGGGACAGATACAAGGTGATGCTTCACGTGAATCAAGACGCTACCTCCGTGTCTCCCCGCCAGCACCTCAGCGTAAGTTATGAGTGCCATCCATCTTGTGCAGAGTGTTTATGTGTCTGCGTGTGTGTGAGTGTGCGTGTAATTGCTCATTAGCCATGCTTGAGAGGAGCAGAGGCCAGATTCACAGGATGGTATTAAACTGAGCTCACAACTGGTCCAAACTGTTACTGTTCCACTGATTTACAGACTCCACACAAAGACTGCATACAGTATGAGATTTAGTGACCTCACAATCTAATAGGTGACTGTGGTTAATTTCCCTTGACATTGCCTTCAGTTACCCCTTTTACTGTTTTAAGTTTATTGTATTCAAGTTTATGGTATTGCATATATAAAAATAAACAATGTACATAAAATTAAATCCAAAAATAAAGAAAATGCGTTCAATATATATATATATATATATATATATATATATATATATATATATATATATATATATATATATATATATATATATATATATATATATATATTTATTTATTTATTTATAAAATACAATATATTAAAGATTTAAAAAAAATATTATATTAAAATAATAAAATATTAGAGACAAAGGGACAAACTACAAAAAATACATTGCATTATAATATAAATACAATACAAAAATAACAAACATAAAAATATAAAATTCAATTATTATTTTATGAAATGCAATGCATATTAAGGATTAAAATGGAAAGAAAAAACATGCATACGCTAAAAATGCTAGTTTAGTAGTAAAATATGAAGGACACAGCTTTTCATTAAAAATAATAAAATACAAAAAATAAAATATTTATTTTGTAAAAATATACAATTATTATTTTATTATTAAATTTATCATATATATTTTTAAAATTATGTCCCGTTCATAATTATTGATGAATATTGAAAAGATACTGAATATATTCATACATTTAATATATAGCGCACAAAATATTAATATAAGTTACATATTGTTGGGTTCTTTGCCCTCTGATTTGGGCAAATAGTTCAGTACTTTATTTACATGAACTATCACTATCGATGACTTAAGGAATACCTGCTAGTGCATATACATTCTACAAAGATGTTACTCTCAAAATTTCATATTAAAGCTCAAGTTCAATTTTAATAATATATCTAAAGTAAAATGTTAATCACCTACCTGCTACCAAGACCAACCTGAATATTTATGGCTTATTTGGTTTGTTAAGGAACGTTTGGACACTTTAGAAAAACTAAACATTTGCAAATCAAAACATCAAAATCTACATACCTAGAAATATAACAGAAAGGAAACTCCTATTTAATTCGGCACCCCGGAATCAAGTAGGCGCTGTATGTTTACAAATTCAAATGATATGCTGTACAGTAAAAGCTCATGAGCAGCCCCCCTTGCTCTTGTGCGTCTTGTAAGGGAAAAGAAAATCTCAGAAGAAAAGTCAAAGTAGATATATTTTAGGTGCTTCATCTTACATAACTGGAACAGGCTGCTATATTCAGATACGAGTTAAACTGAGCCTCTCAATAGGGAATTTACTGCTGATCTCCACAAATTATATACTGTATGTGGGTATCGTGAGCAATTAATACACCCTGAAAGCTCAGCAAAAACTCAATGTTACATTTTATATAAAGCACAGGTATTACAAATGTGAATGCGGCTCAGAACAACGAGGTCGGCGGGCAGAACTCTGGGAACAGACCATGTATTCATGGTTTGATCAAGATGATTTTTGATGGTGCTCGACGAACGGATTGATTTTATAGCAATCTTGCGAGTCGTACGACGGTAAGCGGCGTATAAGCACCCGGTGAACGGAAAAAGAGCTTCAATATCCAAAGAGCACATTCCACTCTTCGCTTCAACCCGCACTTCTCAACGACTGAAATACTCTTCCTTACTTTTACACTTCAGTTTCAAGTACTGCTTTAGACTCTCGAACCGAGGTTTGCGTAACAACTGATGTAAAATCAAGGTTTCTTCCTCTTTTTTTCAGAGAACTTCCAGCAGCTCTCATCAGGGGTATTATGGCCCATTTTTCTACATATGACGCAGATGCAGGAAACAGACTTAATAGTTTAATGCAAAAATAGCCCCACTTTGTCACATTAGTCATCTTGTATGATAAAATTCAGCCAAATGCACACTGTTTTGGTAGCTCGTCTCCTGTTCTGTGATAAAGCATGGTCAGTTATGGAGGGATGCGAGTAGGAAAGCTCCATCAGCATTTGATAGAGCACTTCCCACAAGCTCGGGTTAATTCTTTTGCTTGGTTCCAAAATTAGTCTTTTCAGCACATTCTTAGCCGCAGACGCTGCTCTTCCAGTCGCTCTTACACAAAGCCTAATTAACTTCATGAAGTTTGAATTTCAGAGCTGGAAATGAACGAGAGATCCTGGTGCAGCAGCAGAATGAAAGGCCATGAGGAGCTTAATCACATTCACATTATCTGGAGCTTTGTGCAAGATCATATTTGATTCTGGGATAGGCAAACTTGTGATGAATAATGTACTTGAAAGGAATCAGCATTACGGGGAATCCATAATGGGCCAAACTAATAAAATGTGATACTGCCATAATGTTGAGCTTCTATATAGATAACAACTTTGGAAAATCCCGCAAAAGCTGCCCGGATCATATCTAATCTCAAACACAAAAATACAAAATTATGTTTTCCACAATGACAATGAAGCCTATTTTTATGGGGTTTTTTATGACCAATGATTTTGTATATTTAAATTTAGCATTTTTTCCCTCAAAATTCTCATTATTGTACTGTATCTGGCAATTTAAAAAAAATGTCTAGTTCTCATTCATCTCAATGATGATCTCAGATCAATACAAGCTTTTAAAATAAATAAATAAATACCATCATAAAAGTCAGCACAATTGCTAGATATATAAATACTTTGTTTTATAATAGATATAAATATATATAATCTCACTGTCACGTCACATATATTTTTCTTCCACAAAAATATTAAGTAATTACATATTATGCAGCACAACTATTTTAAACATTGATAATAATTGAAATCTTGAGCACCAAATCAGCATGTTAGAATGATTTCTGAAGGATCATGTGACACTAAAGACTAAAGTAATGGGTGCTGAAAATTCAGCTTTGTAATCACAGGAATAAATTACATTTTAAAAGCTATTACATAAAACAAATATTTTAGACTGAAATAATATTTCACAATATTACTGCTTTTATTGTATTTTTGATCAAATAAATGCAGCCTTGGTGAGACTTCTTAAATAATTGTATTATAGAATAAAAAAAAATAAAAAAAACATTTATATCATAAATTATATGATATATATATATATATATATATATATATATAAAATATTTTGTTATTTTGTGAAATGACCCATCAGTGTGTGTTCCTGTCGGTTTTTATGAGATTCGCCCATAAAAACCTTTTACCATGCTGCTCCTCTCTGAGAACATTTCAATGTTTTCTCTCCTTTTTTTCATAAATATAAAATTTGAAAACTCAAATGGGCTTTTATGGCATTTTGTTGAAATGAGTCAGTGCTTGCACAGAAGACATCATGCGAGGCACTGCACCAAGAGACAGAACAGCTGCAGTGACTTCTCCCCCCAAAATTGTAAGACTAAAAACTTTTCATAGAAGAAAACTGCCCAGCGGTTAAGCTCTCCGTCTGTCTAATCTGCTTGTGTTGGTATTGGCCCTGAACCTCCCTGATTGCTCCAGTCACTTCCACCTGGGGATCTCAAGCAGGACAGTCTTACAAACAATGTCATCTGTCCCAAAAAAATAAGACCGTAAATCTTTCTCTTTATCGCTCCTGCACTGAGTGACAGAGCTGTAATAAGAGGAACACAGCTGCTACATGTTACACAGCGTATCTGTGACTGCTTCTAATGTCGTCATTAGCCCTGTACTTCATCTGCGGGTCTAATG
This sequence comes from Acrossocheilus fasciatus, assembly GCA_036784905.1. NCBI lineage: Eukaryota > Metazoa > Chordata > Actinopteri > Cypriniformes > Cyprinidae > Acrossocheilus > Acrossocheilus fasciatus. Next base: position 16,138,177 of record CM071961.1, read on the forward strand.
AGCCACTTAGAGAGGGGAAGCAACGCAACTGGGAGGAAGAGAACAGAGACGGCGGGAATAGTGAGGTCAATGCTCTCAGACAGAGTGAGCAATGATGTGACATCAAACTCAAGATCACATAGATCCTCATTAGCGACTTTTCATAAAACTATGTCTCACTTTCAGGTGCTATATCGGGGAGCCGACCTTGATCACATAAACCCCTACTTTGCTCTCGAGACTCTGTTGAGACTCTGTCTCAATGTCAGTCTGAATGCTATCGTAGAGTTTCAGACACCTCAAACCACAGCTGAAATCTGCTGGCTGGAAAATGGCTGTTTATTATCGGGGTGCAACTGCACTGCGCCAATTTTGTCTGACTTGATTTGATCATTTGCCAACCGTGCAATAGGAGAAAAGGGGAGACAGAAAGCAGGTTTTTATATTCATAAATATTTCTACAGCTCCTGCAGGGTGCTTTCATACAGTCTTTTCCCCTTCTTCCTTTAACTTACTGTATAGAAGTCACTTGAATTGAATTCTGTAGATAACTCCAGCCTTAGATGTGCTCTCAATTTTTGGATTTTATCAACTTTACCCATTTTTTTTTAACTTAAATCTACCACTGCCATAAAAAATGAACTACTGGCAATGTCGTCGTACTTATATTGGCATAATGAATTGTGATTGGTCATCCAAACATTAAGTTTATTCATGGAATTTGAATTGTAATTTTGAGGGTCTCAATCAATCAATCAATCAATCAATCAATCAATCCCAATACCTACAACTTTCAAACTATTATTTTACCTAAAATAATAATAATTTTATTGAAATCATGCTCTGGAGTTTGATACTCAAAGTATCTGTAAGTGCGGTGCAAGCAATAAATCAATTATTTAAATAAACAAAAGTATTAATGTTACATCAATTTTCATTTATGGGTGAACTATTCCTTTAAATGTTAATAAAATGAAACACAAAGAGAAAAATAACTCTCTGCTCTTGACTGAAGAACTTCAATACCTTTGCTAAAGTTCAGCAGTAATAAAATAACTTAATAGTATCGATAACATTATCGATAAGTACCAGTATCGATAAGAAGTATCGGTACCGATAAAATGTCAACACATTCAGCCTCAAAGTAGAGTAGCAACAGAAAGTCAATGTGCACTTCAGAGGTGGCTATGCTAACAAACAGCCCTGGCAGAGATCAAACCTGTTCTGAAAAGCTGTTTTTCCAGAATTTTTATATAGTGTCAATACATTCAAAGGCTTTAGGGGTCCTCATATTCTTACATTCATATTTTAACTAGTATACAGCCATTTCTGTATGCATATTGAGCCACATTTAACAGTACAACCGAGGTCTCCAGCTGAAGATATAGAGCTTAATTAGTAACACAGACTATAATGAAAATAATACAGCAGTAATGAGCACAAGTGCCACAACTCAACGCTGGAAACTTATACATTATGAATCTGAATTTTTAATAGAAGTGCTCAGGCAGGATTATATAATGTCTTAAATTCAGTTCCTTAAGAGTGTAAATAGCTTTAGTTGGAGTCATGTAGCAGATGGGCACTTTAGCTTCACAGAAAACCAGTGCAATGACACAGATTTAATGGCTTCATTCACCTGTTTAATTGTATTTTAGCTCTATTCAAAAGGAAATAAGAGACAGAACTGCCCTTGTTCTGATTTGTTTATCTAAGCAAGCCAATGCTCTCAATTTTCCCTTTAAAGCACAAGAAACATCTTGAGGGTGAGAAAATAAAAGGACTGTGATATGTGAGAGCTCAGAGCCGGGAAAGCCAGAAGAGACAGAGCATAATTTCAACAGTCTGCTGATGCTGCCGTACCATTAGGCAGAGGCAACAATTTTGAAAGGGAATAAAGTCCCTGAGGTACATTATAAGCTCCACTTCTCAAAGGTCACTGCAAGACTGCAGCAAGCGCAGGAAATTACCACCGCAGACCCCAATTAAAACAGATCGTATAGATTTTATCTACACAACTAAGCCAGGTGAGAGTCGCACTGTAACATTTTTGCTCCAGGGCTGCCATGAGACCCTGTCATGCTGCATCCTTCCATCCTTCCACACTTCCACACTCACACCGCATTCCCTTCACACTAACACATATATTCAATTCCTGATTCTGATTGGATCGCTGCCATTCTAAGGTGTTGATTTTCAGCTCCACATCAGTTCACACTCTAAAATCAAGCAAATCCAATCAAAATTACAATATCTATTGTTTTTTCAAACACACATAAACATAGTGTCAACGGTACAATTGCAATCCAATTAATAGAACAATTTTGCTACTAAAAAGCTGCATTGCTTAAAAATTTAAATTTGCAGAGATGCTACTGGTCAACAATAGGGATGTGCGCTACGACTAATTTGACTGTCGTTTAAACAGAAGTTTTGTATCCGACTAGTCAACTAGTCTAAAAGCTAGAAACCCCCAAAAAATGGCCAAAAAAAAAAAAAACTGTGCGTGTATAACAGCCTACACTTGAAATACTTGATCTTTGCATCACGCTGTCAAATAATAGGTCACCCCCGTTCCACCACCGAAGTGGGTCTTAGAGGGATAGACGGCGCGGATGGGATCGTGGACCGCAGCGGTGGGTTGTAGGGTTGTAGTGACATTTGCTGGCTTAGGTTAGCCTCCAAGCTAACGCATACGTGCCTGTATTTAATATGATTACGCATTGTTCCAGTAGAGTTATTGTAAGCCAATTTGACATTACACAGTTTACACACAACTTTTCAGTTTCTTTCCAATTCAAAATAATCCCACAACTTGCCGGTTCTTCGCGTGGTCATTTCAAACGCATGTGAGGTCTGAGGTAAAAAATGTAGTTTCCACCCAGATACGCTTTTAAAAATATTTATATATTTAAATATTTTGATATTTATAATTTTTCAAAAGTTTTATTTTAGCTTGTTGTTAAAATGTTTTAAATGTAACGTTAATATTATGGTAATTTTTTGTCTCTCGTGTAATCGACTACTGATTTCAGTGTCGACTAGCAGGAGCTGTACCGTTTAGTCGACTAGACCCGCACAACACAAACATTCTTAGAAAAATCTGAGAGAAAAAAAACTTGACATCAAAACGTTTATTTAATTCCCATTTTAAAAATTATTTGCATGAATTATTAACACATACATATACATACATACATACACACACACACACACACACACACATACATATATATAATAAACTATATTACATATACACATTATATACGTATATGTAATATATATACGTATATATATGTATATCTATATACATAATATATACATTATGTGTGTACATTATACATAATATATACATTATGTATATATATATATATATATATATATATATATATATATATATATATATATATATATATATATATATATATATATATATATATATATGTGTGTGTGTGTGTGTGTATGTATATATGTGTTCTTGTTTATGCTACATTGAGGGGACCAAATGTCCCCACAAGGATAGTAAAACCAGTAAACGTTGACCTTATGGGGACATTTTTTAGGTCCCCATGAGGAAACAAGCTTAAAAATCATACAGAGTGATTATTTTTTTGAGAAAGTGAAAATGCAGAAAGTGTCCCGTAAGGGGTAGGTTTAGGTGTAGGGTTGGTGTAGGACAATAGCACATACAGTAAGTACAGTATAAAAACCATTACGCCTATGGAAAGTCCCCACAAGGATAGCAAACCAGACGTGTGTGTGTGTGTGTGTGTGTGTGTGTGTGTGTGTGTGTGTGTGTGTGTGTGTGCGTGTGTGCGTGCTTGCTATATAGAAAGAGAGAGACAGATAAGGGTTTTTACATATTATATTACTATAATATTATAAATATAGTAGTCTTAAAGTTGTCTTTAGGTTTTAGGAAAACTTTGATGAAAGGTTTTGATCCACTTCAAATGTTGACTAGTGTATTTATGTATAAATATATATATATATATATATATATATATATATATATATATATATATATATATATATGTAATGTAGTTTATTTAATATAAAAATAAAACTTACAATTATTTATATAAATATGAACATTAAAAATTGATACAAGTAATTATTCATATTTTAATTATTCACATGATTAAATAACATGATAAACTGTTAAATAATTATATTAAATTAAATTACTGAAGTGCAACTGTATATATGTGTGTGCATTATGTAATGCAAATAATGATTAAAAATAGTAATATTTAGATTTAATAAACTATACTGCAAAAATGATTGTGATTTTAACAGTAAAAACTGTAAAAATGCTACAGTAAAAACCTGATAATTGGTTAACAGCAAGTTTTCCTACTATATACGGTGAATAAATGTAATTACATTTGACAGTTTTTGGAAGTGAAAAAGAACAAGTCATTGTATAATTTTTACAGTGAAAAACTGTAAATTGACATTCCCATAATTCCCTGCATGACACCTCACATTTGATGTTTTTTTTTTTTTTTCTAATCAGTTGTGTACATTAGGGTTTTATCTTACATCTAATATTTTTAAATTAATATTTTTTTTACAGTGAATTTAATTTAAATCTGTAAATCCTAACATTTTTTTTTACAGTTTTTACAGTGTACATAAATAAAATGTATACTACAGTATATATAGTCTTTATATTATACTTTTTGTAGTATATAGTCCATCTAATATAAAATTACAATTATTTACAAAAATATGAATGAATCAAAAAGAATCATGATATATCTATATGACTGTACTGACACAGTCTTTGTAATCGAGCCATCAATCTCACACTCCTGAGCTGAATTCACACTACTACAATTTCTCATTGAGACGTAAGGGACTAAAAATAGCAGCAACAAAACTGGCGAGACTGATGAGATTAACACACTATACCTGACCTAAAATCCAGATAAGATGAACAATGTGCTAATTGAAAAAGACTGCTGAGGTGTTTTATTGTGATATGGTAAGACAAGTAAAACCGTTTAACTTAACACACACACACACACGCATGCACACACACACCCACACACACACACACACACACACACACCCACACACACCCACACAAACACATATTGCGCAATGTGCTCTAACTCCGATTAATTCTAATGAGGTCACCACTCGGCTGTGAGCAAGAACCGTGTCCGATTTGGATAAATGCTCTCTAAGGATTTGGCTCTCTAGCAGAAATCCTGGAGGTTGGTAACTTGGGGATTAACACACTTCAGCGCTCACGCACACAGAGAGAGTGTGGCTAAACTTTACCCGTGTTATTCCGGTAGGTTCCAGTGTGGCCCGGAGGGAGCGCTTCTCCCTGGCTCTGGCTCAAGCTTCTCATGGGGACTTTCTGGTAGACTCTGTCTTCATATATGGGATCGATGTGGTGCTCTGGGGACTGCAGGGGCCTCAGCTCAGGGACCAGGTGAGCGTGCTGACTGCTGTACGATCCTCGAGATCCTGAAAGAATCACAAAAGAAACAAAATTATAAAACTGTCAAGAACGTGTCTCGGATATATCCGCTGTCCTGTTAGTGATGATAATTTTAAGTTGGAAGAAAAAATCTTGCAAACTAAGTCCCTTATGAATCAGAACAACAATACGGCAGTGTAAGCACATCATTATGCTGATCCAATAATGCACATAAGCTGTTGGCTATCACACTAGATCTACCAATCACAACATGTCCAAGGCATCAGAAAGCAAATTAGTCGATAATTCCTTCCTGATCTAGAGTGTATCTCTGGAAGACAACAAGGAGAGTATGAAGCTGATGTTTATGAACCTTTTGATCAACAGGAGAAAGACAAATGCGACTCAGCATTAAGTCATATATCCATAGTCATCCACAATATATTTATGTATCCAGGCTTGGTAGAAGTCTACAGGGACTCCAGGGTTATATTTTAAAAATATGCGTATTTTATATATTATTTAATATATACGTGTATGTGTGTCTCTGTGTCTCTGTGTGTGTTATTAAACAATTATTATTACTAAATATTATTTATATATAATAAAATGAATTTGTATTACATTTTTTAAAACCTTGATACAAATATAGTATTAGTATATAAGTATTATTGCAATACAATGATATAATAATAAAAAGCCTCATAATATATTGATATATGATTGCATGGACACAGCCCTAGTAATCCTTCCCTTTCTTGATCAAGAGTCCATGCTGGGATCTCCAGAGAGCATGAAGGAGAGCTTTAAGATGCTGTTTATGAACCTTAGACACAGGAGGAAGGCAAATGCTAACTCAACATTCACTCACATACTCGCATTGATCCACACACTTTATATCCCAGCTTTGCAACGGCCTACAGGGATCCCACACACCCACACACACAGACACAGACACACAGTCTTTAGGACTGGAGGTTTCTCTAAATCTTGGCAGCTTGTCTCACTGGTTTTCAGGGAATGACAGCAATGTACTACTCTAAACAGCAACGTAAACAATCAGCAGAACAGAGACGCTTCCTCAAGGCCGATGGAACAGAACACGCACATGCATGTTAATCTTCAAACTACTGCAATGTCTGATCTACTCTGGTGCTCTGTTGCTTTAATTGTGCAATGTTCAGAAAATAAGAAGCTGTAGATATACAGGGTATTGTGTGTAATCACCTTATCAGTGTCCGGCAGACAAACGCCCCCTTCCCTAACCTGATTTCCTTAGTGCTGGAGGAGATCCATCGGGATACATCCACAATCCCTGAAACCTCTCTCTATCTCTCTCTGCTTTATCATCTGAAAAGCTATATTTTCTTCTGACCAGGTAGGAAAGATGAATGACATGGGATTCAGAGAATAAGACATGAACTTTTGTAGATAACACCAACATTTGATAGGAAAGCCAGAGGTTTTTAAACTGGTGTCTGGGGACCACAAGGGGGCTTTGCTTGGGGGTCTGTGGAAAAATGTAGGAAAGAGATTTTTTTTCCCACAAAAAGTAAAAAGCATCTTAGAAAATATCTCATCTAATAAAAAAAAAAATATATATTATATACATATATACACACACACATGAATGCTACAAAAATATAAAAAAAGTATTTATATTTTCCAGAAAAAATATTTTAATAATTTGTTTTGTTTTAGTACTGCAACAATTTAAAGGGCAATTATTTAATTTAGGAAACAAAATGTCTTTATATTATATATATTGTCAAAGTATGAATGAGCCTTTTTCATGTGAAAAAAAAGCTGGCTTTATATTTTAGAAAGGGGGTCTCCAGAATACATTTCTCCAAATTACATTTCAACAATTATGATTTTAGCACTGTGACAATTTAAAAGCCAATTATTTAATTTTGAGAATTAACATTCATATTTTATACTTAATATTTTTTGTGACAGTATGTCTTCACATTCAGAGGTCAATTACATTCCAAATGTGTGAAAGCTCTTAAGGTAGACAGAAGAATGAATAGCCACTCTGCTGAAAAGACTTCCAGCCAATTTCTATGCTGGTTTGTTGCTAGTCTGCCTGGTAGACCAGCATATTTGTGCCGTTCGTTCTGGAGGAGCTGATTGAAAACAGAAGTCTTGCTGGTTAAGCTGGTGAAAAATCCTAGAGGGAACAGCAGCATCCAAAGCGCAACATATGCTGGTCTCTTCACTGAGAGACATGGGCAGTCTGAGAGACGGACAGATGGCTGACCAGGCAGATAGAAAGACTGACAGACAAGTAGGAGAACAAGAAGAGACATGTAAGAACAGAGAGAAACCGAGAGGGCAACAGACAGAGACACCACGTCTCAGATGTTGCCAACAGGTCCAAGTGATTACAAGCGTCTGTGAAAGCAGCAAAGCAGCACGTCTCACTGCAGGAGAATCACAGCTTTTCAAAGGCAATTTCGTGGCTAAACTCTTTGTCCAGGTGGAGGATTTGGACTGACAGGTCAGGGGCTCCTGCACAGACGCCTATACAAACTAGCAAAAACGTTCCTGTATCTTGTGAGGAGACGCGTGTAACATCCGTTCGATCTGCCCTCACGCTTCCTACCCACCTAATGATGAAACATTACATCTAAAAGAGAAATCCACGAGCCTTTGATACAGCTGGCTGAATAAATAGGTTTGTACATCTGGTACACATTTGGAACAACTTAGACAAGCGCTCTGAAGCACCTCTTCAGCGTCTAATCACAGGCGAAGTGTTAATAGTGCTTCAAGCATCTGAGCATTGGCTGTGCATCATGTTCTCTGTTTGCTGTCATTAAAGCGTGAAGATGACAGATCGAGTTTTGGATCTAATGTACCACCTAGTTTAGCGCTCAGACTAAACCTGTCAATTAATCTCTTATAAAAATCAATAGTTCATGCTCTAAAATCTGATTGGATGGAAGCAGTTTTAAAATTCAATACACCTGGAGATGACCGCACATCAGTTAAATTGTGTTAATGCGTCAGGTTGCTACTAAATATCGACAGCCTTTTGAACTGTATTATTCTGACTTCTGTATCGGAGTTCTTTATTAAGATTATCAATCTTCGTTTTCCCAATAATGTTGATGATAATACATTTAAAAATACATATAATAGAAATATAATCTATTAATTTGATAATGAATAAATGGTAATTTATAAACTACTTAACAAAATCACATAATTATTGGCACCCTTAGAAATATCTTTGAAGTATATTCCCATTCTTATTTACAATTTTTAGCACTCCAGGGGGATTATGAACATGAAATTATCCAGCCATGACTTCCTGTTTCACAGAAATATAAATAGGAGGGTATATTTATTAAATATAAATATAAAAGTCCAAATTTCCATAATCATCCATCATAATGAGAAAAACCAAAGAATATATTTCTGATGCGCAAAAAAAGATAATTGAGCTTCACAAATTAGTGAAGTGGCTTTAAGAAAAGAGCTAGAGCAGTGAAAATTCACATTTCCACCATCAGGGCAATAATTAAGAATTTCCAATCAACATAAAATGTTACCAAACTGCCTGGAAGAGGATGTGTGTCTGTATCGTCCTAATGCACGGTGAGAAGGAGATTTTGAGTAAAGACTCTCCAAGGACCACAGCTGGAGAATTGCAGAAAATAGGGTCAGAAAACCTTTAAAAAAAATGGTCAAACAGCCCCTACATCACCACATGTTGTTTGGGAGGGTTTCAAGTAAAATTCTCCTCGCTCATCCAAAAACAAACTCCAGCATATTTAGTTATCAGACACGACTGGAACTTCAAATGGGACTGGCTTCTATGGTCAGATGAAACTAAAAAATGAGCTTTTTATCAGCAAACACTCAAGATGGGTTTGGTGAACACAGGGATAAAAAGTACCCCATGTGTACAATAGAATATACTGCTGTATTTTTGATGTTGTGGGCCTATATTTCTGCTGGAGGTCCTGGACATCTTGTTTAGACACATGGCATCATGGATTCTATCAAATACCAACAGATAAAAAAAAAAAGGTCTCTGATCTCTTGCCAGGTGTTCTCTAACCTCATCAGGCATTATAGGAGAAAATCTAGAGCTGTTAAACTGGCAAACGGAGGTTTCAAAAAGTATTGAATAAAAGGGTACCGTTAATTGTGGCCAATGTGTATTAGAGAAAAACATTTATTTCATAATGATATTTCCCCCCATTTTAAATTCTTATTCTCCAATGAAAGGTTACATTTTTGTGAATTTTTAAAATAAAAGATCAAAAGGTTTAACAATGCAGATTAATTTTCAGAGCCTTCTTTGATCATATTTACCAAGGGTACCAAAAATTCTGACCATGTGTGTATGTAACAAATATATTAGACAACCTATAATAAAAAGTGGCTTCAAGTGGCTTATTGTACTTTTGTCATACAAACTTCTAAATCTACTATCAAAACAAAAATCTACTATCATAAACTTATCTTCTACTAAGCTTGAAAGCAACCTCTCCTCTAGATCAAAACAGATAAAACAGGAGTAAAATAACAGAAAAATATAATAGCAAAGTACAGTCTCTTTACTTTAAAAAAGGCAACAATTTTCTAGCTCTACAAATAGATTTTCTCTAAATAGGCCTGTATTTTCATAGTGCTTTCACGCTGATGCTCATGTGAAGTGATAAGCTTATTCAAGAGTCATTTTAACCACTCAAGTTAGAACAGAAAATAATGTTTATCCTCAAAACACCATGTTTCTGTACTGTTTACCCTGATTTACCCAACACTTGCACATAGTTTTGCTTTTGCAGAAGTAAGACGAGCACTAAAGTCCATCTTTCTCTGTCTTAGTAAGAGTCCAACTCTGCTATTGTCTCTCGCACGGCCTCCGGGTGTAATGACACACATCATCAGCCCCTCACCGACAATCCCTTTGCATACTACATCATGAAAGACAGGCTCACCAACGCATCAAATACCCTCCAGAAATCAGGGAAGCCTTGCAAACAAAGTCTCCCGTCTATACTACGTAATTGCCTTCAAATCTAATCAGCTTCCGGTCAGTGCCCTGGTGAATGGACTGGGCTGCTACCACTGTACAGATACTGGTGGAGGTGTACGGCCACGGGATGCTGGACTTTAATCAAAGAGACAAGCGGGAGAGCTGGTGATGGCTCAGCACGGTCTGAGTGATAGTTTGGCACTGGCCCGCTGTTTCCCATTGTGCCAGTGTTTCCCTCGGTGGATTTGATGAAGGGCTGACAATGTGGCAGGTAATATAGGGCTGTAATCAACAATACCTTACACTGGTCCGCAATCGCCCTGTTAAGCGGGTGATTTAGATAACAAACCTCCCGCTATGAATGAGGCTGCATTTTCTGGCTTTATTGCATAGAACATCTCTAAACACTGGTTGTTTAAAATGTGCATCACTTGATTTCAGAATAAAATAACTGGTGTAGGAGTGCACGTTGAAAAAAAAAAAAAAAGTGTATGATTTACTTTGAAACACTTTTCATTCAGAAATTACTAGTAAAATTTACACAAAAAACTTACAAAGAAACAGCAAGAAGAAAGACTGAAAAAGTATTTTCTTGTAAAATGTACTCCTATAATCTTGAGTTTTATTTTAAAATTTGAAAAAAATAATTTTTCAGTAAATTATTGGATGACATCTAAGATACAGTTTGGTGTATACGTAGTAATTCTATTAAATTAATGCTAATAAATATAAATTAAGTAATTAAATAACATTTTGAACACTACGTTTAAAAGCTTTGGGGTCAGATAATACTCTTTTTTAAAATAAATTATTAATTTATTTTATTTTAGGTAAATAATTTTTATTTATATATTTTATTTTAAATATTTTATATATTTATTTTATTTTATTTTATTTATTTATTTTTGTTTAAGTTTCAGTTTCAGATTTAGTTAACTATAATACCCTAACTATTAATAATCCTGATGTTGCAAATCATGTTTATTTAATATAAATGCTGGTCTTTTGAACTTTTTATTCATCAAACTATCCTGGGAAGTATGTTGAGCATTAAATCAACAAATTAGAATGATTTCTCAAGGATCATGTGACACTGAAAATTCCATGTCATCACAGGAATAAATTAAATTGTGAAATATAATAAAATAGAAAACACATACTTTCTTATATACAGTTTATAATTTATGCCTTTTAACAAATAACTAATGCAAATGCCCTTAGAAGTACAAGATGGAATGCTATCAATTAATAAAAGCAGATTGTGTACTGTAATAAACAGAAATTGAAAACTAACAGGCTAAAGCAATTAATGAAGCTATTAAACCAAAAAACATTAATGACTTTAAAAGCATTTCGCTTTTAAAGCATCAGCAGGAGGTTTGCTTTTTTCTTTTTCTTTTTTTTTAATCAAAGCCTATCATCTTTGACCTAAGATTGATTGAGATCATTTTCTACAAGAATTACAGAAAAAGTAACATGTTAAATGCAAAAATAGCAACACTAATTACAATCTCATCCACGTATGGTATATGACTGAATAAATGAATTGTTACAGCACCTCTTTGATGTCTAACTGTGGAGCGAGAACGAGTCTTCATATCAAAGTGCTATGTTCCTTCAAAGGAAGAGCTGAAGTCTCTAGACTTAAGGGGCTGAATGTAGGGATCAGCAAAGAAAGCATGCATAGGAAACAAATATGGTTCCCTAGGTGCTTTCTATGTGAAAACTAATACAAGTATCAGATTTGTCTGTCTGCTTTAAGAGTTGTTTATTTACCCAGGTCCCATGGGTATTTATCTAATTCTGATAACAGAGAAGTCACAGATGTTCGGACTTTGATGTTTGTTTATAAGTTTTCTCTAGAAGCAATCGAGCCAAGAATGAAATTATACACATACACACATACATATTATTTATATTTATATGTATATGTATATGTATATGTATATGTATATGTATATGTATGTATGTATATATATATATATATGTATATATATATATATATAGATAGATATATATAGACACACACACACACACACACACACATACGTATGTTACTTTGTGTATTTTTGCTCTGCCAATTAAAATCCAAACAAAGTCAAAGCACTATCAGTTGTTGCACTTCTCTGAGCCGAGCGCCGACAGAAAGATAGAGATGACGGATAAAAAACAAAAAAGGAAAACATCTGTGGAACAAAAGAAGGCTTACACCATGTGTACACCGGACGCCGCGCCGAAACAGCTAAAGTCCGTCTACACTGGACACGACAAAGCGTCCATTGAAAATCATCTGAAATGTGTGTCAACACCTCTTAAATAGAACGCAGCAGCAGTTTACTGTAGGGGATTTGTCGTGCCTTGCCACATCCAGTGTAGACAGCATCACTGATTATAATGAGTTCTATAGTATTTTGTCACGCCGCACCGCGCCGCTCATGTCCGGTGTAGACGCGGTGTTACGATAAGGCAAAAAGTAGGACTCGCGTAAATATCGGATCAGGTTTCCGATGCTGAAGCAAACTCAAGGAGCGGGAAGGCCTGCGATCAGACGCCGAGGTTGCTTTGTTTCTTCTCGATAGGTGAGTAACAAAGGTTTTGCTTTGTTTCACAGAACTAATCGTTGCCTGGGTTGCGTACTTATGTGTGGGGCGGAACTATCAAAATAGGGGCGAGACCCTTTTGGGATAGGGGCGTGTTTGTTTTGGTGATTTGAAATATCAACATTGGCTACCAGAAATCACTTACCCCACCTTTAATAATCAGTCATAAAGACACTGATCTGTGTCTTTCCGGAATGAATCAGTGTTGTTGAATAAATAAGTTGAATGAATATGAATGATTCACTGATTCACTCATTAGAACATTCACTTCAATAATTCCTAAACCACTGAATGAATGATTGAGTGACTCTTTCAAAAAGACAGTTATTTGTCACCACCTACCAGTGTTAGTATTTTAGTATTATTTATATACTATTATAGTATTTATAAATATTTAATATTTTCTTTTTTATTTTATGTTTTTTCATTGTTATTTCTTTTTATATCTATGTTTAGCTGTAACTTATTTTCAGTTTTAATAATTTTAGTACTTAGTTCAGTTTTGTTCAGAATGACAGTGATAAAATGGCTAACGATCAACAAGTCACTATTCTGTTGCTTGCTAGTCATTCCTACTAGACTGCAGTATCCAAATGTATCATACACAGGATCATATTCTCCTTGGTGGTTGCTAAATTGCATCACCACACTTTTAAACTCAATTTTGTTGCATAGTCGCTCATGGTGCCTTAATTCAGCTCTAACTGAAAACGAACGGCTTCCGGTGGATTCAAATCGCTTTCGGTGCCAATGCTCCTTTACTTCAAAGCTGATCAAAATCAATTATACATGTTTCAAACAGTGTGCCAACTAGTCACCCACTAGCACAAGTTATCTGCACACTGACGTACTTGAATTGTTTCCTGTTGCTGTTTGAAATGAGATTATAGTTGAGCGTTTCAAAGAAAATATATTCCCAGATTACAGCAAGTAATGGACTTGTACTGTTTTCTTGGGCGTCTGAAAGTATTTCATGCTTCAAAAAACATCCCCACAGAAACACCCACACAATGTTTGTTAAATCTCAGTTGGCGAGTCAAAGGCAGGTCAAGAGTTACTCACCAGCAAGGCTGCCTGGTCTCTGTAGAGTGGCGGTGGCGTAGAGATCGTGGGATATCTTGTACTGCTCAGACGAGTGCACCAGTCTTTTGGTGGGTGAAAGTGTAGCGTAAGTCGACACTCCAGCAGTCTGCAGCTGCTGATAGATAGGCGATGCGTTATTGGGTGGAGACACCAACCGGTGAGGGGAGCCTGAAGCATGAGTACCGGGGGATCCTCCGATGCCCACCGCATTGATCGGTGAGCTGCTGCTATAGGATTTCGCAAGCCTGCCTGGGGAAGGTTTGGGGGAGGCTGAGGAGGACGAGGAGGGCAGGCGCTGGGTGGTGGCGTAGCCAGGTGTGTCGGAGGCCGAGCCCAGACGCTGCAGTTTAGCTGGGGATCCGCTGGCCGCCGTGGACTGCATTGAGTTCAGGGGCGAGCTGACGCGCTGAGCAGGCAGAGTAGAGCTGGAATAATACAGGCCCGGGCCGGACACTGCAGAGGGGTGCTGGGAATCGGACAGCAGGGCACCACCATGGCTCTGACAAGAGTCGCCCGCCGCGAGCTGGGCTGCACGGTTAGATGTCACCTGTGGGAAGAAACATATTACTGTTATATCTAATCAAAACATATCCTAAATAAGGAAAAATATGTAAAAAAATAAATAATTTAAAAGTAATTTAAAAGTTTGGGGTAGTATTTTTTTTTTTTTTAATGCTGTTCTTTTTTCTATTTATTAAATAATCCAGAAAAATAAAAATAAAAATTAGGGCTCCAGTCTAATTTTTCCCACTGGTCGCTCTTTTACGACTAATTTTCTCATTGTCGCACAAGCACATGATTTGGTCGCTTTTGTTTTTTTTTGTTTTTTGTGCTACAACATGGGATTAATCAATGCATGCTGATGAACTTTTATGATAGTTTATAGTTATATGGAAACAAAAGTGGTTAACATTCAACCCGTTCTTTTTCATCAGTAGTATTATTCGTGATTTGAATGTTGTGAACGGGAGTTCCTCTTTTGCTATGTTATAAGCTTCAGGCTTCAGATGTGAATTCATGATCTTGTCGTCACATTTTACAAGAAGATAATTGTCTGTTTTGCTTACATTCATCTACACACCTTTCACTTTTTAAGACTAAAACAAAAGATTATTCTTTATTAAAAAGCACAACAACAATAAAACAGTAAGTTACAATGGCAAACTAGCACTAGCTTATAAAACTTATTAACAAAAATGAATAAGATGAGACATGGCATACATCACATGCTGTATTATATAGCAGCTAATAAATTACAGAACGTAAGTATAGTATAAAGTATAAACCATGCTCCACTACTCTCTAAGCGCTGCACAGTTCAAACGAGCGACCATTTGATCGCAGTCTGGAGCCCTATAAAAAAAATAAATAAATAATAATAATAATAATATTAATATTAATATTAATATATATATATATATATATATATATATATCATGGTTTGCACAAAATATTCAGCAGTACAACTGTTTTCAACGTTGATAACGTTGTTTCTTGAGCAGCAAATCAGCATATTAGGATGACTTCTGAATGATCATGTGACACTGAAGACTGGAGTAATGGCTGCTTAAAATTCAGGTTTGACATTCCAAGACTAAATAATCATTTTTAATGAATTAATATAGAAAAACTGTTATTTTAAATTGTAATAATATTTCAGAATATTACTGTTTTCACTGTATTTTGATCAAAAAATACAGTCTGGGTGAGCTTAAGAGACATTTAAAAATAAATAAATAAAACAACAAGTTCTTGCATGTCATGTGACCAAACATAATTGAATAATCTTTTTAAGAAACTTTCATAATGTAACAAAAATGGACAAAAACGTTCTTAAAAATATATGTTTTGTTCGACAGAAGTTAGTCAGTCACAGGTTTGGCATGACATGAGGGTGAGTAAATAAATTTTCAATTTTGGGTGAAAACTATCCTTTCAAGGTGGTTTACTTGGTATTCAGATGGTTATGTATGAGACAAGGGCATAAATTCTTCAGAAACCCTTAAAACTCATAATAATTCCCTTGAAAGTAACAGATGAGGCATGTATCCTGAACACATAAAAAAAAGCCTGTAAACGGAAGTTATTGTATATACATGCGCGGCCATATGTCGCATTTCCTCACGGGATCACCACCCCTTATGTCAATGAATGTTGCATCGCCTGTAATTCAGAAGGGCAGGCGTGCGCAGATAAACCCAGGCAAATTAACACTGGCACAGTGCCAGTCATTTACAAAAAAGACGCTTTGGCGTGTGAATAAACATTTCTTCCTTTAGATTCCTCATAATCACCGTGACGATTGTGGGTGATTACAATGAAACATTGGTTCCACTGTTTCTCATTTACAGAAAGCATGAAACCTGATTATTCTTATTCAGAATAAATTAGGTTATTTTTAAACTGGCAGTCAGTGCAATTTTCAGTGGGGGGGAAAAAGCTTAGCTGTGTTTTTTTCCTCCATTGCACTGATATCAGGTAATAATTTTTAAATAGTCTGGAAAGTTGAATAAATATGAGGCAAAGGTCTTGAAGATGGAGAGAATTATTGTGCTGGAAAACTATATGACATTTAAAGCTAAACCCGGCTCTGTTTGCCTATGCGCAGCATTCATAAACAAAAAAACTCTTCAGTGTGCTTTGCACCACCTATGAACGATCCCCTTATCAAGAGCAGTTCTCGGTGGATAGAGTTGTTGAGCTGGCTACAGGCTGGATTCAGAAAAATTGGGCCACTTTTCATTGAGATGAAAAGAACAAAGTGCGGCAATTTACAGCACCTGTATTTACTCTAAAAATCTTTGGTGGTTAGGATTTTGGCTTTGAATGTCAACATTTTTGCACAACTAATAAAAGCAACAACACCTATACATCTATTTAAAAAAATATCTAAAATAATAAACAAACAAACTTGACTTTTTTACACCGTAAAATGCAGGAAAAAAAAAAAAATTATATTAAATTTAAAAAATGGATAGACAGACAGACAGATAGATAGATATAAGATATAAGATAATAAGATGTCCTTTGTGTCTTCACATACAGATGTGGCCATAAAGAATGCACATTTTTTCTCGCGGCAGCACGCAGTTCGTCACATTCCCAAAGCTTCACATTGGACAGTGTTTGTACAAAATGCTTGACCAACTTGGCCAAATCTTAATCACCTCATTCCTGATGTAGAGTCTTTAGAGTAGCATATTGATTCTAGGTATCCTGAAGCCCTGTTTGGAGATGGTTAACTACAAGGAAACTAGAGAATATATTCTCAGTCTGCAAAAAAAACCTTTCGGTTGTAACTTTAATCTTTATTTTCAGGATTGTGCAGCTCCTCCTGATAAGACTTTAATGAATGAGATGGTAGAGATGGAAGAATCCTCTGAAGAAGAAAAAAAACTCTCAAGATAGGATTGTGAAGATTTAAAAAAGGCGTTTAATAGCTCGATATCATGTTATACCAAGGTGTAATGCAATTATACCATCATTCCTCTGCCAAATGCTTCATCTCTCCATCTCTCACTCTCTAGCTCAGAGGGGGAACCACATCCCGGCATAGAGAGCAGAGGAACACCTACTTGAAGAGACTGCTACTGGTTCCTGATGTGGATGAATTATTTAGGGAACAAGAGGTTTATGGTGTTAAAAATATCTACATAAAAGCACCTAACTGATGCGTTGTGTTATATAAACCCATCCTAGAGCAGACAAGCCCTCTTCAGATTACCCTCCACAGAATCAAGCCGACAGTCCACACAAACACAGGAGGGAAAGAAACACAATGCAGTTTCTGCTTTCACTATAAAGAAAGCACACTTGTAAGCCAGAGAAGCTGCATTAATTTAAAATGAGAATGTTTTCAAAGAATCTTTGCAGCGAGGCCCCCCTCTCGACTCTCTCAGAAACAAGTCCGGAAGGCCGAGGACGCTGGGCATCTTTCATTAAAAGACAGAGGGCCTATGTGTTCATTAAAAGTGTCAAAGGATGAGAGAGAGAAGAGAGCAAAAGGGAGGGCGAGCGAGCGAGCAAGTGAGAGGATGTGCCAATGTCAGCTTTATCGTGACCAACCGCTCAAGCGCTTCTTCTTCCCCATTTGCATGCGTTAAACGGTCAGTTAATTAGCGAACATGGAGGAAATTAAATAGTTGTGGTCTGAACAGAAACCGTACCTTTTTACTACAATGCTCGTAGCTCGTAGCAGGTGCACGAGACTCGTTTAAAAGAAATGAAAGTTGGGAGAAACCGCCCTGCAGGGTTTGCTGTAATTACAGTCTCATCAACAGGGCACAATTTAACTCCCAGGATAATGACAAAGTTTGTCGCGCACACGCTCGCCGCTCGATGCAATGCAGTACCGCTGGCGTCTGCTAACAAATGCTTCGGTCTTGCAGTTAATTGCTTTAATCAGGTCTCAAAATCACTTTTTAGGCAGCAGCTTGAAACATGATCCCAGCTGGAGCCCGGGAAATTGTTTCATGCCAGTCCTCCCCCCCCCAAAAAAAAACAACAACAACAACACTCTGATCACGAGTCGTCTCGGTGAAAATATAAAACTGACAGATGTATTACGAGACTCAGACAAAAAGAGGAAAGAAGCAGTGCTCACCTGGTTGTAGCTGTGCACGGCTCCTCCGGGCTGCCCGCTGGAGCGCGGAGGGGGCTGAGGCTGCTGAGATTGTGGTGCGGACAAGCAGTCGCTCAGGGCCAGGGTCTGGTTACTATGGTAGCTGGCGGAGTACTGGAGGGAGCCCTCTGGGTTCGAGCTGAGCTGCAGTGAGCTCTGAGAGAGCAGACTCGGTCCTGTGTGCAGAGCGCCAGAGCGAGAGAGAGAGAGAGACGGAGAGAAAGAGAGAGAGAGAGAGCAATTTCAGCAAGGCAGCGATGCAGCCCTCAGCCTGGCAGAAATGGCATACATAATTTATTAGAAGGGGAGGAGTGAAATAGAGAGAGAAGGAAAGAACGAGCAAGCAAAAGACAGCACAAGAGATGGGGATTAAAATGACAAGAGAAAACCCAAGCAGAGGAATGTGCGAGAGGAGAGAAAGCGAGAAAAATGAAGTGTTTTAATGTTTGTGTGGGGGTGTCAGCAAACAGAACAAGGGTTTGGCATGAGGATGATCGATCATGAACAATCCTCGAAACGCAATAACAGTCCTGACTTTTTTATCCAAACTTTAAAACATTTTATAACAACTATACACAAAAATGTATAGTTTGGGATGTAACTATTACCGGTTTAACGATAAATCATGATAAAATTCCGCACGGTTAGTATTACCGTTTCATATTTTAATTATCATTAAAACCGTATTCGATTACCGCGATTTGAACAACTCACAATAAATAAATGCAGTAGAGCATAAAGCAGAGTTTTCAGTAACAGTCTCACGTGCGCACAGCAGCAGAGTAGCTTAGTTTCGTTTTGAGTGAAAATAGGGCGGAAAAGCTGGGAGGTTTTAAAAGAGTGCTAAGGGAATTATACAAATGAATATATGAATTAATTAATTATATGAATGTACCTCTTAAGGTTCTGACTGTCTTCAGAAACAATTCGATGGCATTTTGTTTTCATCTTTGCTCCATGCAATACCTAAAGGAACTGTTCTTAATCGTAATACTGCTTTGTCCACGGAGTTTACGGAAACCGCTGTAATTCTGCTTTTCTATAAGCGCCACCTAGTGTCACAGAGTGGATTTACAGAGACTTCTATTTATATTCAGCCTATTCAGTTTCTGTTTGGCCAAAAATGGACCGAATTTGCATGCCCTGCTGTAAATATTGCCCGGTTGAGGAAAAACAAGCTTATGTGGATTCTACA
Source organism: Acrossocheilus fasciatus (assembly GCA_036784905.1). Taxonomy (NCBI): domain Eukaryota; kingdom Metazoa; phylum Chordata; class Actinopteri; order Cypriniformes; family Cyprinidae; genus Acrossocheilus; species Acrossocheilus fasciatus. The sequence continues at coordinate 16,158,088 of CM071961.1, forward strand.
CATTTAAACAATTCAGATAAGCTATCGAAAATTATTTACGGAGCAGATAAAATACATATAATAACTTAATAATCAATTATCATTTTGACTTAACCCTTTTCTTTATTTAAAGGCTGAGATGTGAGGTCTACCTATATATGAAACTTTTTCAAAGCTTTATTTAAACATTTACATTAGATATTTGAACATGCTATTAAACTGTTCTCAGTCAAGTTGTCATTTAAAATCTGAACATCATTGGTAATGTTATTGTTTTAGTGATTATGCAAACAAAAAGTCATTTTACTTGTTGATCTTTAAATATAAAACGGTGAAGTGATTTATGTGTCGGTACTTTTTGAACATTTCCAGCACATTTTAACAATATCGTGATATACTGATAACCGTGATCATTTTGGTCACTATAATCATGATAAGAAATTTTCGTTCCGTTACATCCCTAGTTGCGGTATCATTTTATAGTAATACTTTGCAGTGTCATCATTACATCAATGTACACAAACTGGTGCAGAATCCCCCCAAAACGTGTTATCTTTGCTGATTTGAATTTAATTTGATTTGATTTGATTTATTAGACAAAAAAGTGGTGAAATACACTCAATTTGTCAATGAAAACAATACGAAGTTAAAAACTTGTTTCCATTGTGGTCCTGGTGACAGGTACACTGGCATTGCATTATAAATACAAAAATGACAATAAAATCCCACATTTACAAAACTTACAATCACAGTTAACCCTCTGGGGTCCGAGGTCATTTTGGGGCCCTTGAGATGTTTTGACATGCCCTGATATTTGTGCTTTTTTCAGCTACTTAAAACATACTATTGACCAACATGTATTTTTTTTTGTATTCAGCACAAACTGTGCTACAATAATATGTGACCAAGATGGATGTACATGTTTGCATTTTTTAGAAAAAAAATATTATGCGTGGTTAGTACGTTTTGGGAAAAAAAATGTAGCTGAAATAAGGCCTTAAAACTCACACTAAATAGTCCTGAATAAGACTTTTGAGTAATCAGTCTTGTAGGCTAGAATATTTACTTAAAAATTATGTGAAAATCATTCTGCTTACTCATTCACAGAAAACAATATATTGATTTAAAATTGTCAAGACATGTTTTGTGATCGAGGGTCTGTATGCGAGGGAGTGGTAATGGCCATGAATATTGAGTGAGTCTCACCTGAGAGACAAAGGGCCCTCCCCTATGGGGCCCTAATGGCCCATCAGTGTGACTGTGACTGTGAGGCAGGTAAGAGAAAATGTGAGGACATTGAAAAAAAGGGTTTTTTAAATTATTTGTGTTTTATTTACAACACAGTATAATCAAAACATACATAATGAAGGTCAAAGACACATTATTGTGCACACTGATCTAACCACAGAGATGTGAACTGACAACAGATTCTGTTCAACAAGTGAAACAAGTAAATCATACCTGATATTTATTTTAAGTGTTTCTACTTCTTTCCATGGATTCAAGAAGAAAAAAACATAATCAGTAGAAAAGGAGCTTGTTTTAACATAGAATATCAGTGTAGTTGAACATCTGATGTTGGTTCAGCGCTCTCAGAGGAAAACAGTTTGAAGAGACATCAGGATTCATCTGGTGCTGGTATCTGATTCAATAAAATACAAACAAAAAACATTTGTGAGCATGTTAATATCAGGAACATCTGTATATATATATATATATATATATATATATATATATATATATATATATATATATATATATATATATGTATTGTAGCCATAGACTCACACATGCTTTGTACTATCATAAAAAAGAGAAAGAAATCTTATATCTGAGAAACTAATTATTATTGTTTAGCACGTTATTAAAATCTATTTCTGAACAGAGTAGGCTATTAATAATAAACATGTACTAAACATACTTAGACTCGTAGCATTCATCATGTTACAGTGTACACTCATATTACTTTTATTGTTTTATATAGAGCATGAAAACATCATCGCGCCGTAAGAAATTTAAATACAGTGAATTGCCCCTCATATTCAAAATGTTTTACACGATTTCAAACATTGTAGTCAGGAATTATAGTTTGGGAAAAACCCAACTATGATTTTGTAGTCATATAGTCTAGTATGTATGATTTTATAGTAGCCTATGACATGACTCTCATGACACAGACTCAAGCATGCTTTGTACAATAAAAGGATGTACTTTGTACTATAAAAAATGATATTTTATATCTGAGAAACTAATTATTATTGTTTAGCATGCTATTACAATATATTTGTGAACAGAGTATTAATAATAAACATGGTCTAAACATTCTTAGGCGCGTAGCATTCATCATGTTGTCGTTTGGGAAAAACCCAACTAACTGTTTAAATCTGTTCAAGTTATGACACAATAACACGGTAACTAATGCAAAAAAGAAACATAACTTACTCATCAGATCGATCTCCTCTTCTGGATGAAATCGTGTTCTTCTTTCGAGGGAAATCCTTTCTTTACTCAGCGTGAACAGTAACAGTAGCCGCGATGAGGACCTCCGCTCGTTGTTGTTTTGGGCGTTTACACGCGCGCACGCCCCACGTGGCTATTTACATATGAACGGCGCGAGGGCGTGAACTCATTAGAGATAATGAGTCAGACGGGAAAGATTGAACATCGTGTTGGTTTCATACGGATTACTTCATCACAAAATGTTTGTTTTCGATAGGACTTGCTTCATTTCGAAGTAGACACTTCAGGCTTTCTATAGATATAACTCCCATGTCTCTGTGTTGAGTATTCGCTGAGTTACAGTTCATTTTAGTGACGTGTTTCTCAAAACAGTTTGCGGAGACGGAGAAGACAGAGAGCACACCCTGTTTATTTTCTTATTTCTCCAAAAGCACAAAGTTGTGTTGTTATTGTGAGTGTACTCAAAAAAAAGTAGACACTTAACAGTTTCGATTGATGTATAACACTTATTTGTGTGACCAAAATCAACAGAGTATTTTTAGTGTCTTTTGCACTGATCTTAAAAAAAACGATCTGGTATCGCCGGCGATACAGCCGACCCCAGAGAGTTAAACATATACTAATACAAATTCATCAATAAAACAGTCTACTTTAGAGCCAACTTTTAAAGTCCAATCTAAAACTAGCCATATTTGAGATACTTTTAATATCCGTGCTCAGAAGTTTTTGAGCCAATCACCTGAGCTGTAAATGTCATGTGACTTTTTAGAGTCTTTTATTAGAGACTTATTAGTGACTGAAATTAAACTGATACACTTGGGTGGGAAATACTACTAATAATAGGAACACTTTTCACTCAGATATGTTAGCAAATCCCACAAATAATTATGAAAAAACAGCAAGTAACACTAAATTATGTGAGAAATTTTAAGTAGAAACGCTACTTTGAAAAATCATATTTAGTATACAACATATAAAGTCCTCTACAACATTTAAACACTGGAAAGATGGATAGATAGACAGACACAGACAGACAGACAGACAGACAGATAGATATTAGTTTAATTGGTTTTATTTAATATATTTAAAATTAATTTTTATTCTATTACAAAATAGCAAAATAAATGACTTACTATTACAGATTAGATACATCTAAATAAAAAAACGCTACAATATATGAAGTCATTTGCAATGTTTAAACACTGGTATAAGGATAAACCTGAGATGGTTCCATTTAATTTATTACTATTTCATTTTTATTTTATTACAGGATTAGAAGCAATCTAAATTATTTTCTATTTTACATAGATACATACAATTTGATATAATACTATAATTTTATATAGAATTTTAATTATACCATGTGTGTCCCCCACACCCTCTCTAGAGTTGATTTATCTGTCAAATACTTGAGCAAACATAATGACCAAAATGTCCATTCCTGTCAGATCACACAGATAACCAGCAGCGGCCTGACTGAGTGTTTGGAGAGCGCTTCTGGGCCAACCTGACAGCAAACCAGATTCTATCAACAATTCATAGTTTGTCAAGATGCTATCAACCCTCATGTAGCTTTCAGCAGGCCCATGTTTGCACTATCAGTCTCAATCAGAGATTAGCTGCTCCTGAAACATACTGTGAAAATAATGATTGTTTTTTCCCTCCCCTCACAAAACACTATCCCTTTAAAAACAGCTCGAGTTAAAGCATCTCAGGTTTCTCAGGAGGAGGATGTTGTCTGCTCTCCTCGTGCTACACAATAATCTATGGCTCCTGTATCAGACAGATCCATCAAGCTGGTCTGGAGAGATAAGAAAATTGGTGCATTATTCGAGTCCATAATAGCCTGCTGCTCTCATTTATGTTCCCGTTGATCTGAAAACCCTTGATCAGACGTGGGGAATGCAATGCAGCTTTGGTTAACCTAAAACTTTCCTCTGCCCTGGACCCTTGACCATATCATCATCAGACTTCATGGTATTGTAAGGTGAAGTCTCAAATGCTATTAAAGATGATCTAAAGCAACAGAACAGTCATGAGAGTCCGCTTGCTGAACTATCCCTTTAATGCTGTCACAAAAATTCTGATCTTCATTTCTCATTATGCCAGATAAGTATTGCACATTGTGCATGCCATGCATAAAATAAAGTAATAAAATAAAATGCCTATATAAAATAATAATTATAAAAAAGCAATTATGCATGTTTAAATAAAATAAATTAAAACAAGAAATGCATTTATGAATACATGCATAAAAAAACAAAAAGCTGAAAATGCAATTGTGAAGAAAGAAAGAATGAAAGAAAGAAAGAGAGAGAGAAAATGCAATTATTCGTGCATACATAAAAATATAAAAACTGAAAATATAATTGTGCATGCATAGATACATAAAATAATAACATAAAATAAAACAAGAAATGCAGTTATGAATGCATGAAAAATGTTAAAACATAAAATGCCATTGTGCATAAATAAATAAAATAAAATGCATATATAAAATAAAACAAAAACTATTTAATTATGCATGCATAAACAAAATAAAATAAAATAAAACAATGCAATTATGCATGGTTACATAAAATAATAAATTACAAGAACTGCAGTTATGAATATGCATAAAAAAATCTAAAAGCTGAAAAAAATCTGAAAGAAAGAAAGAAAGAAAGATAGACAATGCAATTATTCATGCATACATAAATAAAAATATAAAAACTGAAAATGTCCACGCATGGATACATAAAATATTAACAAAATTAAACCAAGAAATGCATTAAATAAATAAACAAACAAACAAAACAAACAATCAGAAAATGCAATTATGCATAAATGAAATAAAATAAATCCAAATCAAATCAAATAGTAAATTTTAGAGTTTGGAACTGACATGATTGAACTACTTGTTCACTGACCAGGAGGTCTGTGTAATTGGCCAGCATTAAATGACTAACAATCTGCCAGGCCGATATATCTCTGTCACTTGTGCTAATCTTCTAATGTGGTGCGTGTTCCCTCTCTTTTGTATGCATACTGTATGTATGTTTTTGTGCATGTTGTTTTCAGCCTCCTTGGACTCATTCTCTCATTTGAATCAGCATGTCTAAAGAGGCTGCAGCTACAGCATCACAGCGGTGACACTAAATATAGTTCCTTGCCTAGTGTAAGACACTTACACAGCTCTTACACATCTGACTTCCCCCATCCTCAGTCAAGCCTGCCCAAGATATCCGCAGCGCTCTCATTCACCTCCTTAAAACACAGCGGTTGGATTAGTTTAACTGAGGATAACACCTCCATACACGTAAAGCAGTGTTGCTAAAACCTGAACATCAAAGAGCCGGGCAGCGCTGCACGCTGTATCACACAGAATCAATCACATATCCCCAACGTACAGTCCTCCAAACACCAGCTTCACCGATTTCAAAAGCTTCTGTGGTGAGGTGCTCATAGGAAGGCTCTGCTTTTCCCATCTTTCAGTCTGGAAGTCTTTTTCCCCCAAAATTAAACCATTATTACCATAAATTTCAATACCGAGTCAAAACTAAATAATTAAGCAAAATGTTGGCTCTATATGCATTAAAGCGATAGTCCACCCAAAAATGAAAATTGTCTCATTATTTACTAACCCTCATGTCATTCTAAACCTGTATGTTTTTCTTCTGTGAAAAATACTTAAAGAAAATACTTATAGAATGTTGGTAACCAAACAGGTTTGTTTTCAAACAAACAAACAAAAAAAAATACAATGGACGTCAATCTGAAAATATCTTCTTTTGTGTTTAATAGAAAAAATAAGGCATGCATAAAACAAAAATGCAATCGTGTAATTGTGTTTATTTCATAAAAACTGAAAATGCAAATACGTATATATGGATGAATAATCTACTAAAATAAAACCAGAAATGAAGTTATGAGTGAGTGAGTGAATGAGTGAGAATGAATTAATGAATAAACAAACAAACAAACAAACAAGCAAACAAAACAAACAAACATGCAATTGTGTATAAATATAACTAAAAAATTGAAAATTCAAATATGCACTCAAAATAAAATAAAATAAAAATATTTTAGACTTTCAGACTGACATGGGTGAACTACAAAAAAATAAAATAAAAATTTAAAAAACGGTTTGGAATGACATGACAGCGAGTAAATGATACAGAAATATCCCTTTTTCCCAGTCAGAGTCTATTATGCTGTCAATAAGAATATTTACACTAAATAAATGTAAAAAAAATATTCATAAGAAGAAGAAAAAAAAGAAAAAAAAACACTCCTCTTAATTTATTTCTTTGTTAATTATTGCTGATTGTTTAACTGAATAATTAAATTAAAATAAAAAAAAAATAAAAAAATGGAAGGCAACGTGCCATTGTTTTAATTTGCTTAATAATTATAATAATGTTTAATTAATTTTAAATGAATGCATCACATGCCATGATGTTGTCAAATTCCACTGGTAATTATTTTAATTACTCATTTGCTACAAATGTAACCAGGGTGCAAATAGGGAATTTGGCCAGGGAGAGAGAGAATAAATAAATAAATAAACAATTGGGGATATGCATTCTTTTTCCAAACAAAATTTCATTGAACACAAAAATAACATTACAAATTAGCATCATACAGTTATCATCAAAATATAAGCAGCCAACTAATAACCTTTCTATATATTTTACAACCACAAGACAAATACTTTGCGCTTTGCTTAAATTGTCTGAAAGATCATAAAATCACAGTTGTTTCACTTGCCATGGCATCAAGAAGATGCTTGACAACATTTCACATAATTACAGGCTGTTAACTTAACTAATGGATGGAATAAACTTGTACTGGAAATATATAATCTCATCACAGAAATGCATTGACTTGGACTATTATATAAAATATCACTAGAGGCTGTACCTCTACTTTTTTACTTCCTATATGATGAAACATTTCACAAGGGATCTATTTTTTATATTCTTTTACAAGACTCACAACAGCAGAATCATCACACTGCTTTGATTCAGTACGAGAAAGAGGGTGACGTGTAGGCTATCCACAATATAATCAGACGAAACCTATGGAAACAAATGGAAACGCTGACATTACACATAGCAGGCGCTGAGACCGATGCCTTCAAGACATCAATCTTTTTCTTATTCCTGTGATGCTTAGATCACTAATGCATTCTGAACGAGTCGGGGACAAGCTCCATTCAAAGAATAAAGCCTCTGGTTCGCAGAGGCCAATGTTGTGTTGGCCGTCAGATAATACGTAAAAGTGTGTCCACATCAGACACCTCCACAGTGCTCCAGGTACTTTATCTCGACTCACCCTGCTATCAGATAAATTATTGAAAGCCACTCTGTCCTTAGCGAAATGTTAGAGCTCACTGTAATTCCAGCCCGTTATAGTAAATATACTTAGTTTCAATACATAATTCATGGACTGTTGTGTTCTAACGCCTGAAGCCCCGAGTATGTTGTGGTGGGGATGTCTATTCAGCGGAGGCGTTATCTGTTTTGATTATTTTGACTTTAAAGCGGGAATTGGATTGCAAAAACCTGTGGCATTTTTCTCTTGTCACCGACCTTAACAGAAAGCGCAAAGTCAATAACTTATTTAAAAGCCACTTTGAACTCTGAAAAAGATCAATGCATGCAACTTTCTGGGAGGAGATTAGGACAGTTTTCAGTGAAGTAATATATCCTCCATAAAACAGATGCTTAAGCCTTGTGTTCTTAATCTCTCCCAAAAAAAAAGAAGAGAAAAGGTGAAATGCGGGACAGGGTGGTAAAGTTACACTTTAAAATAGAAAAACATGCTGACATTCAGAGATTTATGAATTCTAGTCAATCTTGCACTGGTAACATACATCATGGTTAGCTATCATCTTATTTTGAATAATTTAAAAAAAAAATTGTGAAATTTACTAATTTTTTAAAAAAAATCTTTCCATAAAAAAAGACTGCTGCGATTAGTTATAACTAGGGCTGCACAATATTGGAAAAAACTCACATTGCAATATATTTTATATTGCGATATACATATTGCGATAGGAAAGAAGAGAGAAAAAAAAAAAACACCAGATAACTTGAACAGCTCTATTTGGAAAGATAAATTATCAATGATTGGGGTGATTTTGTAGGTGAATAAATCAGCATAGAAAATAAGCAAATTACAAACATAGATAAATATAATAGAAAAATGATTAAAAAAATTAAACATGCGCACATTGCGATATTGATGCAGAAACTAGTTATAAGAACTTAAAATTTAACATTAGAAAAAGAAATAATGTGTTTTTTCAAGTTGTTCAAGCTTGACTTAAAATGATCAATTTAGTTAAGTTTAATAGCTCGATAGTAAATACTGAAAGTTAAATATTTGTGTTATCTCAACGAATTTTAAGTTGTCATAACTAATTGCAGCAGCAAATTTACAGTGTACTTTTATTTTATTTTTATTATAATTTTTTTCTGTCATCTTGTTTTGGTGCCTGGGAACAAACAAAGTATAGTTAGTGCTTTGGGTTTAAGAAAATGGCAATATAAATCAAATTCATTATTATTATCATTTATTTATTATTATTACACTTGAATTTCGAAGTGGGATTTTCAATAAACCTGGAAAATTGCTACATGCTACATTTTACTGTCAGGGAAAACCAAACATGCAGAAGGGTTCACCAAAAAATGAAACTTCTTTCATCATTTATTCACTCTCACCAGTAACAGTACATTTATTATATATTTTGAATAATACTGGGGTCCAAACAATATTGGATTTCCATTGTATTATACATTTTTCTGTGTTCTGGAAAAGAAATTAAGTCATAAAGGTTGGACCGACATGAGGGGTGAGTAAATGATTGACAAACTTTTCATTTTTGGGTGAATTATTTCTTTATCAGGTTTTATTTGCATATAATGGAGAATTATTTGCCCACGACATACAGAATTTTAAGTATATTTATAACAACAGACTTCTGTCAGCTTGTTCTGGCACACAACTTCCAGTTCTGCAGTCTTAATTTAACATGGCATGCAGCCAGATGTAGTTCCACAAAATGACAAAAATAAAAGTTATTACCATCCCTAAATAAAACGCTTTAGGTGCAATGCACAACATAACAGGCAGCTTAATTATCAGAACTGACATAATAAATGCAATATACATAACATTTATCTTGACAGATGTTCTCAATTACGTTCAAAATGCAGATACAAAGTGAGACAAACGGTTGCCTTTTACAGTTATAGATGGGAAAAAGGCTGTTTCCTAATTTTCAATGTGTCAGGGAGATATAGTTACAGTTGCTGCACATGTATTCAGTACTTACAAGTATAATATACATCAGTATATTCTATTCATTAAACACTTGGAAATGCATTTTCGCAGAAAAATATAATTCCTCTTACAATTCTCAAGCATTTATAAGCCACACACGGTATTTCTGAAAACATATTTGAAATATATTTGTGCACCTTGTAAGAGAAAAGAACAAAGACATTTTTCCAAACAGAACAACTGTGCCATTTTTTAGACTAGAAATGTTCTGCAATTGTGTAGAGAGTCAACATTCTCTTTTTTTTTGCCGAAAGGCACTGTCTGGAAATAATTTCACATTATTGCAAAACTAGCCCTGGATTCCTTGATGCACCAGTTATCATATTCACCATCAATATCAAAGATGCCGTTTAGAAACCCATCCACTGAACAGACACACCCCCTTTTTCAAAATCCCGCCCTCTCATATATGTGCTGCTCTGTTGATTGACAGTAAATGCTCTTCTTTTAAATGAATGCAGACATCAATAGTGTGACTCTCAGCCAGGTTGTCAAGTTGAAATCAATGGTGAAAATCTCTTCGCTAATTGGTAGGATTAGGCTTTTGTTTCTTTAATAGACAACACTCCAACATAAAGCAAACTCAAGCACTCCAAAAAACAGTTGAATAAGCAATTGCGATGGTTACTCACTATCAGCTGTGGTATATTCCTGATGATCCAAGATCCCAGACTCCTGTAGGGAGCGGATACACGAATCCACCAGTTCCAGACCTGTGTTTAGTTCCTCCTCAATGTCTTTCTGTCCATCTGGGAAAAACAGGGAGGAGGTTAATCACGCATGCACTACAAATACTTCCTGAAGCCTCATTCACCAGACTTGGGCACGGACCTCTTGACCTTTTCCTATCACTTGCTCACTAAGCATCCAGGCTGAGATTGAACTTAATTGGCTGTTTGGATGACCCTGTTAACCAGCGTGCTGCTTGTTCTGTGTCAGGACTGACTGCCAACTCTTCCAGGGCCAGTGTGGCGTAATTTGCCAAGGGATAAAGGGTTACACAAGCTCCCTAAGCCATAATATTAACCTCTCAACTGGAGCAGCACCCATACAGCCGGAGAGAAGGATGCTAAGCTGGGATGCAGAGTGATGCAGACTGGATGTGTTGGGTAAAAGATGATTTGAGCAAGCACAATAGAACTGCAATAATGTATCAGTAAAACTGCTAAAATGGGTAATGAAAGTACGCCATAATGAATTTAATGAATAGTATAGGTTTCTAAAGGTTACTTTAAAACCTGTATATTGTAATCTATATACAGTATTTAAATTTTTTTCTTTCTTCCATCCAGACCTATAATGAGCATACAACACATTTTACAACAGTTTTCGAATACTGAAATTCATAAAGATGATGCAATGAACCTGCATGCTGCAGCACAACTAATTCAGCCTAGTTATGAATTTTCCACAAAAAAAAGCCTGACAACAAAATTTCAAAAATCATAAAAAAAATAATAAAAATGCCATTTACCTTGAGTATTCCAGCGATACTGCTCATCTGCTGAACTGCAAATAAGAAAAATAACAGTTGGAGTCACTCTCACAATCATATATCACACTGTACAAAGCAACTGAAGTAAATTCTGCAAAAAAACAAAAAAAAAAAAAAAAAATAGAATACATCCTTGCTCAAAAGTATTAATTTCCAAATTTCTTTTCATTTATAATAAACTGTTATATATTAAGTTGAACAAACAAGCACAGATGAGTTGAGTTACATTAGATTTTTTATTTGATATTTTTTCATTTTTAGCTTTGTGTTTTAGTCTCATCTAATTTCTTCCCAGCATGCACTGGGACATGATTGATATGGCTGCTAGTTTTATTTACATTGTTGAGTTTGTTCCCATATTAAAATGATCTTTCAAATGTGTTTAGGTCTTTGAATGACATTTTAAGGTATTTCTTCCTCATGAGTATTCATGTGATATTGTTAATAGACTGGAACACTTCAATCCCCATGACATTTTCTCACAGAAAACAAACCATATAAAAACACACAAAGAAAAGGAACACTTGGCATAGACGCTTATTTTTACTAATGTCAATAAAAGGCAGATAAAGTTTTAAGTAACTGTAATATCAACTTCACATATTAAGTTTTGTCAAGATATTGCATCTCAAAAGCCATGCAAACAATTACCTTAATTTTCTAAGTTCACTTTTACAGTGTAAATACTGTTTGTGTTTCAAGCTTTGATGATTTTTTTTTTCTCTCTGCCTGATACAGTAGAATTGAGATGTAAGAGAATAATTGCGAAACCCCCAACATCTCTCATCTCATAACAACCCAACATCGCTGACAGGAAACTACGGCAGGCTGGGGTGAACCGAGGGTGCCACTTCACACGAATGCAGATGCATTTTCCCTCTCTCCCAGATCTCGGATCAGAGGTTAACCAGGATAACGCTTCCCACCCTTTAGACCATCATTATTATAAAGATTTCCTATTTATACTGAGAAAGAATGCAAATGACGTCGTACAGGCACATAGTGAGAATGAGACTGGTGCAGAATATTGGATTTCCTAGACCATGATCGATGCTGCCGGTGCCTGGCTGGGCCAGAGGATGGAAAAAAAGAGAGAGAAAGAGAGAGAATAGGGATGGGGTTGGCTAAAATCAGCTCTGCTGCGGTTGACTGCCCATCTACTGTATAGACGCCTTCAGGCATAGCATGCTGTGACCCATGATCCTCTGCTGCGGCAGCCTGACAAACTGTTAGAGGGTTTCCTGCATTGAAAAAAGTCTATTTATCAGCGGTAGATCTCTGCACTAGGCGTCATGGAAAAAAACGTGTGTGTTTACCAGCAAAACGTCCTACCCCCTACGGAAAACTCTTCTGTTGCCCACCGCTGTCCCCCATCAAGAGACAATCATGGTCATTTATTCATTCAGCCTATCCTACGGCTACGTTAAACAGCAAGCATTGGAATACATACCTAGAAAAAGTGGAAATGACTAGAGTGACATTGGAGTGACAAGAGTTGTTTACAGCGTGTGTCCTTGTTCAAGGACCAAGGGGATCGAGCTATAAACTATAAACCGCAAAGACGACGTCTGGGTAATTTCTGAATCTGAATATGGGAACCTGCATGGTCACTAGGACTGGACCATATGGCCAAAATTTATATCACTATATATTTCTTAATTTCCATCGATATGATATAATTCCGATATCGATATGAACACTATTTAAAAAAGCCTAATAAAAACAGCCAAGAATGCCCGCAACAGATGTCTGTACCTACAGACTTATGAAAAATGAATTTGCCAAGTCTATGAATTCCTCCTATTAAACTATATAATTTTTTTTTTGGGGGGGGGGGGGGGGGGGGGGGGTGACAGCACCTTTTATTTATATTTAGCCTTCATACAAACGTGAAATGTGAAATCACTGTCAAATAAACATCTCAGACTCGCCTTATTAATATTAATATCTTTAACTTCAAACTATAGGCCAACATACACTACCAGTCAAAAGTTTCTGAACAGTAAGATTTTTGTTTTTTTAAGAATTCTCTTCTGCTCACCAAGCCTGCATTTATTTGATCAAAAATACAGTAAAAACAGCAACATTTTGAAATATTATTACCATTTAAAATAACTGTTTTCTATTTGAAAATATTTTAAAATGTAAGTTATTCCTGTGATTTCAAAGCTGAATTTTTAGCATCATTACTCCAGTCACATGATCCTTCAGAAATCATTGTAATATTCTGATTTGCTGCTCAAAAAAACATTTATTCTTATGTTTCGAAAACAGCGGAGTAGAATTTTTTTCAGGTTTCGATGAATAGAAAGTTCAGAAGAACAGCATCTATCTTAAATAGAAATCTTTTGTAACATTATAAATGTCTTTATCATCACTTCTGATCGATTTAAAGCATTCTTGCTAAATAAAAGTATGAATTTCTATCATTTCTACATTTTAAACAGCAATTACTCCAGTCTTCAGCGTTACATGATCCCTCAGAAATCTTTCTAATATGATGATTTGCTGCATTGAAAACAGGTGTGCTTATTAATATTTTTGTGAAAATTCTGTAGCAATGTCTTTACAGTCACTTTTGATCAATTTAATGCATACTTGCTGAAAAAAGTAGTAAATTATTATTCAATTATTATAATTGTATACTATTTTTTCTAAATAAAAAATAAAATAAAAATTGTTTTAAATGCCTCAAGTGAGAATCACAACAATGTACAGTACAGTATGAAAAATGGATATTAATTCTTAAGATTTGTTAAATGTACATTTGACAGTGTTATTAAATTATTAAATGTAATCTAAAGGTCTAGGTAATCTACATGTAAAAATAGGGGAATACATAACTAACTACTCCACACTAAGTAATAATAAAACACCTCTAACATCAATGGATAACCATAATGGTACTGCTATATTGTAATTCTTAATCCTTAATGCTTTTCACGTACAGTAAATCTATAGCGCCACAACAAAATATCATGACATAATATGCAACAATGAACATACTGCAGGCAGGTTTAGTACGAATCACAAACAAACCGGTTCTTTTTAATGATTCAGACAATTCTGTCAAGATCCATAAATCAGTCTCAAGCACCTAAGTCATCAGTCTGAATTGATCCAACGAATCACTGAGTCTTGTACAGTGGTTCTTCAAATACTCACCAAACAGTTTTTGGTTCATAGAAACTCATACAGGTTTGGAAGAACTTGAGGGTGAGTATATGATGACAGAATGTTCATTTTTGGCTTTAAGGACTCAGAACAGTAGCTAGAATCATTCAACGGCTTACAATTCCCATCCCTACTCACATGGCAAAACTTTTGAGTCAAAATCCCTTCTTCAACTTACTTGTTTCATGATATAAGTAGGATTATGGTGGGGGGGGGGGGGGGCAGAGAGGGGCCACTTAAAATTCATCTTAACCTACTAGTATTATTCATTCAGTCGTTTTTCACCATGTCATGCATCACTGCAATCTCTAGAAGTCTATAAAAATTTCAACTAGTTTCATCATGTTTCATTTATTTAACAAATAATTTTGTATTGTAGTGTCAGGGACATCATGTACTCATTATTTTTGAGGGGGCACGAGAAAAGGGGGGGCTCTCATGCTTGTCATGTGACACACAGCAGCCACAATACCACTGTATAACTGGCTTATGTCCCTACTGAGAAAAAAAATAATAATAAAACCGTCACAGAAAATTTTAATGGTTTCCACTACAAATACTATTACAAACATTACAAACCATCAACTCTTAACCATTAAAAAATGGTTTATTAAAAAGTGTGTTTTGGGACATATTCCATTAGGATTTATCGGTTTTAACTTTTTTTTAAATTTTTTTTATTCGATATATCCCCAAAATATATTATGAAATATCTCGATTCTCAAATATGTGTAAGTAAATGCATTTTGCACCTTTATAGATTAGCTCACTGTAAAAAATTTCACTGTTAAATTACAGTAAACTACTGGCAGCCGTGCCGTAGAAAATATAAGCAGTATAATACTGTCATTACACATATTTTAGTATTCCAACTGTAATTTCATAAGCTCTGTATTACTGTAAAATGTATTAAAGTACTGTAGAATGTGATATTAACATTGTAACACTGCTAGAAGCTAATGATTTAAAAATTTACATTCTAAAATGAAATACAACTTAAAATTACTTGAACACAAATTGCTCAGACGAGATGGCTTTAAAACATAAGGCTTTTATTAAAGCATTATTAATGACAATGTTTCCACTTCACCAGTGAGACTGGACTGAACAAAACAAAATGCTATGACTTCTGGTTGCAGAACATGTGACTTCACCTTACTAAATACTGTCCCACTCAAAGTTCATGAGGTTTTTATAAAACCTTCTTCGACACCACCATCACTTGGCTGGCCTTTGTTTCCCTCTCCTGGTTCACACCAATGAAGTGCCTAAAATGTAATAATAGAGAAATATGGGATGTTAGGTGTGGCAAGTAAAGATTAATTGGGGTCACTGCATGAAAAGAGCTGAATCTGGACCTACTGTGTTTGACAGAAATAAAGAAAGAAAGAGGTGGGGTGGGAGGTAAAAAGAGAGAATGACTATTTCTGAACAAAGCTGGGAAGAGGGGCAAAAAAAACAAAACATCAAACAATATTTGTGTTATATGTCTGTTATTGGTAACTTCATTCAATAAAAAGATATAACAGTGTGCAAATAATATCATGGGCTAAAACTGACTTAGATAAAAAACGCAATTACCTTAGTCTGCGAGTAGAAAAGCAAGCTGAATGCGCCGTCCATTTCGATGCTGGCAGCTCACAAAAATCGTCTTTAATTCTGCTTCTTATATTTCTTTCTCTCATTAATAAAATATTGTAGATCAGTAATTTTAAACTTGCACGAGTGCATACCTCTTGACTGTTGATGGGAGCTGATGCGTCGTGGTCAGATGAGTTATGAGCGGGCTCAAGCAACAACGACACACGTCTGACTAGACTAAAAAAATACTGTATTATACCGTTAAGACTGAACAGTAGCTTGCTGTTAATATTTTATCATCATTTACAGTATTTAACTGTATTTACATAGAACAGTACATTACTGTTGAAAATTCTTTGTATTTTTACAGCTATTTTATATTAGTTGATCTATAATGGGTGACTGATGGGCAAAGTATAGCCCAATACTGTAATCTATTAACTATGCATAAAAGCCCGTCTTTTTACTTAAGTACCAAATATGGGTGTCATACCATAAAATACTTTTAATACAACTGAATGTGAATTTAATAAAAACATTGTAAGTTACTAAAGTTACTAAAAGTTTCATTGTACAAAACACAGCAAAGAACGTTTACATTATCAAAGAACATTTTCACTTCAGCGAGAGACAATCATGTTCAAGCACTCTCAAAAACTGCCATAATAATCTCTAAAGCCGTTTACACTGTGAAATTAATATCTTACTACTTTCATTCGTACATCTTCACTTTGTTGTTTCTGATGAGAGAATTAGTCAAACAATTCAGTCAGCCAGCGCCCACGGTGACGAAACAGCATGTTTTAGCGATGACTCATCTGAATGCCTCTGATTGGTCCTTGCATTCATAAGCTCAACAGAATCGTATGTGATTGGTTAAAATACGCAGTGCTGTCTCTGGCTCTGTGCCAGCCAGCGAACGCAAATTTGAATTTAGCAGCTGGTAATGTTTTTCTTTTTTATACATAGTTTACAAACTGTGCATTTCACCCCAAATTGTTTGCTGTGATATGATTCCAAATTTAGGGGGGGCAAGCTTGTTGACAGGAACCCCTAGAACCGCCCCTGATTATGCCTATAATACGCTCAAAAAATAATGAGGCTTTTCTGCAGAAATAGTGAGATGGCAAATTCTACACGTACAACAAGTTCTGCCGAGGGTTTTGTAAAAGGCCTCGGTGTGAACCCCATGAGGACGTTTAGCGCTACTGCGCTTTGGGAAACGTTACCTCTTATGAACTTACATTTGAAAGCCATCTCAAAAGCAAAAGGATGGGAGAAAGTTCTCAGATGACAAAATGATTTTTTCAGCTGCTTGTTTATACAGATTTTTCACTTTAAATAATGCATGAGTCTGTCGTCTGAATAATGAAAATGTTGACTTGTTTGAATGGGAAATGGTTCTAATAATCAAAAGCTACTTATATAATCGTGTGCGGAAGGAACGAATGAATGCACCTGAAATTAAATGGTGGGGTGATTCAATAGAAATGCTTCTCTTTTGTCCCGTTGCTTTGTCAACATTTGAGAGAAAATGACGTCAAAGCATAAACCCTGTGCGACAATTTAGAGCATTCCTCCTCAGAAAGTCGTTACACTCTCTTAGAGCCAATCAAATGCAAGGACCGGCGTCAACTGTTGTGTAATGCTGATTATTTTACAGCGGGCCAATATTTGAAATAGCCTGTCTCTCAAACACACTTCATCACACCAACAAATCACTTCCACTCCTTATGGCTTGCGGTTTCATTTCCAAGAGGCTTTAACACACAACGAACTCTGTGGTCTAGCAGATTTCAGCTTGAGATGCTGTCATACACCTTCTGTTCAGATGGATGCGCCGGAGCCAGACGCCAGAGAGCAAGGCAGCCAGAACCAGCAGCATGATTGAGGAGCCTGCAGACCTGTGACAAGGCTTTTAATTGCAACCTGTTGGCAAGTGCAGCCGAGCACATGGCCAGAGACAAATGCATGCTGGGTTGCATGCAAGTGTCAAAACAAGGCAATGGAGGTGCATTATGGGACATAATTTTGATAAAATGTCATCTTCGCTGAATGCAACAGTTCTGCATAGCATTAGGGTGGCATGTTTTGGGGGGAGGGAAATCATATTGCGATTTGTTTGCTAAATATTGTGATTTTAACTGCAATATGATAAAAAAAAAATGCTCAGAAAAAAGGCGAAAAGAAGTAAGAGTCACAAAATCAAAAACTAGAAAGTGTTGATTCCTCTCAGTTTTATTACTAATAAGATGATAATAATATTATAAATAATCATCGTATTTTTCTATTATTATTATTATTTATATTCAAAATGTTTATTATTAGAAGTATCGATATTAGTACTATTATTAATACTGATAAAATAGACACTGAATATATTATATGGATACATTATAGAATGAATATAGTATTCAATAAATATAATATTTAATAATATTATTAATAATAAAATATCATTACAATGATTAAATAATATATAACTGCAATCTTATCAGTATTATTATTATTATTACTTATAATAATAATAATAATAATACCAACAACAACAACAACAATTATTATATTAATGCATTTGCAATGTTTATAATAATTAATAATAATTATTATTATTACTACTATGATTGTTGTTCTTGTTGTTGTTGTTCTTGTTGTTGTTGTTAAGATACTGTTAGTTAAATTAATACAATATTACTATTATTATTAATATTTTACATGTTTATTATTAGTAGTATCAATATTATTATTACTATTATTAATACCGAAATATGAACAATTACTTAAAAGTATTAACAACAATAACAATTTAAAATGTAATTAATAACGTTAATCCTAATAAGATTAATATTATTAAAATGAATACTACTAATATTGTATTTTATATTGTATATATTATTATTTTATTCCAGTTTTACATTACAATAGTAATATATTTGTGTCTTAATTCATTCATTTTCAGTCTTTCACAGTTTAATGAATCGCACTAGGCCTCATCCCAAAATCGATTTTATTTTGATCATTTGTGCAGCACCAGTACATATGAATGCTATTTGTGCCATTCTCTCCCTGTAAATACTTGACACCATAAAAGCAGTCAAGCTTGATGCACTAAACCATCTGTGGTGTCGCTCTGCCTTGATCCTCTTGACTGACCGTGATGAGCGTGTCTGTGTGTGTGTGTGTTTGTGTGTGTGTTCTCAGATCACAGCAGGCCACGGTCCATCAAGACTCCACACAGAATTAGAGCCGTCTAATTCACTTAGATGGATCGGTACACCTTCTACACCCTTCTTTACAGCTGGTCCATTTGGAAAACCCTAGTTACATCACAGATTTAGCAGCGCTCTGATAACTATCTGCTACATGGGCCTCCAAGCAAAGCTGTCCTTCAATAAAACATACATTACCCTACCAAATCTAATAAAGCAGCCGTAGTCAGAATAAAAGATGAGACACAATTAACGCCGGACAAATATAACCGTATCAACTGCAGTAAAACGGCACAGCTAAATCAATAACAATTACCGCAAGACTGCGCATCCATACGTTACACATACACTAGACCAAACTAACTGCAATATTAACCTCATTACCACAACATCCATAGTGTAAACGCTGACATCCATCCCCGATGGGTCCCAACAAGAAAGAAATGTATCTTCACTCAGCCAAAAGCCAATGACTCTCTGCTTGCCAACGCTGGGCGTCTTGGATAACTCATTCTGAGGTCTTGAATAAGATACAAACCCTCTCATTCAAGTCTTTGTGGGAATTAGATTCAGTGGACTCCTTCCAGAATGCTTGATTAGAGGCCTTTAACTCAGAGACTTTAATTACCTTCTGCTGCCAGTTTAATTGAGGGGGGGCACTTCTTTTCTATAGGAAAATCTGCCACATGGTGATGTACGGTTAGGTGCCAAACACTGCGTTCCCATGGTCTAAATACCTAGAACTCTACACTGAGTAGAAGTTGTTATGAGAACATTACTAGTTATTATTGTTAGTGTTACACTGAAAATATTTGGAGTAGAAAAATAAACATTCACACAAAAATTGCAAGTAAATTTCACAAATAATTGCAAAGAATCGACAAGTAATTTAATAATAATACATTTTAAGTAGAAAGACTGAAATTGTATTTTCTTGTAAAATGTACTCCAGTTATCTTTGTTGTGAATTACAACGTCCAAAAACAAACAAATAATTAATAATAATAATAAATGTAATAATAAATAAATATTATTATTTCATATTATTTAATAATAATAAATAAATAAATAATTTTTACTGTGGAGTTTTGAGAGCATTAAAGAAATATTCCATTTTTAATAGTGTTAAACTCAATTGGCAGCATTTGCAGCATGACATAAAATAAATATTCATTGCTTAATGTTTCACTGAAAGGCTGAGTTATGACATTTTGATTAAAAACTATGAGCTAAAAGTAAAAAATAAAAATAAATAAAATAATAAAATATGCATGGATGATTCATTCATAAGATCAGTAAACTGGTTGGATTTCCATTTGCCTGATTTTAAACCACAATCTGTGGAAGCCCGTTTCCACCACGGGATAAAAAAAAAAACCCTGTGAATTTCTCTCACAATTCAGTTGTTGTTTTTTTACTTGCAAAACTGAGCAGCATTTACAGCATAAATTAAAAATTAATTTTGACATCTCCCTTAAAAAATCATAAATTTTAAAATGCAAGCCGTTTCTAAAGTATAGCCAAGATGTACTCAAAGGGAAAAAAAGTTGAAAATGTAAGATAATCTAGATTTAAAAAAAAAAAAAAATTATATATATATATATATATATATATATATATATATATATATATATATATATATATATATATATATATATATATATATATATATATATATATATATATATATATATATTTTTTTTTTTTTTTTTTTTTTTTTATATATATATAATTAATAATAACGATAATAAATAAATTCCCCCTCTGAAATCTTGCAAGTCTGGCTTTTTTTTCCCCTTTTACCATCTTTTTTCTTGCAATTCTGACTTTTGGTTTTGGAATATTGTTAGACATAAACTCAATTAACTACCATTAATTAATTATTATTTATTTATTTATTTTTTTTTAAATCGTGAAAAAGGGCTTCCATAACACTCATTAGCTTGCCAGAAAAGAGACTAAACAATCAAGGCTTAATTGTTAGTGCATGATATATCAAGCGCTATTTGCTTATGTGGACCCGCAACATTTCTGCAATGTTTTTCTCTATCAATTCCTGCAAAAACATCAACAATAAAAAAAGACTGAATCCCAGCCACAACACTAAGCAAAAGTTATTGTTACCAACACTCAACCAATAGTTTTTCTTTTATTTCTTCAAGATTGATTTCTTTACGATATACATGATGCAAGTTTAATCAAGGACTTGCACAGATGGAAAGGAAAACTTCAAACGTTAAAAGAGAATCTAAGTATTTAACGAATGCTGAAGTCTGAAAAAACATGAACCTGAAACCCTACAGATAACCCAGATCTGTCATGCGTCACACTGGGGAGGCATCAGGCTAAAGCAATAATGACAAGTCTGAAATGTCTAGCCCCTTTACTAGCAATTAAAATCAGCCTGCCATAGTGCACTTTGTATCTTTAAAAGCATCTGTATCAGAGACTGGTCAGTAGCTGTGGAGAACAACATTGCCAAACCATGGTCATATACATAATTCAACAAGCCACAGTATTTGGGGATTTCACATTGATTGCCATCGATGATGTGACCAAATATGAGTCTATTATCAAACACGCAAAGATATTCATCCGCAGAACTAATGTAGTCAACAGCCAAACAATTTTTTACTCTGTACAGTGTGAAGAGAGCGACGCTGGAACGATGCAGATGAGAAGTATTTATGGAGAGGAAGGAAAACCATGCTTGACTGCTTTGCTGCCTTCTTGCATCCTGAGATGAAAAATGAAGTTTTAATTTTAGGACTCCATCAAAATGGAGCAGAAACAGCTAACAGGCAGTCTATTTGTGTACCCTTCAGGGATACTCTGTGTCTGCCTCCATTTGCTACAGACTCACATACAACACACGCACGTTTTTCTCCACCTATACGGCACGTTTCAAAAGAAGATGGCAACCTTTCAACACGGCCTCAAACTTCACATCCTGTTGCTAATGGTCACACATGCCCACATCACCGGAGGATCATTTATCTCTATTTAGTAACTCATTAGAGTAACCAGACATCCGCAATTTAGTGTCCTGTCCCCGGCTGAAGCTGTCCACGGAAATGTCCCCGTTGTTTACTGTGCTTAATAATATCTACTTGGACAGAACATGCTATATGCAATAAGAAAAGGCAGTATGATTATGACTCATCAGTTTCCATTCTTCTTTAATTTACTGATTCATGAAATAATTATTTAGACGATACATTATTATCGATACAGTACAAATTACAATTAGAGCAATTTATTATTTGCTATTTAAAATTGTCATTTTTATGTTTTCCTAAATTGTATAATTTAATATTTATATAGTAACTAGATAACATTATTTTTGTATTTTAATTATTAGATATTAGAGTTTGTTATACAGTCATGGCCAAAAATATCGGCACCCTTGGTAAATATGATCAAAGGCGGCTGTGAAAATTAATCTGCATTGTTAATCCTTTTGATCTTTTCTTTTAAAAATTCACAAAAATCTAACCTTTCATTGGACAATAAGAATTTAAAATGGGGGGAAATATCATTATGTAGAAGAATTAATGATCCGCACTCACGACAACAATCTTTTTCGTTTTATTTTACTATCATTACCATTAGGGAATAGAGTGCGGATCATTAATTCTTCTAAAAAGTAACTTAACAGATTGACGCACCAAAACAAAAGAATCAAGTAGCGGAGGAGCGCGGCGCAAGCAACGTTGTTGAAGAAAATATCATTATGAAATAAATGTTTTTCTCAAATACACGTTGGACGCAATTACTGGCACCCCTAGAAATTCTTAAGAGTGAAATATCTCTGAAGTATATTCCCATCCATATTCACAATTTTGAGCACTCCATCTTGATTATGAACATGAAATTATCCAGCCATGGCTACCTGTTTCACCAAAATATAAATAGGAGGAAAAACAAAGCCCAAATTCCCTTAATCATCCATCACAATGAGAAAAAACAAATAATATATTTCTGATGTGCAGCAAAAGATAATTGAGCTTCACAAATTAGTGAAGTGGCTTTAAGGAAAGAGCTAGAACAGTGAAAATTTCCAATCAACATAAAATGTTATGAAACTGCCTGGAAGAGGACGCGTGTCTATATTGTCCTAGTGCACAGTGAGGAGGAGAGTTTGAGTGGCTAAAGACTCTCCAAGGACCTCAGCTGGAGAACTGCAAAAAATAGTTGAGTCTCAGGGTCAGAAAACCTTAAAAAAAAAACAAAAAAAAAAACAACAACAACTGTCAAACAGCACCTACATCACCACATATTGTTTAGGAGGGTTTCAAGAAAAATTCTCCTGGCTCATCCAAAAACAAACTCCAGCATATTCAGTTATCAGACATGACTGGAATATGAAATATACTGCTGTATTTTTGATGTTGTGGGCCTATATTTCTGCTGGAGGTCCTGGACATCTTGTTTAGACACATGGCATCATGGATTCTATCAAATACTAACAGATGGGTCCACAAAAATGGGTCCCTGAGCACGAAACCAAGCACCCCATGGAGTGGGGTGAACTGAAGAGAAGCAGCACCAACATGGAGCTGGGAATCTAAAGGGTCTGGAGTAGGGCTGTGACGGTGGCAGATTTTTACCACCGCGGTGGTAATGGACGAACTACTGCCGGTGGCGCGGTGTTGTGTATATTTATATATATATATAATTCTGAATCGCAAAAATAAATAAATGAGGCTCAATCGTCTATTAACAAACGTGCGTGTTTACTTTAGCACTTGTCAGTGAACACTCAGCCTGCAAAACACTAAAATAAATATCAAAGAAATACAGTTAAATAGGAAAGTAACCTTAAATAAGAGTTAAATACACCCTGTCTACCTCACGCGAGCGGCGCGGCGAGAACCCATTATAATCAGTGATGCTGTCTACACTAGATGCGGCGCGATACGACACGACAAATCCCTCATAGTAAACTGCCCCGTCCTATTTATGATGTACTGACAAGACGTTCAAATGTCCTGTAGACAGACTCGACCTGTTGTGCTGCGACGCGGCGTCCGGTTTAGACACGGTTCACTGTTCCGCCACCAAGCGCGCGGGCGCGTTAACTCCTCGTCTGCACGCGCTCTCTGTGGAATAGGAATCGCGGCGTATGTTGCCACATTACTTGTTAGCATCTTCCATTTACCGCTGTGTTGTTCGTATTTGACCAGTTTGGAGAAAGCCTCACCAATACAAACCTGACCAGCCGGGCGTTTGCGATCACGTGAACTTGAAGACGCTTGTACAAACGCGGATGGGTGACATGAATGGAAATGATTCTAGATCGGCGATGTAGTATTTGGTTTCCCAAAAAGGTTCATCGCTCATCAAAAAATAAATTTGCTAAAAATGCAGAATAAACTGTATTTTCCTGCGCTCAAACCTGCCAATCTAAAGGAAATGCCGTGCATGGCGTTTGAGGTAATTAGTGAATTAGCATAAATTTATAGTCTAAATAAAACAATCTGCAACTGTATATATTATTACACTTGTATAGAAAACTTTGTTTTATGCTTGTTATAGAGTGTGTGACGTCACGTGCACTACCGCCGGTGGCAATAGACAACCGCGGTGACAACCGACCATCGCGGTGATGCGGTTGTCACGGTGACCGTCACAGCCCTAGTCTGGAGTGATTCTGGATGAAGGAATGGTCTCTGATCTCTTGTCAGGTGTTCTTTAACCTCATCAGGCATTATTATAGTAGATGTAGGGAGTGAAATTATTTCCTTTATGAAATTAACTCAGGAACTCACAGATGCCATGCAATAAATCCATGAAACTAACCTGGAGAAGAGATCTTAAAAGACAACAAAAGATCTCCAAAGAGAACAGACAACACCACCCTAACCAAACTTATCTTCTTTGATCATTTATGACCCCTTCTTCACCCTGCCATCTCTGCATCTCCCTCTTTCTCCCCAAAAGGGTTCACACAAAGTTCATTAAGAATATGCAAATACCACATATCATGTATCTTGTGAACCTGTTGTTTTTCCCTTTCATGTTTGGTATCATTTTTAAACTGGTCTCAATTTCACAGTAGTCACTTGTATTATGAGAAATATTGAAAGCTTAGGTGAATTCTGTACCTCTGTTGTGTGGGCGGTCTCCTTTCAAAACCTGATAAACATTGCTCTACAGGTGTGACCATTTGAGGCACGAGCAGCTCCTACTGAGGTTTCTCATCCCCCATACACAGACCTAATCTGTTTTGGGGCAGAGAATAAATGTTTATGGGCCTTTTGTTCTGGTAGTATTTAAGGGAAAGTTGCAAATCAGTCAGCGCGATTCTGCAGTCAGATCAGCCCGTAGTGTGGAGGGTATTTAATATGTTCCATACTATGTATTTTCTTCTTGAATTCAGGTAAACATTTTACTCTTAGATTCATCTTTGAACAACTGATGTTATATATTTTCTTATTTTTGAATTGGCTTCTTATTGTTTTAAGTAATTGGCATGACACGTTTACCTGACTAATAATAAATTGTTATATTTGATTTATTTTGAACTGTCCTGAAATCATTATGACTATTAAACTGTGAGGAGGCTTGTGTTACCGCAAATCTATGGCCAGGATAGGTCAAACTGAAGGCTCATGAATGAACGGAGCAGTAGGCACGTCATCGGAGACCTCAGATTTCTGTCTATCACTGGTGCTAGCAAGTTGTACGGGAAAAGACTAAGTAAACTACACTTTTTGTCATAAGCAAGCAGTTGGCGGCAGACAATTAGGTATTAGTCTACCTACATCCTCTGACTAACATCGGACCGGCGAATTTGTGATCGTGAGACCGGCTCCTTCGGCCGACGCTATAGGCTCAAAAGAGACATTAGGTCCCCAGTGAACGGATAATTGAATGTATGGGATGTCGAGGATAAATAAATATCTAAATTAATATATAAGCGATATTTGTGATCAGTCTTTAATTAGAAGTACAGTCTAAATTTAATGATCACTTGGAATTGGAGTCAGATCAGAATTGGAACTAGATCAAAATTGAAACTAAATCCTGATAAATTCAGAAGCGCAAGTAAAAGACCGAACATGCATTAAACCTTCGACCAGGCCGCTGGATTCCATTGTTTGGACTAGCGGGTGGATCCTTACAGAGAAAATCTAGAGCTGTTAAACTGGCAAACGGAGGTTTCAAAAAGTATTGAATAAAAGGGTGCCGTTAATTGTGGCCAATGTGTATTAGAGAAAAACATTTATTTTATAATGATATTTGCCCCATTTTAAATTCCTATTATCCAATGAAAGTTTAGATTTGTGTGAATTATTAAAAGGAAAGATCAAAAGGATTAACAATGCAGATGAATTTTCACAGCCTTCTTTGATCATATTTACCAAGGGTGCCGATATTTTTGGCCATGACTGTATGTGTTTACATATACTAACTTAAGGTCAATTTTCAAAAGGTATACATTAATAATATTATAAATATTATTATAAAGTATATATTATAAATATTATTATAAAGTATATATGACTCATCCATTTCTGTTATTCTATAGTTTATTGATTCATGCAATAATTATTTAGATGGTACATATTATTGATGGTTTACAAATTACAATGAGACCATTTTAATAATTGCATTATTACTTAATTATATTATTTGCTTTATTACTATTTTATGGTTTCCCAAATTTTATAATTTAATATGTATATAATAAACTATATATTTTTTAAATTATTAAGATACAAAATTAAGATATTTATACTTTGTTCAATTACAGTAACTTTGTTTATATGTTCACTTTATAATTTACTTTTTATATAGTAAACTAGATCATATTTTTTATTAAATTATTAGATATTAAACAATAGGACAATAGTTATACACGTGCGCTATACGCATTATAATAATATAATGTAAGGAGTAAGTATAATGGATATATATGGTTATATTTAGTTTATATACAAACAAAACTAAACTAAAAATGTATTATGTAACTTTAACTTAAATGTAGATTAACAGTAACTGGGAACAAGCGAATGTGCTGTTGTTGACTACATGCTATTTATACTAGAATGATGTACTATTTTTCAACCAAGTAATACATTTACCCGAAGTCAAATTACACAAAACTGGAATTGTCTTCATTTTTTTTCCTTAAATAATAACACTGAAAATTTCAAATGATATACTGACCACTGAACTTGAAATCTCCTCAGTTTAAAATTTCAAAATCTAGTCACCTTACATTAGAGTCTCCCTTTCTTTGGAAAACTCAATCTCGGGTCACAGAGAGACAGAGAAAAGAAAGAGATCGAGGAAGAGAAGTGTGAAGTGGAGTCCCAAGGCGAGTTGTCTGAGTATATGTGAGAGTCTGCAGTTTATTTTCTCGTAAAAGAGCCCACTGCCTCACTACTGGTGACAGGGTTATGAAACATGGCAGCCCGTAGCATGAAGATACAGTATGCATACACTTCAGACTGCAGAAAGTCGAATGCACACACACTGCTGAGGTTTGGGAAAGGCAGCAGGGGTGGTTCGGAGGTGGGGATTTGGGAATAGATCTTATTGTTATACACCAGCTGCAGAAACATTTGCTGTAATGGATCCCTAAAGATCGGCTGGGTTTAATGTAGGGCAGTCCCCACACACTGCCTGCTGGCAATTACCTACAGCGTGGCTGTGGGAGGCCGTCCGTCTGTGTGCGTGTGAGAGAGAACCAGCAAATGTGTGGAAGAAGAAAATGTGTCTTCGTACACGTTCTGGCCATGTTCATGTGCCTTCGTCCATCATGTATACCATGCACCTGCTTAAAAATAAAAATAACCCAGCAAATTGAGCCAAACAGACTAAACCCAGTATTTGGGTTAAAAAATAAACCAGAATTGTATGTCTGGGGTCGAAAATGAACAAAGCATGTGAGAACAGAGAGTAAAAACTGGGTTTGATGAATGAATGAAAGTTACTGGCCAGGTATTATCAAAATATGTGAAAATTCAAAACAATCAAAGATAGATAGATGATAGATAGATAGATAGATAGATAGATAGATAGATAGATAGATAGATAGATAGATAGATAGATAGATAGATAGATAGATAGATAGATAGATAGATAGATAGATAGATAGATAGATAGGCCAGGGACAGGAATTAGCTGATTTTCTGCATGACTGGCCCAGACCGGTGACTGGCCGTTCTGTGTTCTGATTCCGAGCCGGTCTGTTTTGACGTCACACTTACTGCAACTGAGAATGTATTATGTCGTGCCTATTAGGTATCGCGGTCGGTACTTTTCACAACACTACGTTACATAGTTTATTTTGATAGGTGAACTGTCTTTGCAGTGTTAAGGGAAACCACCTCCACAGCATGTGTTAGCAAACTACAGAAAGACAGTCTTTTCTGCTTGCCACAATAAATCGCTATTTTTCTGCACTAAACAAGTGAATTTTGCCAAGATATTTGAGATGATAGATAAGATGTTATAGAATAATTATTGAATGAAAACCCAATTTTGACAAAAAAAACCAAAATTAACATTCAACCTATTTTTTTTTAAAATTACACCAGTCTTAAGTCGCTGGGGTATATTTGTAGCAATAGCCAAAAATACATTGTATGGGTAAAAATTATTGTTTTTTCTTTTATGCCAAAAATCATTAGGACATTAAGTAAAGATCATGTTCCATGAAGATATTTTGTCAATTTCCTACTGTAAATATATCAAAACTTAATTTTTGATTAGTAATATGCATTGCTAAGAACTTAATTTGGACAACTTTAAAGGTGATTTTCTAAATATTTGGATTTTTTTGCACCCTCAGATTCCAGATTTTCAAATAGTTGTATCTCGGCCAAATATTGTCCTAACAAACTATACATCAATGGAAAGCTTATTTATTCAGCTTTCAGATGATGGTTTTGTGGTCCAGGGTCTCTCACGCACACACACACACACACACACACACACACACATATATACATATACATATACATATACATATACATATATACATACATACACAGGTGCTGGTCATATAATTAGAATATCATCAAAAAGTTGATTTATTTCACTAATTCCATTCAAAAAGTGAAACTTGTATATTATATTCATTCATTACACACAGACTGATATATTTCAAATGTTTATTTCTTTTCATTTTGATGATTATAACTGACAACTAAGGAAAATCCCAAATTCAAATGTTCAATGTGACCCCAATTGATATTAGCTTTCCATTTAGTGAGATATATTAGAGATTAAAATGAAACAAAAAAAAAAATTTGGAATAACAAAAAATAAAGATTAAAAAAATAATTATACTTTAATTTTTGGACACACACAGGCTTTGTAAAAAAACAACAACAACCATAAAACCAATAAACAAATAAAATATAACCAATAGACCAAACTCAGATATTGCAAAAGCTAATCATAGTGCTTTACTGTGAAACGGTGGTGTCTTTATTCCAGGACGGTGTGGAGAGAAAGAGGGAGTTTTAAGAGAGAGAGGCTGATCTGAAGTGACGTGGTCAGTGGCTGTAAATAATCTGGGACATTGTGTCTCAGTTCTTCAGTCTCAGATCTGGCTAACAGCACAGACTCACAGGTAAGTTGCTAAGTCATGTCAGTCCCACTTAAAAGAGTCCCAAGGACAGTCACTGTATGGCTGACATCATATTCCAACCACATCCAGACTGAACCCAACCCCTCGAAGAGCCAAAGAAGAATGAAAGCAAGACCACAGCAGAGAATTAGTGACATCAGCTGTGTTCTGCTCCTCTGAGCGCACTGCTGTTTCAGAACATGTCACGCTCAAAATGCAAGGAAACCCCGAAATAAGCCAGGATCGCTTCCAGCAATGTGAAACAGCACTCACAACACATTTAACCTCAGCAATGCAATGCATTTAAACGCAATATAAAATGGAAAATAAGGCTGAACGGACCTTGACTTTATTTCTCAGGGTTTCACAGGCTTTTGAAATGTAGACTGATATCACAGATTAACATTACTTATGACTAATAATAACCAAAGCAGTATTATATTAGTACCACTGAGATATTATTACTATTATATAGTTTTTGTTAATATTTTGAATTAGATTATTTTCATATCTTCTGGTTTCATGTTAATTTTAGTTAGTCCCCATGAAATCAAAATTAAAGTTTTTTGGATGTAGTGCGCACAGTCTGATCCGGACTTTGGCTCTGATCCAGAGACGCTATCGCACGGAGCGGATCATATGCGCGAGTCGGCATATATTAAAAACTTTTAAAACTACACAGCCTCAGTGCAATTATGATCACTATTTTGTTTTACTAAGAGTCTGATATTGAATCTAGGGGTAATCTATTAGACTGTGGCTGTCAAATGCAGCTTTACTGAGCTCAATGGCTCTGGCCCGAGCAGATATATTTTAAAGAAGGGGGCGGGGCTGCTCGATATGTCCCGCCCTGTCTTCCTGTTTCAGCTGAAATTACGTCACCACATAGAATAACGCTGCGTGTTTCAAGGCGCTTCAGAGGACCTTTAACATTTCAGTAATTTTGTTGTGTTTTTGTTATTTTACTAGCTTTTGTTTTAAAATGCCTATATTGTTTTTATAGATTTCGATTTCAGTTTTTATTTCAGTTGAGAAATTACCTGAAATAAAATTCTATTTTTAATTTTAATTTAGTTTTCATTTATTTTTATTTCAAGTAACAAATTATTCATTTATTTTGCTTTGTAAATTACCTTATGCTCACCAAGGCAGCATTTATTTGATAAAAAAATACAGTAAACATTAATATTTACAAAATTAAAAATACAATTTGGCAAAGCTGAATTTTCAGCCGCCAGAAATTACTAGAAATACTAATGATGATTATTTGGTCCTCAAGGGACATTTTTGTATTGCTATTATTTCGTTGGAAACCATGATACATTTTACTGTCCTTTGTGATCAATTTAACATCCATGCTGATTAAAAGTATAATTTCTCTCTATCCAAAAAACAAATAAATAAAAATCTTACTGACACAAAACCTTTGAACAGCATCCATGAATCTGTACCCCACGCTGAAGAGCAGTGGGAGGGGGAAAACATTTTAGCTGAGACATCCCAATTGATATTAGCTTTCCATTTAGTAGGCACACAAGTCTCATGCTCCAGAAGCACAGACAGCCATGATGGCGTTTGGACGGATGGCCTGTTACGCTCACAGAGCACGTCATTAATCTCTCCTTTCCTCTCATTCAAATAAACAACACCATTTAGACAGCAGTTCTGCCCATCAACATACTCATAGTAAATAAGCCCGCTGTGTGGTTTGAAACGTAAAAGCAAGTTTATGGGCAGGCAGGCAATAATGATGTTTACTCAAAAGCTTCTGGTCCTCAAGGGGACGAACAAAGACACGGCCATCAAGGGCAGATCACTTATAATCAGCCTCTAAACCCATAAAACACACCGTCTATCCTCTATAGACAAACAATGACTCTTGTATTTTATATTGATGTGTGTATAGAAGCAAAGCCTTAAATATCTGCCAGGCCCTCTTAAACACAATAAAAATTAAAGTAGCCACTCAAACCAACCACACATGGTTTTGTGAGATATATTATTCAGCATGACCCCCATTCGCCCAATGTAACATGCTGTGGAGCTGTCTGAGGTTTATCATATTGCAGAAACAGCCATGGAAGCAGGAGGAAAGGGTGATTTATAATGAGGCTGAGGGATTATCTAGCTGGGTCATAGAGAAATCAATGGACATTTTACATAGCAATCGGCTTCAATCAAAGGAATGCCTCTCGCTGCTTGGTCAGGGCATCGGCAGTGAGATTAGCGAATTAAATAGTCAATAGGATCTTCACTGCACAAGCAGACGCATGTCGAAATGAAGAATTGTTTCGCTTGTTATGTTGCAAGCATCTCAATTTCTATTGCTCATAATGCTCATGGCAACCACCTCCAACATCCCAGCAGTGCGGTGACATTTACATAAATAAATAAATAAATAATCTTGCTTACTTAACATTGCATTATATTATAGAGTCTATGGATGTCACAATATTAAATATCCAGCAAATAATAAGCCAATAATTAAAAAAAATATATAAATGCATATTCATTATATTCAATTGGTAAAGAACTGATATTATAATTTTTATACTAATTTATTGCTGTAAAAAATATATTAAAAAGTAAAACAAAATAAACCGTTTGAAATGATAAATGTTCATTTAAGTACAACCTTATAAATGAACGTACGAGAACAGATATTCAATATAATCAAATACTAAAATCATAAAACAATAATTTAGTTACATAATTAATTTTATTAATTATTTATTTTTAATGCAGAAAGCTAATAATCACAACATTATAACTGATAATATTAATAAATGATATTTACATTTAAATAATACATTAGAAATGATTAAAATACCATTGTAATAATAAAGTATAATAAAAAAATAATTTGATAGATAGATAGATAGATAGATAGATAGATAGATAGATAGATAGATAGATAGATAGATAGATAGATAGATAGATAGATAGATAGATAGATAGATAGATGAACATTCAGTAAAATATAATATAATATAATAGACAGATAGTAGAAGTACATTCAATATAACATAAAACATAAAAATATAATAGATAGATGACAGATGGAAATGAGTTTTTTTTTGTATTTTCACGTCGAGCCGTGGTGTTCATGCTGGTGAGGTGGGTTTGAATCAGACTTGCAGCAATTCTTAATCCTATTCCCATTTCTCCCATCAATTAAAAAAAAAGAAGCCAAAAAAGTGAAAATGGCATAACCTGGACCTGTAAGACAGACTTATTTTTCAGACCAACAGAACAAGAAAGTGATATAAGCAATAAACCCTGCCTGTAGCGTGACGAGATCTGCTGGGTAGAGTAAGGCCCAGAAGCAGCCCGGCTCACTCTAGACATGCTGATGAAATAATCAGATTTGACATAATACATAATTGTGTGTCGTGCACACTGTAAAACAAGCGACTGAGGGAGGGAAAGCAAGAGACAATGGTAGAGTTAAGCAAGTGGATGAGCATTACATCATCGAAAGCTAAATCTTTTGTAATATATGTTCTGTGCTACTCAAGCAACAGCTGTATTCTCTATTCACAAAAGGAATGACAGCTTGTGTTCATAATTTTACCCTGTCAATCAAACTCTGAACATCAGCCTTTGTGCACTGTATAGACCAGAAAATAAATATGCAAATGAGCGGTTCTGACTCCCTTCAATTTCAACTAGAACGGCTCTTTTTCTTTCATTTGCCCATTTTTGGTCAAACATACAAATGCAAAAGGGCTTGTGGGGCATATTAGAGGCAAGCTGTTGAAACATGATTGACAAGACATCCAACATAACACAAAATTCAAACATACTACGCTTCAATAAACGTCTGAATAATTGCCTTGTATTTTCAAATGGTATGCACTATCAATCAAAACATGATATATTTTGATTATAATAATAAAAAAAAATATACTAAAACAGTCTCTCTCTCTCTCCGTATATATGTATATATATGTGTGTGTGTGTGTGTATGTATGTATGTATTGTGAATCATAAAGAATACATATTAAACAGATCCAATATAACAAAAACAATGAAAGATTGTAAAAAAAAAAGTTTAAATAAAACAATTTTAATAATAATATTAGAATAAACACTGAATAGTAATCAAAAAGTAAAAAGAAATCACTTATAAATTATAACAATAAGACAACTAAACTTAACACATTTAAATTAAATTTAATAAACAATCATCATGTAACCACCATGTAAATGTATTAAAACTGAATTTAACAAGAACAAGAATAATTAGGGCTGTCAATCGCGATTAATCGCATGATTGTCACGAGTTAACTCATGATTAATCGCACATTTTTATTTGTTCTAAACGTACCTTAAATTAACACTTTTCAAGTTTTTAATACTCTAATCAACACGGGCATGGACAAAAATGGATGCTTTATGCAAATGTATGTTTATTATTATTGAAACCATAGTCAACAGAGCATGAAGAGTAGACATGTTTCAAAGGTCATAGATGTTTTTCAAAGAACTTGTTTATGTCTATTAGACACATGAAAAAAGAAATACCAGGTTCCCTTTACTTCTTTCTTTGCACTGAGCAATTTACTTACACAAACCTGTTTACATTTTTGCACACAGGGCAGCTCACTTCTTCTGAACATGCAAAATGTACATTTATTATTAGATTTGTTTGCCTCTCTGTGCCCACATACTGTGTTTTGAGGCAGCTAAATTCTCAATAAAACTGTTTTCATTGGTATATTTTACTGTTTCTGTTGTCAGACAACGGAATGAATATGAAATAGTGACTGAAACACGAACCATTAAGACTAGGCTACATAACCAGCTCTCCTTTCCAAGATGTTAAAGGAACATTCCACTTTTTTTGGAAATAGGCTCATTCTCCAACTCAACCAGAGTTAATAAGTTGAGTTTTACCATTTTGGAATCCATTCAGCTGATCTCTGGACCTGGCGATAGCACTTTTAGCATAGCTTAGCATAGATCATTGAATCCGATTAGACCAGTAGCATCGCATTCAAATATGACCAAAGAGTTTCGATATTTGTCTTATTTAAAACTTGACTCTTCTGTAGTTATATCGTGTACTAAGACCGGCAGAAAATGAAAAGTTGCGATTTTCTAGGCTGATTTGGCTAGGAACTATACTCTCATTCCAGCGTAATAATCAAGGAACTTTGAGCAGTGCTTTCAAGGAGCAGTGCTTTCAGTTACTTTTCAGGAACTTTGCTGCCGTACCATGGCGCAGTGATATTACGTAGCGCCTGAAAGTAGTCCCCAGCTATATTATAACTAGGTACCTAGCTGGAGACTACTTTCATGCGCTTTTTTGAAGAGGTGGGAAAAAAGTCGCTAAAGGGGTCTGCAAAGTCGCTAAGTTGGCAACACAAGTAGTTTGTGTCATTTTAAGTTGAGGGCTGAATGTAATTAAAAGATTCAGTACTAAAAAATAAATCACGATAATATTATAAAGAGCTGAATGCTCTCAAACTATTTGAAAAGTACTTTCTTAATATGCGGGTTCACCTAAGCCCGAAAGAGGTTGAAGACCCATGATCATTGACTACATTTACATGGACATCAATACTCCTTACCTTAATTACCTTAATCCGGCTAAAGTCATAATCGAAGTAAACAAATCAAATTAAAACATGTGGAGTATTCCTATTTTAGTCGCATTATTGAAGTGCAGTAGACATGTACACACCGTAATCAAACTATTACCGTCGTCTAGGACTTTTCACCACATTTTGCAACAGGATACACACACGGCAGCGGTCAACCGTTTGACGGCAAATAAAAGAGCTTCAACACCGCCGTCGTCTGTATGCACGTACAAATAATTAACTGCACTTGAAGCTTTCATAAAAATAAAAATGAAACACCCAAAACTGTATATGGCATCATCACGAAGACAAACTATATGTTTACACATGGTGACATAATGACATGTGCAATTATTCGATCTATGTACTATAACAATTATTCTTAAAGCAACCCATGTAAACACCTTAATCATAATATTATCTTATTCA
Source organism: Acrossocheilus fasciatus (assembly GCA_036784905.1). Taxonomy (NCBI): domain Eukaryota; kingdom Metazoa; phylum Chordata; class Actinopteri; order Cypriniformes; family Cyprinidae; genus Acrossocheilus; species Acrossocheilus fasciatus. The sequence goes on from CM071961.1 coordinate 16,193,923, forward strand.
GAATAAGGTAAATAATTTGATCACCGATGTCCGTGTAAACGTAGTTATTTATGCTGATCTAGCGTTCAGCTGACTAAAGTTTGTGCTGATCTATTTTCACCTCTCTGAAATGCCCACAGTGCCCAAGGTTTCCATGCAGTCGAATGTGAATGCTCAGCAGGAAATCTGCAGGGACTCTGCAAAGCAGAGCGCTTCAGAAATTTTGTCTTTTTGGCAATAATGGAACTTTAGGATGGAGAAATAACTATAACAAGTGAGATAATGAATGTCAGCTAGAAAATGAACCTGAGTCCCTCTTTCACAGTGTCTGTTGGCACTGTTGTCCTGCTTATGAAAGCTGTGTGAAACAGGCCTGAGTCCTTTTCCAATATGCTTTGAAGACAACTTAAAAACACGTCCCTCCAGCGGTTTTTGGAAATGCATTCATTGAACATCCATAACGTAAACACATACACACATCCCATGTTAGCTTCCAGCCATATAGCCAATCAGAATCAATTACGATCCTCCATAGACACACACACACACACACACACACACACACACTCTCTCTCTGCATGATTGCATGTCCTTCACCTACTCCTGCTGTGTTCCCACTAGGAGCTTCTATTTAATCCTTTCAGGCATGGGAATGCGGCACGTATTGAATATGGATTCATACAATTCCCCTCCGGTTAACTCTCCTACTGGTATACAGTCCCACACAACCAAGAAAACACAAACATACGCATACAAGCTGCCGGCTGAGTGAATGTGTGTGCGTGATACAGCTCCTCTCCTCACGCTGGGGTTTGTGTTAGCATGTTTTTCAGCTTTATATACAGTATGTATGATGGTTACGCTACAGTCCTGCGGTAGGAAAGTGTCGAGAGCTAAGAACGTAACACCATTAAAACACGGCACCGCAGGGCTGTGCTGAAACCTCTCTCTCGCTCGGTCTTTGGATGTTTTCACTGCTGCAGAACAGTGGCAACAAAATGCCATGCTGACTTCACACTCTGGAATGGTCAGAGTCAACTGTGATCGGTTAAGGTCAAGTCTAGATTGCAGTATAGAGTCTGGCAAAAAGAAGATTGTGTGAATGTAACAGTTTTTGTGTGAGTCTGACACGGGGAAGCTGTTCACAAGTATAGCAAGACAGATCGACATCTGTAGTATGCATGGGAGTAACACGCCGTCTTCTGGGATCATCGGGAATGGATGTTAAAGAGAACGGTTTTGTGGCTGCATACCCCACTTAATAAAATAAAATAAAATAAAATAAAATAAAATAATAAAATAAAATAAAATAAAATAAAATAAAATAAAATAAAATAAAATAAAATAAAATAAAATAAAATAAAATAAAATAAAATAAAATAAAATAAAATAAAATAAAATAAAATAAAATAATAAAAAAATAAAATAAATCTTGGTAGAAACCATAACTCTATGTTTTTAGGTGGACTAAAGATAAATATTGTTGATATATTGTTCTTTTAAAAGGTAAAAGTTCAAGACTTTTCAAGAAATCAGTTCACAAAAGGGTTTGGACCCTGTTTACAGCAGTATTTTGTGCTGTTCACTTGTGATCTGATCACTTGAGATGGATCTCAACACCAAGAGTAAACAGGATCTGTGTGTCCTATGGTTCTGAAATACTTGCATTGATTACAGGTCAGATTCAGTTAAACCTTGACTCTGACCCTTCTGCTTCTCTCTTTTCCAGACGGCAAGCCATTTATTATCTCTCCATCCCTCTCCTCTGTATCTCAGCATGCAGAGAAGTATTAAATCAAGCCCAGCATCTCTTCGCCTCGCCAAATTCTGTCTGTAATATTTAATATCAGATTCAATTAATATCTCCACAGTCCTTACAAACACAGGACCACAATTAATCACTGCAGAAGCTCATCTCTCATTGTCAGAATACAATCAAATAATCCTGATAACACCGATCTGGGAGGATCCAGAGCAGGAGGCATGGGGATTTTACAAAATTCAGAAAGACAGAATTCATTCATTATTGGGTTTAAGATGACAAGTGATATGAAAAGCATAAAAAAACAAAGTTAACTAAAACTAAAACAATAAAAAATGTGTTAACTGAAATAAAATAAAATCATTTGATGAAAAAAAAAAAAAAACTTTTTTGGCAAGAAAACTTTTTTTTACTTGAAGCCTTTATATATAATCTACCATAAATGTATTTTTAATGCAAAAATTATGCCTTGTAATGCACCTTATAATAATATAATATAAAACTAATAACTGATTTAGAATATATATATACATATACATATACATATATACATATACATATATATACACATATATATATACATATACATATACATATATACATATACATATACATATATAAATATAAATATAAAATGCCACTCTATACTAAATAACTAAAGATAGTCAACACTGAAAAAGACATTAATAACTGGTTTTGGATGAGGGACAGGATGCTGGGCATCAGTAGGATCTTGATTAAAAGACCAAACATGGCTGTTCACCAACATGTGTTTTGGATGCTGGCGTACGAGTTTGTTCCCACCAGACCACTTTATTACAGAAAACCAGTTTTCTGTCAGCATTCATGTTGTTCTAAATCAGTCTTTCCAGCAGGGGAGAGCACAAAAAGGAAAAACTAAATATGAAATGCAGAGTTAGCATGTGGCGTAATGCTAAATTTTAATGGAAGCTGATCAGTGCACACAGTGAGGGTCCTTAACCCTCTGGTTGATGCCCTCAGTCATGGCATAAGGAAGAGAAGCTTTCCTTTTCAGTTTCTGCTTTCTGATTACCACACAGACTAATTATCTTTCCCCCGTTTCATCTGAATGTGTTTGTGGAGTGAAGACGCAGCTTTAGGCAAACAGCATCCGGCACCAAACTGTGCTCAGACCAACACAGCGAGAATACAAACCTCAAACGGCTGCAAGCGCTGACACATTTACACTACAGCATCCAAAATCGCTCTTAAATACACTCAAAATATAATCCTTGCCTCCTTTTTGGTGCCAATTCTACCAAGTAACAGTTTCACAGCCAATGATCGTTTGGTATTAAATAAACAAAACCAAGATCCATGATTCTGTGAGAAGCTGCTCACAATGATAGCCTAAATAATATTATCATAATTGTTTTTCTTCTTTGTGCTTACATAAAACTATAAACTGTGTACTTTTTTTGCAAGATACACTTTAGTGAGACTGTAGGACTGGGCAGCAGGAGAACATCCACATTATTTACTGCCAGTGGAAGAGACTGCAGGCTGGAAACTCACTGTTTACAGTGCCTTGTCCTCACAAACCCCCCAAACAGCAGACCAATAACAAATATATATAAAAAATAAAAAAAAACAACATTACCAGCAAACCACCATGGCAGGCCAAGCAGAAGCCAAGAAATATTATACCCTACAGGTCTTTATTTGCTACTGTGCTGAGTGTTTGTGGGGCATCACATATAAGTGTATTTATCATTTAAGATTCTTGTAAATTAGATTTTTTTTTTTTTCATGCTGTCAGGCTTGGGTTTTAAAAAGACTTAAATTAATGATTTCTCTATGGGAAAATCCAGCTACATCCAGTTTCTGTTATTAGCTAGGATTGTACATGAATAGTACACAGTAAAGTAGTTAGGTACAGTATTTGGTTTCTAGTTAACAGATATTTTTCATGTTTTATTTAGGTTTCAAATAACCACTATGCAATTATTTTCAATTAGTATTTGCTTTTGATATAACAAATGATCATTAGACTACGACAAAAATATGTATTATTATTATTATTATTATTATATTTTTTAAAAACAATGAGTAGCAGCAACATTACAAAAAATAAAATAAATAGGGTAACACTTTACAATAAGGGTACATGAATAATCATGTACTAATGCCTAAATTAATACTTAATTCATCACATACTAATGATCATTAAAGAAGTTAACTTATTATGAACTAACGAAGAGCTATCCTTTACTATAACTGGAGTCATACGGATTCATACATGAATAACGGCTTTTCTAATAATGCTGTGTGGATTTTCAAGAAGACAGAGAGCGGAGGTACAGGATCATCACAGCTGTCTGGATGGACAGTGAACTCTTTCCAGTTTGAGCATTTCTTCAGGAATTGTTCTACAAATGTTCTTTGTGGGTTTTGGGTTTTTATTTTTATTAATATGTGTATAAGTCACAATAGGGTGAGTTTAAAGGGAAAGAGAAGAACATAAAACAGACAAGTTTGAGTTTTTTCTACATTTGATGAGGAGGATCAACTAATCCTTTTGCCAACCAATAATGTTTATGACAAAGCCGAAGATGTCAAATGCTCAAATTATGATAGTATTAAATTATTTAAATGAATTTCAAAGTCAGAGTCCTTCTTATTCCTTCTTAAACAGGCTGTTTGATTTAGTTTACCCATAAATGTTAATTAATGCATTAACTATCAAACATGTACTAACATGTAGTTAAGGGTGCCATTATTCATGCATGACTCCATACATAGTTAAGGAAAGCTCTTTGTTAGTTCATAATTAGTTAACTCCTTTAATAATCATTAGTATGTGATGAATTAAGTATTCATTTAGGCATTAGTACATGATTATTCATGTACCCTTATTGTAAAGTGTTACCATAAATACTATATTATTTAAATGAATAAATGAATGAATTTGAAAAAAAAAAAGATTATTTTATTTTAAAAATAATTTATTATTATTATCCGCAATATTACAATAAAAATAATAAATTACTATTTTTACCTAACAATATTAAAATAAAATAGCAACCTTTTATTTTTGACTGGAAGGAAATAAAATAAATAAATAAATACATTTATTACAATATTATTATTATTATTATTAGAATGAATAAATATTAATATCATTATTATTATTGTTGTTGATATAAATTAATTAATTCGCTTAAGTTAGAAACCTACTGTACCTGTGTAACTTTACATCAGTCCAGCACTAAACTACCTAACTAATGAAACTTACAAAGTAATCACACTGTTGATTGTACAAAATGTCCATTTACCTAAAAATGCTAAATTATCACCCTTCAAACCCGGACTATAATTTGAGAAAATTTGCATCCCAATCAAATTTGCATCCTCAAGTAACACATAAATTTGTAAAATAAGAGACATGTCATTTAAAAAGTTGGGGAGCAAAGTCCCAAATGTCCATAAATAAAGATCTGGCCCTGACTCAGTTTGGCTCAGGAAAAATGATGTGATTTTAGATGGGCAGAGTGCAGAGCTGCAGCGCTGCTGAGCTTTTAATTAACTCATGAGCACTGTAGGCCGCAGTCACCTCCATTAATCACTTATTTTTCATGTCTGCAGGAATCATGAGTGCACACGCGGCGCAGCTAAACCTGAACATATGCTTCCGGCTGTGTTATTAGCCAAGTGCCCAGCGACCAGCCTCTCTGAACTTCATCTCTTCCTTTATGATAATTTCCTCTCGTATTCGTCTTTGAGTTACTGACACCCATTAGCACAAACAAAGTACATGAGAACATTAATCTTTCATGGCAGACTTTACTTTCGGGATGTAATTTAATTGTCTCCTGGACATGCTAGGTTTTAAATGAGTTTCTTCTGATGTAGCTCCAAACCTTAAAAAAGGTTACCTTTAAAGTGAGCAGAGAGAATGTATCGAACTAGGACACATTTAAATACACATTAGCAGAAAGGACAATCTCTAAAATATAAAATCTGTGTAACATACATCACATACATGAGATCCGTCATTGCTACCGTCACTCAGCACGTATTTATGTTGGCTCAACATACTGTGATGCCACCGCTGCAGTATAAATACATATCAGCTGAAAAAAAAGAAAAAAAAATTGCAATGCATTAAATGCAAATTAGATTTTTAAAGTATTATTACTTAACTTAAAGGGTTAGTTCACCCAAAAATGAAAATTAGCCTGTGATTTACTCACCCTCGAGGCATCCTAGGTGTATATGACTTTCTTCTTTCAGACAAATCAAATCTGAGTTATATTAAAAATTGTCCTGGGTCTTCCAAGCGTTATCATTGCAGTGGGTGGGTGTTTTTATTCAACAGTCCAAAACATGTTAAATAAAGCGTGCACATCCACAATAAAACGGCTCCGCGGCATGAATAAAGGCATCCTGTAGCGAATCCATGCGTTTTTGTAAGAAGAATTTCTGTAAAGAAAAATGTCAGAGGATTTCGATATAAGCCAAGAAGAGAGTTTTCCTTTGCTAAATTAAGGAAACTTTGCTTCCTTTGCTCCTGTAAACAAACTCACGAGACTAGCATATCTCAGAGGCACAAGTGGTACACATACATCCTACGTCATCCTCCCTGAACGGCTTCCACATATGACAGATAGCGGAAGTGAGAGAAAAGTGTATATGATGTTTGAAATACGGATATTACACGAGGCTTTTATTCAAGCCCCTGAGCAGTGTGAGGCACATTTTATTATGGATGTGCATGCTTTATTTGACGTGTTTTAGACTGTTGAACAGAAAGAGCCAGGACAATTTTTAATATAACTCCAATTGGATTCGTCTGAAAGAAGAAAGTCATATACACCTAGGATGTCTCGTGGGTGAGTAAAACACAGGCTAATTTTCATTTTTGGGTGAACTAACCCTTTAAGTATTGTTACTAACTTAAAGTAATTTTATTTTACTTAAGTCAATCCACAACATTCCAAAAAAGATACTCAAAATATAATGCTAAAAATTTAATTCGGTGTTCCCAATGGTATTTTTTGGTGTCCAGAATTAACAGACCTTGCCGATTGCTTGCAAACCTCTCATTATGTTATATTATCACCAAATCTTGGTTTCAATCTTTCCTTCCAAGTTCCAACTTCTTTTCTTTCAATTACCCCAGGCGTTTTCATTTCTTTTTGGAACTGAATGATCATGGGCCTCATTGATCTGAGCTTATACACCTCAGTTTTTGAGTGAAAAAAGCATTATTTGTGGATCATTTTGGAAGTGTTCACTGAAAAACCAAGGTAAGCTCAGAACATAATATAGGATAACAAAAAAAAAAAAAAAAATCATATGCAATTTTCATATGCCTGTCATTTTTTGACCAGGAACACCACAAGTGTAACAAGGTGGGGAAAAATACAAAATTATCAAACATTTGTTTTGGGAGGTTGTTCCCTGTGCAAGCAAAGTCAGTAGGTTTTAGTCCAATGCAATAACATTAATAGCATTTTCAGGAAAAAGAAAATCGTCTTTGGGTCAAAATGACCAGAAACCAGCATGAGGTCCTAAACTAAAGTGATAAACACTTTGGTGTCAAGTCAATGGGTCTACAGAGTGCAATCAATGGCCCAATGTCAGTCAGTGACTGTTATTTTAGTCTGCTGCCTCAGATCTATATTTAAACAGCCTTTTCACTAGACATTACACTTCCAATAGCAACACACCTCGTGTCCGTCTTGATTATTTGCACGGTAAACATTCAGATAGTACCTTCCCACATCAAACCGAGCGCTCCAGCAGGATTACAAGCTATCACTGCAGCAGGACAACGCAACACTTGCGTGTCCCGTCTGCCAGATATGTAAATGCATTCCTCCTGAAGCATCACACAGCATTATATTGCAGGCAATCCTTATTCATGAAGGTGCTCAAGTTTACAATCAACACTTTATGAAGCATCTATTGCTATGCAGGGTATGTCTTATGGTGGCCCTCCAGTTGCTCGGCCTCACGGGACCGACACGCGTCCCTCAAAAGCAGCACGTTCGGATCCAAAGACTTCAACAAGAGAGGGAAAAAGAGCCAGAGGAGAAGTGAGGGAGGGAGGGAGGGAAAAAAGACGAAAAAGCTCTCTCTTCACCACAGGACTGCTCTTACTGAGATAAGCGTGAGGAGCCATCGGGTGAACCATCACCTAGACCGCAAGCAGGACCTGAGCGAGAGGATGGAGAGAAAATGGATGAAAGGAAGGAAGGAAGGAAATATGGCTGGAATAAATGAGGGAGGCTGGCATGAGGGAAGCAATGGTGCCCATGATTGAAGTCCATGTATATCAATATCTCTTATTTCCTCCACTGAGACTGCACCGGAGAGATTGTAAAGAACTCAAAAGAGCCACAGAACAAAGACGGGTTCCCTGGCTGAGGAACAAAGAGGCAGCAGAGCCCGACTCATTTCATGTCTTTCATGGCATTTTCATAGGCTTCTTGACATGTCTTCGATCAGGCAAGGGCAGGGAGAGAAACACATCCACACCTTGAGCAGCGTTCAAAAGCCTGTGGAATTTGAGATGTATGGAAGAAGTTGAATTGAGACCCTCATGGTGGCTGCCACCCTCTACAGTGACTTTCTCCTTTACTCTTAAAAGAGTGTTTTGGGCAAGATAGAGATGTTAAGAAAGAGGTCCAAACACACACATACAGTACATACACACTTACACATGCTGCTACAGATTTCTTCTGACGGTGTGGGCTAAGTGTGTAAGACACCCCTGTGGGCTCTCAAATCATCCAAAGTAGAAAGAAAAAGGACTTCAAACCACTTACTGGGGTAGATTTGTATATTTTCTGAAGCGAATGTGAGTGCTGCTTGCCTGTATAAGATTCCTGGGGGCTGCGGGTGGCTGCCAGGTTCCTAGGTGTTCTGGGTGGTTTCCTCTCATTTTGCATACTTCTGCACTGTTCTATGGCATTCTGTAGTATGTGAAGTATTAGCTGATTTTGGCTAAAGCCAATTATTATGTTCATGTTTTGACAGACAACCGATAAAGGGTTGATCTTATATTGTCTAAATGAATTAAAAATAAATGAATCACTAAAAAATAAATATTTTGAAATGCCACAAATGAAATTTAATCATCAAAACAGTGTATAGTACTGTTGAAAAAATATTTTTATATTTTAATTTGCTAAAGACTAAAGACAGTTTACAGTATTATTAAATTATTAGTGTTTTTAAATATTACTTTAAATCAGCATGAGATGACTGGAAAGTAATCAAAATGTAATAATATATGGGAAATGAGCATTCACAATTAAATATCCAAAATAAACTGCCCTAGTAAAAAATAAAATGCATTTATTTCATACCAAGTATAGTTCAAATCTATTAATATATTTACTGACATATCGCTCGAGACTTACTAATATAAAAATTATAATTAAACTTTAAAAAAACATTCTTTTGATTTTTTAAATGTTCTTCACACTTAACACAAAATGGTTCTTTTAGGAACTGTTTGCTGAAAGTTTATTTGGGGAAATTAAACTTTATGGCATCGCTGTGAAAAAAACCCTGTTGGAAACATTATTTTTAAGAGTGTAGTGCAGAAAACATATGTTGCCACGACTTATTGATGATATATTTTTTTACAGACAGCATTTGCAGTGTGTAGCATAAGTACATCATTTTCAGGATGCAACTCGAGTCTCAGTGATATTCTGATCACTGGCCCTGGTTTATCCTTCAATGTAGCATTTTTAGCCTGTTTGTCCACCAGACAAACCCCAACTAATACCCTACATTTCCTCAAAAAGAGACACAGTTTTAGTCTCTGCGAGACAAGTTACACGTTTTCAAAACTCTAACCCTATGTGCAAGCAACAATAAAAAGTTTCTTCCAAATGGAAATTTTAACGTGACCCTGACTAAATGGTGTGTTAAGGGCATTTAAAGTGCATTTTCTCAAGCTCACAAATAAATAACCGGACACTGCACCCTTGAAATGAACCTCAACGTTCAAATCACAGTTTTAGTATTCACAATGCATGGAAAAATAAAGACTTTTTAGACAATTAAAAAGTGGTTTAATTGCTTTTGGTAGGCCTGTTTGTCTTGGCCCATTAATTGCTTGACTTGGCATAGATTTTGATCTGAATTTCACAGCATGTGCAGACAGAGTGGAACTGTGTCACAAGACAAGGGATAGGAATAAAGAGCACAACAGCACTGACAAACAGAAAAGAGAAAGAGCGCAAGAGTGAGCGAGTCCTCTGGTACCATTCCCAGAGGACAGCTAAAGCGAATGGCTCTCGCTTTCATCAATAGTCTCGCTCTCTCTTTCTCTCCTTATATGGCCTCTCGCCATCGCTGATAACATCTGTCAATAACAGACACTCGACATAGAGTCACAACCATTATGACATCAATCACTTACTATGACATCATCCATCAGCTCCACTCCAGACTGCCTGGCCTTGCCGGCGATGCTTTTATTAAGCACGACATTCTGCGTTTCTTCAAGGAGGAGTGAGGCTGGTCGTGTTTTTGCATGTATTCCCTCTAGTGCAGAACAAATTCTAGCGTGAATGCAGAGAAACAAAGAAACAAACACACAGCTGGAGTGGAGCCTTCATTAAGGGGGTGATGATGTATGCTGGTGCAGCTGTAGGCTCTGGCTCATAACATCTATACACAAAGTCATTAGGAGAGCTCCCTACGCTCTCCCGCCCAATACAATGCCAGGCATTTCACCAGTTACTCATAACTGGCTTTTACAATTTCTGAAGACAGTTTGAGAGCTGCTTACTTGTGCAAAAGCCACCACTGCAGTAGAAGTGTGAATCTTCACTTGCCTCACGGTTCGATGTGATTACGAGTCAGATGGTAATATTTTGATTGTAAAAAGATTCATCACAAAAGCTACAAAAGTTATTCATCAAGATCTCAGAGTGATTCCCTCTTTTTTTTTAACATTAATGGCACAGACAGCAGCAGGTTTATTGTATTAACACAAAATGCACGGATCTAATATGCTGTTACACATTAGATTTCCCCCCCTACTGAACAGAAGCAGTTTGCAATGCTTAAAAGATAAAATACTGCATTATATGTGTAGTATTAACACGACATCAATAATATCATGAATAATACAACATCAGTAACTGGTTGACGCTTCAACAGTTGGTGGCAGTAATCTAATGGATTACACTTAACGCTTAATTAACTGATTATGGTTAACGGAAAAAAAGGAAAAAAGGTAGCATGAAGCCACTACAGTCACGTAAAATCACGGCTGTTATTGTGGAATAATGCATATCGCAATGTCACAACTGACCATTTAGAATCATGTATTCCAGAGATCTGTGTAATAATGAGAGAAAACACAAAATAAACAAATTTAAAGATGAATTTGGCTGATAGCATTATTTATTTAGATTTTTGGGTAGGATAAACGTGTAGTGAAAAACTGAAATCATGACAAGCCCTACACCCGATAAACGAATGAAAACAAATCAAATACTAACAACTAAAACTAGATAAAGTTTGTAGACAAGCTTTAAGTTAGCTTGAAAAAGCCTAGCCAGAAAGTTTACAGTAGTATTAAAATCTTGAATTTTTTCAAACAGTTTGAAATAGTTAAGTTTTAATTTAGAAGTTTTAAAAGCCAGCCAGATAGCAAGATAGATAGATAGGATGATTTAACATGTTACTAACATGATTAGCATATCGTTAGCGTGTTGCTAGCATGATTTAGCACATTGCTTATATAGCCCTTTCATGTTAATACCAGCTGGTTCATCAAAAAAAGCCTAAAACCAGCTGATTTGACAAAAACAGTTTGACAAAAAAACAAACAAACAAACAGCTAAAACAAGTAAAATACTGGTTTATATAGAGGCTAATATAAACGCAGCAGAATAAGCCAAAAAAGTTATCAGAGGTGCAACAGCTCATTCATATATGTGACCCTGGACCACAAAAGCAGTCTTAAGTCGCTGGGGTATATTTGTAGCAATAGCCAAAAATACATTGTATGGGTCAAAATTATCAATTTTTATTTTATGCCAAAAATCATTAGGATATTAAGTAAAGATCATGTTCCATGAAGATATTTAGTGAATTTCCTACCGTAAATATCAAAACTTCATTTTTGATCAGTAATATGCATAGTTAAGTACTTCATTTGGACAACTTTAAAGGCGATTTTCTCAGTATTTAGATTTGCACCCTCACATTCCAGATTTTCAAATAGTTGCATCTCGGCCAAATATCATCCTATCCTAACAAACCATACATCAATGGAAAGTTTATTTATTCAGCTTTCAGATGATGTAGAAATCTCTATTTCATAAAATTGACACTTATGACTGGTTTTGTGGTCCAGGGTCACATATATGTTTTCGATGAAGAGTGCAAATGGCTGTGCATTTATTTGTGTTTTTAACTCTTTGGGAGCAAAATGAAACTGTCTGAACCCAAAGCTGTGCGTGTTGTCTGTCTCCCCTCTTCCCCCTCCGCTCCGCAGGGCACCACGCCCAATTTTTAGCATTTTTTAAAACTGTGGCGAGAACTAACCAGTGCTGAAACAGAGGGTTTCATGACCCTTTAAGAACCTTCCCAAGTGGAAGTTGTTCAGTGATAAAATATTCACATTTTCACTCTTTATAGCGCCCTCTCTCTACTTGTAGGAATGTTACACACCTCATAAGAGATTTCTCCACCTCTGTTCAAACACTTCTCAGACTGCACCCTGGATACAGTAAGGCTTGAGTGATTCATTCAGTGTAAGTCAATGGCAATTTTTTGTTTCACCTATCTGCCAGGCAATGTAATAGCAAATTTCTACAACAATTCACATGATTTGGAAAACGGGCCGGAAGCAAGTAGGGGGTCTTTTACAACACCACAAACCAGCCGAACGAGAAAAGCGCTCGCGTCAGCCTGGTGTCTTCCCATCTTCAGACAAACACGCACGAGCGCCCAGATTTATGGAAATTGTCTCTCTCTCTTTTTGGCAACAGGACTGGCCTTATCTGGACTCAGCCACTATCTACTGTTTGGACTAGATAAGTTTGCATTTGCATTTCTAATGAGATTGAGCATTTCCCAGCTCGCTCTCTGTAGATGCATGTTCCGTTCGGCTGGGGAGGAAGCAGCCATGGGTAGGTGGGCAGGGCAGGAGGGTCACTACTGCATGTGGACCCCACTGAGACATCATCCCCGGCAGAAGGAAAGCTGGACCGTACTGTCGGAATTCACACACAAACACACATTTTTCCTCTCGCGCTGTCTGCTTCCCCTCTGGCCCCTAACCAAAAACTGTAATCACATTTCTCAGCTTGCACGATCTTTGGCAGAGGAGGACTGCTGGAGATTACACAAGCTTCTGCACAGCAGGAGAAGACTCATGTTTCTGTTATGACTCTATCAATACTGCTGACAGCAAACTCGAAATATGACCTGAAAACTGGATTTCAGGGACTGGAACTTTTGATTCAACGAAAGCAATGAATGAAGACCTTCATTCTGTCATCTGTAGGATCTGCCGCATCAGATTATCACATGCCAACAAACTTCAGACATCAAGATCCTAAGGAAATAAACTGCAGGCAAACTTATTAGGGGCCAGTGAAAAGTTCTGAAATGTGGCACATAGATAGAGGATAGCCTGAATAGGAACCACAGCAATAATGCAGCCTTTAACTCAAATCCTCTAGCGCCACCAACTGTCCAAGGCAGCACTCACATTTATGCTAATATCGTCTGAACCATAAACAAACATCTCCTAGACCAGGGGAGTTCAATCCAGCTCCTGGAGCACCACTGCAGAGTTTAGCTCCAACCCCAATGAAACACACCTGAACCAGCTAATCAAGGTCTTAGGAATACTAGAAAATCCCAGGCAGTTGGAGCTAAACTCTGCAGGACATTGGCCCTCCAGGACTGAGACTGGACTTCTATCCAATTTTAATGAAAATAGAACCAGACTAGAGATGGGTACATGAAGCCTTGTAAGGTACTGAGACTTTCCTCTGACTGTTTCAGGGAAAAGATTCGAAGCTTCGAGAGTGACTGTTATTTTGAGTTATCCTCGTCTCCTCGTTCCTCCCTGCTGTGTGCACTGTGACAGAAGATCAGACCTACAAAGTAAGCGGCACCGCGTTTTCCACCGAGTCCGCCGGCCGTGACGCGCACAAGCCCGCCCGTTCGCGGGGATATCATCGCCGCCGTCCGCGGCTCACCCAAGCCCGCCTGCAGTTTTTGTGGCAAACCCGCCGCTGACTCAAGGCCACGTCCGCTGTCATGGATCCAGTTCCCTAGTTTCGGTCAGAAGTGCCGTTCCAGGTCCCGTGGATCCAGCTCCCTAGTCACGGCCAGGAGTGCCATTCCCAATGTCCTGACCAGAGTCCAGTGCAGGCTCCAGCCCCTGGGGAGGGGGGGCTACCCCCGAGTTATGTTAGTCCTCTGTCTGGTCTACTCGTTACTCCCGGTGTTCCTGTGTGTCTGCCCTGCCCTGTTTTGCCTTGCATTTGTTGGATTTAATTAAAAGACTGTTATTTTGAGTTATCCTCATCTCCTCATTCCTCCCTGCTGTGTGCACCGTGACAGTTGTAGCCTATATATTACGCTCTAGTCATTATTTTTTTAGAAACCTCACACTTTTCTACTCCATTTTAAACGTTTTTCTTGTATTCAAATTAAGCGCGGTCCACTACCGCACACGTGACACAATATTGATACATGGACAGCTGTATCGATACTTGTATCGTCAAATCTCAGTGAAGATACATTGTCGTATCGATGTATCAAACACAGCACTAGTATTCAGACCAAACTTGTTTTGTGTTATAACAACCATGACCTGAGGGTACCTGCACAGTTTTGGCACAGTGCCCTCTAGTGGCCAGGAGATATGAAAAATTGCTATTTTTGCATGTAACTTTTAAATAGTTCGGCCAGAATTCACAAGACTTGAATTTTGTTGTAAAATACTACATTTTATGAACACATTGGCGTATCATTATAAACTCTGTATGTGTCCTTGACTCAGTGTCCTGAAGGTACTCCATCTTGAATTAAAAAATAAATAAATAAATAAATAAATAAATAAATATATAATAAGGGCTGCACGATTATGACAAAAAAGTCAAAGATTGTAATTGCGATTATTAATAACGATTATTTTGAACAGATTTATGCCATAGTGTATGCCATATTTTTATATAAAAAATATATATACAAAAAGGTTGAAAACACTCTTCCTGAACTTTTATTGGTATCTATAGCATTGAGCCTCAAATGTCAACTATACATTGGTTTGGTTTCTTCTTTAAACAAAAAAAAGGTAAAATTATGCATGGTATAATAATGTTATACTAAAACTAAAATAAAAAATGGTTTACTAAAGCTATATTTTATTTACAATTAAACAGACGAAATTTCAAATTACAGTAACATTTTACAGTACAATTTATATTATCAGGGCTCCAGACTAACATTCGAGAGCAGTAGCACCAGCACTTGATTTGGTAGCACTGAACATGTAACAATAATATTTCAAGTTTTGTCTCTTAGAAATGCACATTAGAACAGGAGCTTGAGTTGGGATGTAGATGTACATTTAACCGTACCATTGTGAAAACTGTAACAGCCTCATCTTTTATACATAACCAAAAGTACAGCACCTCATTACCATGATAAAAAAGTAGCCTAACTATATGGTTTCTATGGGGTTTGCATTGAAAAACAGTAGCCTAAAGTATTACAAATCCACATCAACTGATAATAATAATTATATAATTAACAAAATAATGTAATTATATTCCATTACTCCTTTAACATATTTAATATATTAATAGTAATACTCAATATGAATATCCTACTTTTCTGCCACCGTACCATTGTTACCGTTAGTGTTACTATAGTAAAACTATGGTAAATGTGGGTGGTTTGTGATTGAACCGTCTTCTAACTGGATCGTTGTTGCACTGTTTCTGCTGCTTTCTGCATCAGTGTTGATGAGAATAACAGCTCCGATTTATTTGGCTTTAAACTAGTTTAAATTAAAGAGAGGTGATTTGTACTGGAGAACTCTGCACTTAACTCCAGTGCTTCGTACTGGATTTCACAGCGTTGTTTAGTGCGTGATCGCGACTGGTCACTGTACACATCTCTTCCCTGTAATAACTGCAACTAGCAAGTAGTGATATTAGCAAACTGAGATTTAACTGGGCTTTGTCACAAACTAAAAGCTATTGCCAATAAATAAAAATATGTACATGTACGTCAACACTGGATAATTGGAAAGAAAATCATGTCCATTTAACCACTTTATAGGGTCTTCAAGTGCCTTCCTCAAGGGCTGACCGGTGACATAAGACTCCAGTTATGGTCCAATTCATACATCATCCCTTCTGGGGTGTGAATAAAAAATCTTTTGGTTACCAGCCCAGATATTTAACCACTAACTAAAGGAATGCACAAGTTTGGCCACTAGCCGATAATTATTTTTGTGTTATGATTAAATTTATTCTGTTCTGCCTGTTTTGTGTGTGTGTGTGTGTGTGTGCGTCTGTGTGTGTCTTTGTGTCTTTGTGTCTGTGTGTCTGTGTGTGTGTGTGTGTGTGTGTGTGTGTGTGTGTGTGTGTGTGTTGTGGGTGGGGTTTTGGGTCAAAATATAAGAGAAAATCACAATAATTAAAATAAAATGTAAACTCATTTTTAATTTATAATAGTTAATATGAATAAATGCTTTTAAACTGGAATGAACTAAAAACTAAGGTATGACTATTGGCACCCAATATTAGCCTAATCAAACTGATACCAATATTTTAACAAACATGCAGTGTGAAAAATTAACAAGTAATAGAGTTCCATGTAAATGAGGTTGTGTCTCCATCCATGTCTGTGATAAATGGCATGTGACTGGACATTTAGACTGGATATTTCAATATTAGAAGCAAGGAGCAAAAAAGAAAAAGAGAAACAGACGGGTGGTCTTGTGCCCTTTTTCCCGGTGTGATGAATCACTGAGTCGAAACATGGGTGAATGATGATCTTCTTCACATCAGTGAGAAGCGATCAGCAGACCCCAGAACAGAAGAGTTGCTAATGAGAGAGAGTCAGAGAGGCCGTTCAGCTACATTACTGTGGAGAAAAGAGGACTTTTAGCCTCTCTCAGACCATTAAACAACATTCTATGAAAGGGGTCTGCAGTTTTCAAATTGGTCCCATAATCACCCCTGTAATAGCCCATGGAATAAAGTCTGCTAGGAAAGGCACTCTGTCCCTCACTCAAGTGTGCTGAACCCTAAAATACCACCAGCTAATTATATAATGGCCACATTTATTGTCAAAAGCATGAAAGACAGAAAAGTGGAGTTTCATTTTTGGCAAAGTTTGACCAACATATTCTACAGCACAGTGTGAATATTACTGTCATAAACAGCCACACACCAGCTATCACAGCAGGAGCAGCTACAGGCCAATGGGCTGAAAATGCCCTTCTGAACAAACAAAAAGCATGTAGAGGGATCATATCATGAATTTTTAGCATAGAATTTAGCTTAGAATTTTCCCCATGAGGTCCATTTATGAAGTTAGTCAAGGTGTTTGTACCAAAAACAAAGGCATTTTTTTTTAAAATATTGAAAGTAAACGTTAAGAAATTTTGCGTAAAACTTTTTTTTTAAAGTACACATTTGTATCATTAACATATTTATTATTATTATTATTATATATTTAATTTAATATTTTAATTTATATTCTAAAAGAACAATATCAATAAAAAGTTGCAAATGAACAGTCAAAAATCTAAAAAAATAATAATAATGAAAATAATGAATATTATGTATGACTTTATGTATGATTTAAATCATTTATGATTTAATATATAGAACTCTAAGAAAAAATTAAAATAGAAACCTTAAAAAATCCTTCTTGATATAACACCTTTAAATCATAACACAATACTTTCATTAACTAAAACAATAAAAAAAATCCATTTCTTGAAATAAAACAAACTTAAACTAAAATAACATTTTTGATTTTAAGTTAAAATACTAAAATACACTAAAAAAAATGTAAAAAAAAAAAAAAACTAAAATACAGAGACATTAAAAATAATATTAATAACAATGACAGAAACAGAATTAAATGTAAAATATAAATATAAATTAAAATATAAAAAATATGAAAATTAATATAAAAATAAATATAACCAAGTATAAAAAGAATTCAAATAAATAAAACAAATTAACAAAAACTATAATACAGTATCAATGATACTAAAATAACATGGATCACAACTTACATTTATTAGGGCTTTCAATTAATGTTATTTAATTTACAATATATTTATAAAAAATAAAAAATAAAAAAATGTGTCTTAAACTGTTTATCAATTCTGTATAAAAGGATTTTAATTAATAACCACATCATTCAATTAACTGAATAAAAATCAATTGAAATATGACGACCTCCAGTGACAGGATGCTAAATGCATTCCTCCAGCCAAATAAATGGACACAGAAGGTCAGTTCCACTCACTCATGCCTCATTGTTCAGGAATTATGCGCGTTTGCTCAATTCTGTATGAGTGCAGTCATGCAGGCACATCTCCCTTTGCTTGAGCCCATGTGCATAAAAATCATTAAACTCACCAGTCATTTTCTTGTTTGAACGGCGTTTGAAGGTAAGCAGAGTTTGTGAATGTGTTTGACCGCTGATCCGGCAGGCGCACAGAGGCTATCATTCTCTTTAGAGAACACAATCAAAGCAGCCGGCAAATGTCACAGCATCAGTGTGAATGTAAAGTCCAGTAGCAGCCAGAGGCCGCTGCAGACTCGCTTCATCTCCTTCTATCAACTATACTTTATTCTTTAACAAGCCTTCTTTTGTGACTCAATCTCCTGTCTTCAATCCCTCACCATCTCTCAGGTCTTTGTACGAGGTCAGCTAATTAACACTGATTTAAGTGTAATTCTGCTGTAGACAGAACAGGACAGAGAGAGGTCCTAAATGCCATTCACCTCATTCGATGTTAAGTGTGTCGATTTTACTATGTTAAAATTATTTCTCCTATCACAGCTTAAAATGTAGCACAAGCCATTCATAAAATAAAAGAAAAGAAAATAAAAGAAGGTACTTGTGTCTTTTTACAATTTGGATGTTCTTGCAAATCTGTGTTTATATCACACGATTATAAAAAAATTCTCTTACAATTCTGAGAGGGAAAAAAAAATCTGATTTGCAAGATATGACATCCCAATTGTAATAAAAACTCAGAACTGTGAGATAAAAAGTGTCAATTATGTCGGGGGAAAAAAACAAAAACTATTGTGAATTATTTACTCTGAGAATTGTGAGATGTAAAATGATGAGAAAAAAAGTATATATACACAGTATATACACACATACATGCATATATATAAAAAATGTTTGAGTTTTCATCTCAATTCTGAAACAAACTTCCATAAATATTACTGTTTTTACTTTTTAATTAGATTAAATTTTGGACAGTAGTGTAGAGACACAGAAAGAAATACAAAGCCAATCTGTGGCTTGGCAGAAAAACAGGTGTATGTATAATCCAGTATATGTGTGTGAGAGAATAATTCGATTGAAATCTGCAAAGGCCTGAGCTCAAGCTGGCTGAGTAAACATCAGCACTATTAGAGGAGGAAGGCTCCCCCGTAGCAAGCACACAATTGGAACTCAATGAACTCATCAAAAAGTCTTATGGGAGGTTTGTTCAACAGGATTATAACGGCTCTGATTAATTTAAGATTCTATGTGCAAGACAAACTTCAACCTCCGACGTGCTGCACTTCTGTAACCTGTCAGTCTATATGCTAATTCAAGTAAGTGTCAGATTCAGAACTGCTGCTGAAGTCTCTGACCTTACAGGAAACACTGCCTTTCTCCAGTATATTACACGCTGTACCCAATTAGTGCAGCCAGCTGAGTTTTACGCATTGATCAGAGTGATTTCGCTGACCTCATCAAATCTGTTGTGGTTGTTCACTGTGGAACTGAACTTGAAGACACAATAATAAATGTCCAAAGTGATTCAATCGAATTACTTTTTCACAACAAGAGGGACCAATGAGCGCTTCAGTTCATCTGGAGGTTCACTAGGGTTGAGCTGACAAATGAATGCGGCTCATATATTCAAAACATATGTGATAAATAAATAAATAAAATATTCACAACATGAGGGACAAATCAATGCTTCATCTTGTGGCTCATCTGGCAACCTTCACATAATGAATGTTGCTCATTTATTCAAAATATAATACAATAAAATAAAATAATAAAATTTAAATTCTGACATTTTCAATTAAGCAATTTAACTTTTTGTAATGCAAAAAAATTTATTTATATAGTACATACAGTATATACTATACTATTTACTAATATATATATATATATATATATATATATATATATATATATATACACACACATATACACACACACACACACATATATATATATAATTTCAATTTTTTGTTTTAAATGCACTGTTTGGTGACCTAAACATGTTTTTGGGAGTTTTACCTGGTTGCTCTTTTAATATTGGACGTTCACTACTCATGTGAAAAACAAATCTGTTTCAATTTATTATGAAGATCTGATATGATTCAAAAACAAACAAACATTCACATGCATTTAAACACTAGAGAAAATTTTTACATCCCCAAATTAAGGTTTTGGGAGATTTGGTCAGATTTAGTTCACTTTTGTGTACAAATTCGCACACAAACACTCATGTGCGCACACACACACACACACACACACACACACACACACACACACACAAGCACTCACACTCTCACACAAAGTGAAAGCATTTCTTCCCCAGATGACTATAAACTCCAGCCACCAAAATCAAACCAATCTCTTTCAAACTGAGCAGCGGTTCATCCCCCTAATGAAGAATCCTTTCAAAGCAGCCCAATGTGTCTAACAGGCCCAGTTAGCGTTATCATGTGTGGCAAACAGCAGTTGAGCGCGTGATGGGCGGCTTGGGAGCGCACACAGGAGATTAGATGACACACACACTGGGTCCTTCTCATTAGCTGCAGGGCCCACGTACACAGAGAAACTGCTGACCACTGAGGGCTTTTACAAATGCTGACATGTGGCCCCGTAACTGACCTCATGGTTCAGCGAGAGCTTGCATGTGCCATACACACACAAACACACTCTCTAACCAATATGCCCAGTGATCCCCTACAGAAAGAAAGAGAAAAATCAATGTTGTGTGTTTCACAGGCCACTGCGAGCTAATGAAAGTCATTCATTACACCAGCCAGCTACCAAAACACTTTACACTTCCTCTAAACGCTTTATACCAAACCATCTATTAGATTCTTTTTCCCCTCTTCCTCTCATCACATGCAAATGATTGTTTTAAACACAATAAAGCATTCATTTACAGGTCAAGTTCACTCCTCTTCCTCCATTTCAGCAAATTTTCCAGTGATCTGCATATTAATGTTGGCCTTATCTACTTGTCAGTACTTGTTTGTTTGGCCCAAGTAATGGAATCTAATCGTGTCCAGTAGTAGCCAACTAAACCCTTTCTAAATGGTTTTTCAGTGGGAGAAATTAATGTAAAACGTACAAAAAAAGCAGAAAGCAGCAAGTATAATATTAATAAAAACTACTAAATAATCCAGAATTCCAAATCGTTTTAAATATGTCATGCATGTTCAATACTCAACTGCTAATGCTACTGTACCTTCTCATTGTCTGTCTTTGGCATAGGCATAACTGAGGCATAATTGAAAATCAAGGCTTGGTAATATTGGAAGGGCTTTGATGATATGATTTTTCTCATAATGTCATTCTATAAGTGTGGGTAATTCTGTTCAGAGTCATCCTGGTCCCTTATGCGCACAGGCTCTAAGAGGCTTATTATGGCATTATGAAGTAAAACCTTCAAAAATGTCCTTCCAGTGTGCATTTTCCCAGCAGTTATGGCATCCATCGCTTCAGCCTGGACAAAAATACATAATCACAATATCACAACAATGAAGAATCTACTCAAACACCTAAATTTCAATTCATTCCCACCACTGATTCTTGGTCTAACAGTGAAAACAGGCAAGTTTAGTATCACTGCCATTGCACAGAGGTGCTAACATAAGTTTATCTAGACATCCTTTGATCCGAAAATGAGACTTCAATTTCAAGAAAATAACATCCAAGGAAATCTCCCGATAATTCATTTTTTTCCCCCTCCAATTTACTCCTGTTTGTAGTCACATGGTCTTTAGCATAATGACTTCCACAAGCTTACACTTTATGCACAACCTTTCCCGTTTAAAAGATACGCGGAGAACTTCAGCTGAAGCAAAATGGACAGTCATGCTTTCAGGCGAAGCAATTCACCACGGTACATTATTGCGCTGGAGCGCTGACTGGCAACCCATTATCCAATTTGAATAATAACACATTGCCTTCAGCCCGAGAGCTACGGAAGTCTCGGCTCTAAAAATATAGCATAGAATAGAAAGGAACTGGCAGAAATAGTGTGAAAGAGCTTTGCCTTAATGTCTTCTCTGTAGGTTACAGCAGCCGTTTAGAGAAGAGAGACCTGAAGTAGCCCACCCGCACGCACACACACACACACACACACACACCTAACTGGGACAGCAGATGTTCAGCGGGAAAGATGCTGAAAGAATCTAACCGTGCACAAACACAAACAAACAAGAGGTTAAATATGCTCTGCAGCAAAGGAGTAAATTTAAGGAGAGCTTCATTAATGCAAAGGTAACAGTGCTTCTATAAATATAAAAGGTTTTTGTGTGAGTTTGTAAAAATAAAAATGTTCAGTGCTTCTTTGCACATTGATAAATTAAGCTGGTTGTCTTCATATTAATGGAGGTCTCTGCAAATGTACACAGACCAAGATGATCTCTATAAAAAAGGTAAAAAGATAAAGCCCTACACATGATGTGCATATTGTGGTCACATATTAAGAATCCATTCCTATGTTTTAGTTAAATTGTGGCCATGTTGTACTAATTCATTCTGTTGTACCATTTCTAATCGTTTTAGTTATTAAGAGAACTAATTAAAGGAATAGTTCACCCAAAAATGAAAATTTGCTGAAAATTAACTCACCCTCAGGCCGCCCAAAATGTAGATTAGCTTATTCATCAGAACAAATTTAGAGAAATTTAGCATTACATCACTTGCTCACCAATGGATCCTCTACATGGGGATCTCTGTGAATGGGTGCCGTCAGAACGAGAGTTCAAACAGCTGATGTGATGGAAAATGACTTGTGTGTTTATTCTGTTCTAAAAGCTTCTTCTATGTCTTTATACATGCTCATGTTGATACCACGTGTCAAACAGTGTGAGACAAGAAATGTAATTTCTGTTAGGCAGGTGTCCCATAAAAAGGAATGTATGAGAGATATGCATTACGATTGGTTAATAAGAGAGCATCCTGGTATGTTTTACTTTTATAGAGTATAAAAGATTGGGACAAAGGATTGTCTTTTGCCACACACTCTGCAGATGAGCTGTATGACTGTTTGACCCTCTTGCAAAAATAAATCTTCTGTTTCTTAGATACAGTTGCTGTCAGAGTCTTTATTTCTGACCAAAGTGAAACTTTCAAAAATTCCATAACACTGATAAAAACATCACAATCCACAAGTAATCCACACAACACCAGTCCATCAATTAACATATTATGAAGTGAAAAACTGCCTGTTTGTAATAACAAATCCATCATTAAGACATTATAAACTTGAAACATCAATACACAATATTGCTTTCTCCAATAAAAAGGTAATCTTTTCTGAATTAGGAGAGAAATATGCACAGATCAAGCAGCATTTACAAGCAAAAACAGTCCAAAAACGGTTCTAAACAAATATGTTGGTGATGTGAGAATACAACCGGGCATGGACATTTTGTTAACTGGAGGAAGCATTATTATGGAGTGGTATTTTGGCCAGAAGCAATAGTTTAAGGTTAAAATGCCATATTGATGGAGATGTTTCTTATAAACTTGCAGCTTTTCACTTCACAAGAAAGTAATTGATGGACTGGTGTCATGTGGATTACCTGTGGATCATTATGATTAGGGATGCACAATATTTATTGGACAGATAAATTATCGACCGATATGGGTGAAAATGTCGTCATTTTTATTGCTCCGATAAATAAACGAAATCCGATAACTGGATCCGATAAAGTACGCTTGCTGGTAAATCAATCAATCAATCAATCAGTCTGATTTATCCGAGTCATCCACTTTCCGAGTGCAAGTGACTGCAGTGACTCTCAGCTTGTGTCGCGCTCATTATGTCATCATTTGCGAACATGTCTTCGCCGGTCTGGAAGTTTTTCTCGGTGGCAGAGGAGGACAATACCATTGCTATTTGCAACGCATGTTGAGCAAGGATTCCGTCAAGTTTTAACAACAAATCTTATATCTCACTTGAAAGGTCGTCATCACGGCGAAGCTGTATTAAAAGAAAATAATAATTAGGGACTTTAAGCAGCCTCCACTGCTGGAACGGCAACGGCATTCCAACGTCATATTGCGCGTTCGCAACTTCAGCTGCTACTTCGTGGCGTTCTACTGTAACAGTCTACTAGCGGAGAACAGCTGTTTTGCCGTAGTCGTTACAACGTGAAAGCTTATGTAGTTAAATGTTGTGTTTTATGGTATATACACCATTTAATTCCATCAGTATACGATTCTACCATTAGACTTTCATTTAATCTGTGTTGATTATGTTTTAATAATTGCTAATTTTAACGATTGTACAAAGATATGTCTGCTGTTAGCAACAGCACCTCAGGTAGCACTGAGACTAAAGATATGTGAAGAGAACAATGTGATTATTGCCTAAACATCCTCCTCATAATCCATCATTTGTATTTAAATAAATGACTGAATGCCGCGTTGCGCCATCTTGTTTAGGTTTCTTAATGATTTTTATGTTCTCGGTTACGGCGATGTAACAGCTTACTTCCGGTCAACGTTGCCGTTCCATTCGCAGCTGTTGCTTAAAGTCCCTATATAACTTCCTCACCCTCATGCACTAAAAAGGTTGAATACATTCATTTCTTTATGCATTAAATATTTGAATATAAATCTGTTGTTAATGAGTTGATAATTGCAGATAAACCTGTCATAGTTCGGTTAAACCATTTCTGTTACTAAGTATTGTGGTGCCTTACACAAAAAATAAAAACATTTGAAGAGTCAGGACTGATGTTTGCTATCATTGTTAGGCCAGAGCTACTAAAATATCAGTTTCATCAGTGCATCTTAGATTTTGTATTCTCCTGGGTGCACAAACTGCTAATATAAAAATGTGAACTTATCCTTTATCGGCCATGAGAAGGACTTAATTATTGGTATCGTTTGAAATTTCATATATCGTGCATGCCTAATTATGATGTTTTATCAGCTGTTTGAACTCTCATTCTGACGGCACCCATTTACTGCAGAGGATCCATTTGCTAACAAGAGATGTAATGCTAAATTATTTCAAATCTCAGAACTGTTTCTTTATAGTATGTCACAATTTTTCAAAATTTCACCAAACCATGATTTAATTTCATATATTTGTGACATTAAATCTCACAATTTGAAGTCAGTGACGTCCCCACCCCACCCCACCAACAATTGTGACTTTTTCACAATTGCGAGTTGTACTTTTTACTTTGAGGTGGAAGCAGGGTATAACAGATCTCTCTACCTTAAAGCACACAGATTTAAATTTGGCTGAAAGCCTCCAGCCGACTTTAATATGCAGTGAGTGAGAGGAATTTTGGGTGAAAAATGGAAATGCACAGAGAGCTGAGACCTTTGGGGGAATCGGCCACATAGAGAACACATAGTCAGACATGTTATTCAGCGATGACCTTTCACTAAACACTGCCTGCTGTTCCCCAGGCACTGAGAGAAAAAGATGGAGGAAGAGAAAGAAATAAAAGGGGGCTAGAGAGAGACAGAGCCAATGCATCAGCACACAATTCATGCAACATTTAATATTAATATTGAGGATCTTCTCCATACTCCCATCTGTGCACTAAAAAATTACCCATATACTAATACCGATGCCCATTGTGAATAAAAACATCTTTAAGTCCCAAGGCAAATTTCTAATTTCTCAAAATTTCAAAATGCCTACCTAGACAGTATTTTTGTGCGTCATAAATGTGCTTAATGTTGGCTAGTCTCTCAAAAATGTATCTAGAACATGACTAAAATCCCCCAAAATTATGTGTTCTATAAATACGCCTATGACAGCTAAAAAGATGGATTAGAATAGTTTCAAATAAGACGCTCTCTTGATAAGGTGCACCGATTTCCAAAAATGCTGTCTAGGTAGGCAGCTCACTTATTTTAGAGACAGCCACTGTTGAAAATGCCCGAATGGAGAGCTGATGGGAAGCAGCAGTTGATTGAGAGAAGCAGGTCTATCTCACTTCCTGATGTCTGCTATCTCTCCTTAAAGTTATTTCCAAACGCTCAGCATCAGGAGATTGAATGTCAAACGGAAGCAATATCTCCTGACAGAATAAAGACTAAAGGTTATTCCCTCAGAATATTTTACCCTCCAACCTGAGAGAGATGAGAGAGTCGTGATAGACAAGTGCTGAACGTTTAGTCAAATTTACCTGTGAGCCTGTTAAAAATATATCAACTTAGAAATGTTTTGCTTTAGGTGAGTTCCCACCAAACCAAAATAGAGGAAAACATGACACCGCAGGAGGAGGAAAAGTGACTGGGTATGTGTTTGTGTGTAATCACGTTATTGGGTAGGACGTGTTCCAGACAGCCGTGAACCAGACTGATCCGGTGCCAGAGAGTGACTGGATTTACAGCAGTAACACATTAACACACATGAATCACACTCAGTGTTTACTCAACTCTGTGCGCTGCTACTGAAAACATAGGAAAACACAAGCAAAAAGAAAAACTTAATGCGCACCGGCTTTAAATTGGTTTTTGGCCATGAGGTTTCCAATTATACAAGACATGTGCGTCATGTTTACAGTCGAAAATGTCTCATTTGCATTTTTACACTCGGTGAAAGATTTAGCAGACATATTTCAGCTTATTTCAAGCTCAGAAAATAACCATCTTAAGGTCCATCCAGAAACTACCCAGACTTGTACAGTAAACCTCTTCTTTTTTAGTTTTTGTCAATGTGTCTATGCAAGCGTGCATCTTCCCCGTAGTGAGGCCCAGTGAGCCGATAGTCTCTTTATCAACTCTACCCAGAATTCCCAGGAGACTCATTTGACAATCAAGGCCGGTCTACTGTAATAGCATCTCCAGTCTGTTCGGGCTTCCAAACTGTCAGACTGATAAGTCATTGCTCGCAGACACTGGCTCCGTGTCTGTCTGGCTCAAGTATCAAACCCAACAATGTGCAACAGATGGTAGAAACACACACATCATATACACACACAACTAAATATGGAAGACAAAACAGTAACACTTTCTGTTTATATATGGAATGTATGAAACATATTGTCTGTTATGGTTTCATAAATAACTGTAGAGATAGAGTTAAAATGCATTAAACAGTATAATGCATACTACACAAAATATGATACTTAACAATATGCAATATACACTTTATGCATCTTTTTAATAATGGTTACTAACAGTGGTTACTATTATTTATGAAAATCGATTATTGGGTGAACCACACAAAATAAATACTTACAAATTATTGAGGTGTTTTAATACGACCATAAAGGTTTTTGTATAATATATACACATATTTTTTTAATTATACAAGATGTTTTGTAAATTTTGTATAATAATGTGACATTGCAAAAAATTTTACAGTCCCAAAAAGAGACTTAATTTAAGCAAAATATAATATAATATTTAATATAATAAAATTATGCTAAAGGAATTAAGTAATATTTGCTGTGCTGCGTTTAATTATCACTGATTTAAATACTAAAAACAATATACTGTAAATATGAGGGGGGAGGGGGGAGGGGTTGAAACACATGATAGTAGAAAATGCAGATAAAAAAAAAAAAAGAAATGTAATAATAAATTACCCAAAGCTATTCCAAAAATTATTTATAAATTTTAATTTTTTTAATTAATTAATTATTATTTTATTGATTTATTTGGATTGATTGATTGATGGATTAAAATGTTACCAGAAATTGACACCGATAAGTTTGCCAGAAAACACTACTGACTTGTATGTGTAGCTATACTGCATATTAGAAAACAGATTGTCATTCCGTCCAAGTTTACATGTTGTAATTACGGTTTCCTCTCATAGGAATATCCAAGGAGGACTCGAGAGTGGCTTCATAGACAGCGTTACTGATTAAGTACTGCATTTGCTGTGTAAAAGTCAATCATAACCTAAACCACAAACAGAGCAACTCCATGAGAGACCAGGTTTGAATAAGTGTTTTTCACAGAGGGCCTCTGGAACCATCAGCTGAATGAAAGTCTGAATCAGATAGCTATTGTGGAACGGTTCACTTATGGCAAATTAAAAGGCTAAATCAATATTATGTAGCAGAGTAACTTCCTTCCCGCACAAGCTCTCAGTGGTAACCTTGAAGCTCTGAGCGCAGCAGGACTTCATTTCTTTCTTGCCCTGTCATTTTCCTCAAACCGGTTAAAGACTGATTCCTTTCATAAAAGACATCTGTGAATAGGGAGTAAAAATGGGTGGTGAAACTGAGGGACAGCCTTCTCTTAGTTTTACACAGGTACATGAACACACTGTCCCATTGAAGTGAATTTCTTAACAGTCAAACGTCTTCATACAGTGCATTTAAGAAGCTCAAGATGTTATTTGAACCTGTCCCTCACCTGAGAGTTGGCGTGACTGCAGTGAAAATGAGAGGGTCACGAAAAAATAAAAGAGCTCAGATGGGAAAACATCCAATGTTTCTCTTTCACTAAAACTAAAAAACTCTCACATCCAATACCACACTCCTGGAAGGTCAAGCTGACAAGAGATGCACATAATTAACAAGTGTGAGAATGTCAACTAAAGCTAAATGATGTTAATTGCTATTGGATGCTGGGGAAGCAAATGTGACACTCACTTAAAAGAACTCTAAGATTCATTAAAAATATTTTTTATGCATGCATATTTTTAAAGAAAGGTGATCTCATTCTCAAATGCACACAGGCACAATTTATCTATAATTTCTATACTTGATATTATTCTTAATATTATTATTTTAATATAATAAGATAATACTGGTTGACACAGATTAAACAACAAAATAAATAAAATATAAAAATATATAAAACAACTAACTAAATAATTTGAAAATACAAATAACACTTTATAACAGAATATAACAATAATAACGATGAATATTATAATTACTGTAAATATTCTTTTCTATACCAATTATAATAAAATAGTAATAATAAAATAATACTGATTTAAATAAATAAATTTAAAAATAATATTTTAATAAAATAATACTGATTGAAATGAATGAAGACAACTAAATAAAATACATTTAAATTTATAACATTAAATATAACGATGATGATGATTGTTAATATTATTATTTATTCTATATTGATTATAATAAAATAGTAATATTAATAATAAAATAACACTGGTTTAAATAAATGAAACAACTAATATATTTAAATAAAATAAATTTAAAAATA
The DNA here is from genome assembly GCA_036784905.1 of Acrossocheilus fasciatus. NCBI lineage: Eukaryota > Metazoa > Chordata > Actinopteri > Cypriniformes > Cyprinidae > Acrossocheilus > Acrossocheilus fasciatus. Next base: position 16,223,312 of record CM071961.1, read on the forward strand.
ATATTTTATTACATTAAATATAACAACAATAATGATGATAATTATTATTATTACTTTTATTATTATTATTATTAATTCTATACTGATTATAATAAAGTTTAAATAAATAGGTTAAGTCTTTAATTACAATTAAATCCAAGTAATGTGTGTGAATCCGGGACTCAGGTGGGGCTCTGTCATGCAGTAAATGTCTATGAGGTTCTCCAAGGCATAAGAAGAAACCCGTTCTTTTGAAGTGGAAACTAGTTTAACCCGGGTACCCTCATGTGACAGAATCACATGTGCACATGTAGGCAAAAACATTAGCATTTAGATCCGCAGATGGAAATCCACCAACATGTGGACCCACGCACGTGTATACACTCTCTTACACATACAAACTCACGGTGCTGTATGTATATTGCAATATAAGCTGAAATTGCATGAACTCCACTCTGACCCCTGCACAAAGAAGTCAAGAATATTGTCAGCGTTTCCTTAACCGTACAATTACATCCTTCAGGCAGCATGGTCTCATTACAGAAACTTGTTGAAGAATCAGATAGCCCCTGCACACTCCCACACAGTACATTAGCATTACCTGATACTGCTCATGCTGCCACCTGTCTCAGATCCCAGTTTGCATCGCTCCAGCTGAGTAGCCACTATCTGACGCTCCGCCTCCAGCTCTCGAGTTAATCTTTCAAACTGCAGTTCCTGAGAAACAGAGAAAGAGAGATGGTCAGTTAAAAAATTTCCTTAAGCGCCATTACTCTACGTCACTTATACTACAAAACATGAGAAGATTACTGAAATACAACATTCTTTTTAAAACTGTACACAGCTGACTGTAAAAGCTGAGGAACATATACGTGGTATTTAATAGTGCAAAAGTTGCCATCGTGATGCTAAAGTGTTCTTATGTATTTGTTAATGTGCTTTGAGTGTTTTTCCTTGTTGCTATGCATTTTCTAAAGCGGCTTCTAATGTGCTACTGTTTTTGCATTGTGCTGGTTGGGCTTGATGGATAATATAGATTTATCTTCATTTTAACAATCTTGATATTGATTCTTAAACCCCAAGACTAGTCTTTTAGTCTATTTTTAGTCTGTTGATGCATGAACAAGACTTCACTAAACATTATTTGTAGTGTGCTTGCCATCCAATAATCGCATTACGTTTGTTCTTTGTCAGTTTCATAAGAAACCGTCTAAAGGTCCTTGCACACTGAGTCTGAAATTTTCGTATCCGTCATCCTTTCCTATCAAAATGCTTGCTACAGATGTAGCTACAGAGAATTTTGGACTCGGTGTGCAAAGACCTTCAGATTTCAAATTATCACAAATTCAAACAATAAATCTTGTTTTAACATTGTTTAATGTGTTGTGACAGATCATTGTAGTTCAGTTCAACTGAAATAAACACGAATGAACATTAGAAGGTATATTGAAAAACAAAATACTTTGCTAAGTATATACAATGTTACATATTCATTATATTTTTACTTAACCTGTTAGTTTAGTTAGAGACTTTTATTTCATAAATTACGAAAATAACGATAGAATAATGACACTGACATTAAACCTGTCAACATCTCATCTGACCTCATATTGAATCGGGACAGCGCATTTTTCTCAGGGACTCTTTACTTAAACTGCATCTGACAGAAGTGTCGACAGCTTTCATGCACGTCTTTTAAAATAAAAGTCTCGCATCAGAATAACATTTAGAATTCCATTTTTTTGTTGTTGATGTCGTTTCTTTGGCCGCACATTCTGCGACCCACCAGTTGAGAAACACTGGCCTAGTGAATTAATTGATTCAAATGAATTTATAATGAGTTGAATCGAGATCAGAATCTAATCGAATTAAGAGCTTGTGAATCAGAATCAAGCTTTTTTAGCATGTTGTTTAATTATTTAAAAAAAAGACCTCACTCCATTCTGATCTCTAGATAAGGCTCAGGTTCCTCCTTCAGTGCAGGTACATTTTTTTCATCTGATCATTTAGAAAAGTATTTGAGGCAACATACTAATACTTAAGAGTTTGGGGTTTGTTCAAATCCCTAATCCTATAAACCTAAAGCAAGAACCACTAATTAAGTACATTCAATATGTCATTTTAAAATGTCCTGTACAGGGCAAATTTTGTTCTCTCCTGTAATTAAATTGAGTTACAAACTTATTTTAAATTAGATTAAACTCTAGTCCCATAGAGAAACTTCTGTAGAATTTGTGGAGCAGCGTGTACGCCAGCTATAAATCAAACAGGCAGACCTCCGGCCGGCCCTGAGAGATGATGATCACCACTAACACCCCAGCTGGGACAGAAAGTGCACCATCAGCACCAATAAAAGCCCATTCCATAACCGGACGGCACATATAATCACTTAGACAGCCAGCCCCAAGCTGCCCCCTCCAGGCAGCCAAGCTTAGAGCCTGAAGCCCTGCACCAGAAAAGAGCACTTCCTCCAATGAGAAGCCTTCAAAGAACTTCCTATTCCTCAAATGCACTCAGAGAAGGACAAAAGATCGGCATGAGACACCAAATTGACCCAAACTGGTCCAGAACAGGGAAATGAGGATAAAATAGGAACTCAGAAAACAATCAGATGCTCCACAGCAGGAGTTCTTGTCACAAGTACCTGTTTTAATTACAGCTGAGCAGGAGAATCGATGGGGGCCTGATCCGTGACCACATGCATACGGGGGTCGTACAATTGCAGAGTTTATTGATCCAGCTCTGAAAGCCATTTGTGGACTGAATCAGATGATGGTGTGTCCCGCCAGGACCTATTTCCAGACACCAAAACAACAATTTATCGATTTTTTCTTATTCTCAATTCTAAAACACCCCTCTTCATCTGCACTTAAATCACAACCAACCAGCTCTCGGCCAGCAAACCACAAAAGTGCAACAAATTAAACTGCTTTCTTCTCCATCTCGCTCTCTCTTTCTCACACCGTTCACACTTCTCCCGTGAGATTTTTCGTTTCTCACATTTGTGCAGTTCAGGATACTGACACATTAAAAGAGGATATGGACTGTGGAATGCATCCTGCCCACAGAGAGATACATCCTAAGTAATTAAATCTAAAGAAAGATGCCTTAGCATGGCTGTCTCTCTCCATTTAATAGAGCTTTTTTTCAGATAAGTCGGAGCAATATATTGAATAATAACCGTATATTTTGTCGGAGATAAAGCAACATTGTGAATACTGCTACGATTGTAATGTGCAACACTTGGCAACTATGTTTTCTAAAGATTGTGTAAAAGTTAGTTTAGCATTCCCTCTTGTCTCATTACATTGTAAGCGCTGAGACATTTTTATGTCTTATGACTCTTATTTAAAATTCAAAAACAGTTGAGTTGGTAAGTTGGTTCATTAGCTTAAATCAGTTCAAACTGGTTAAAATATTCACACATATACAAAGCACCTAAGGGGACAAGGTGATGGAAAAAAAATGAGAATGCAATGAGAGGAAGCTTAGAATTCTGTGTTTTTTGTTTTGTTTAGTTTTTTTGTAAACGCTTTGCATTACCTTGAGAAACTTTGCTCTCTCTCTGAAGTTTTCTGAGAGATCGCAAACAAGAGAGAGTTGTGCAAGTAAATCCCCAGAAAAAGTTGCGAAAAACAAACGTTTTTAAAAAAAAAAAAAAGTTTGTAAAATTACTTAATTTATTAACATGTTTGATAATATGTATTGATTTAAAAAATATTACACTATTACAATATTAAAATATATTTAATTAAGTTAAATTGTTAGCTTTATATTACACATATTAAAAATGATTCCATTTGTGCATGAGCACCAATGAAATGTAGTTAATTTAACCATAAACAGTCTGAGAAACAGATTTCTGCTGTATTTTACTTTTTGCATTAAACAATTTGAATCTACTTAGGGGAAAAAAATCTGTTCGGTTGCAAAGATGTTTCCTCTGACTAAAAAAAAATTTTTTAAGTGACATTAAATCGGTAACACTTTACCTAAAACCTTTATGTACAATGCATTATAAAAGTAGTTTTAATGCATTAATTGCGCCTTGTAATGCACCTTATAATGAATTGCACAATCTCATGAATAAATGTAACCACAGTTAAAATATAACACTTATCAATTCATTGTTACACCATCCATTATAAATCTGGTTATAATTATTTACGACAAGATATAATGTATTACAATGCACATTATGAATAATTATAATGCACTGTACCCTTTAAGTAAAGCGTTACCATTAAATCTATTTAATTCCCAAATATTAAAAGCACACTAAATATTTATAAAACACAGAAAAATATTGATACTGGAGTAATTGCATTAGCTTATATTCCAAGGTAGCTTAAAGTAGATATTCTGGAACAATAACACTATCAAGCAAGTTGAATTAATGTCGCAAACCACTAACAAAGAAAAAAACCCAGCAATACCTGTTGATCAGAGTTAAAAGAAAATAAGTTCAAAGAAATCCTTTAAGTAATTCATAATTCAAATTTTAAAAATGAGCACAGATAACTGTGACTGAAATCTCAGTATAAATAAGGCTTGAAATCCAATCAGTTAGAATTAACGCCAATGAATGGATGTATTATGCCATACCTAATGAGACACACAACAGATGTCCAAGAGGAAAAGAAAAAACAACTTGCACGAACATCTTAACCGAATATCACTATATTAGCAAAGCATACATATAATCCAGTTAAAGTTCAGAAACTTCCAACTCACCCTTTAAATCAGAAACATTTTCTTCTTTCCTTCTCCAGCGCAAATCAGGAAAAAACAGCTCTACCTCGTCTCACACCACACACCCGAGCAACCGGTCGCAGAGATCAGTGTAAAGCCAACCCGTCGACCATCCTTCCACTTAGCTCTTCCCATTAGAGAAATTCCTCAACTCATTACAGGCGCGGCCGGTCTGCCAGCCGCAGCTTCCAAGCACCTCGCGCACAACACTGGCTCAGTCAGCCACAAAGGTCTCCATGGCAACAGAGGACCCAGCGCCCCCCTCTGGCATTATTTATGCAATGTTTCATCGCCAAACGTCCCGCCCACCAGCCAGACTGCCAAAGCGAGCGTCCCTCCAATCGTCTGCCCCTTTTCGCAGGACTGTTTGTGCCCAGCACCTCAAAGACCGGGTGAGAATTTCAAGCGCCTTTGGGGTGAAACGCTAAATGCCTCTCTCTCCTTATCCATCTATCCATCCCTCGGCGCGCTGAAAAGCCTGAGAACTTTCACTGTCTGTTCCACATCAATACTAGCCTGGAAGTCGGCGTTCCTGAGAGAGACAGAACGATTTATCTAAAGCGCTGTGTCGGAATATGTTTAAACACAATGGAGACCCTGTGTGTATTATCAGAGAGAGGGATGCCAGAGCGTTTCAGCAGCCAAAACTTCTCCAGGCCTGTTAGCGCTACCAGATATTCATTATTTAATGAAAAGGACACTATTTCACAGCATACAGCTAAATGACCTGTCGGGCTGCGGTCAGAGTAAATGAGAGATGGTATTGCGTTTAACTAAACCAATCTAAGCTTTATAAAAGCATGGGTTTCGGAGGTTTAGTTGCTGCAGCAACGAGCGGGAAAATAAAACTGACCGCCTGCTTTGTGTTCCCTCAATAGGGCTGGTCAGTGATGAAAGCTGATTGATAAAAGGTTACTCTCGCCGTTCTCATGCATACCAAGTGCACTGTCATCCTATCGCCTAATAAGCTCCTCTCTTCCTTACAGATGAGCTGGAGAAGACGGTCAGGAAAGTTTCAAGGGAATGAGATGCTCTTCATTAGGGAATCACAATACACTGCTATTTTATAGGGCAATATACAATATTTAAATGTGAATTTTGTTCCTCTCATTTTTGCATTTAGATTACCATTGCTGTCTTTTAAAACTCAATGGTATCTTTTAAAATTGCTATTAAACTTAAGAACATGACAACTGTCATTTCAAAATGAACATAAATGTTACTTTAAACAATTAAAGTTATTGGTTTTAGTTTTTAGTGTTTCATTTTTTATTTACACAAAATAATATGGAATTTATATCAGTCATCTGTATCTGTTATCAGCCTTAATATGAAAATAATTACTATTTCTAAATGGCTCAAAATGCATATTTCATCATTCTGGGGTCAGTACAACTGTTAAAAAGAAATAAATAAATACTTTTATTTGGCAAGGATGCATTTAATTGACCAAAAGTGACAGATATTTTGCAAAGTTACAAAAAAAATAAAAAAAAATAAAAATAAAAATAATAATAATAATAATATAAAATAATATAATATATCATATGTATATAATAATTATATATATATATATATATATATATATATATATATATATATATATATATATATATATATATATATATATATATATATATATATATATATATATTCAAGAAAAAAAATATTAAGCAATATTGATATTTGATCAACATTTCATTGATATTGTTAATAATAGTTGTTCATAATAAAATATGTATGAACTTAATACATGACCTAGATTATTTATTTTGCAAAATCATGTCATTTTAATAAATATTACATGAAATTTATTAAAAACTGTTGCTGCTCCAATTAAGCTCAGTGTGTTCTCTTTAAGCTCTTCCACATTGAACGTCTATGTAAATACTTCATAAACAGACTTTACATATAAACTGATGGTTGACATCTCACAATTATATTGTTCTTGTGCGGTCCCCTTTTGTGATTCTGTACAGCGATGGTTTCGTTTGCACAGATCAGCTCAAGTAGAGAGTATCCTATTCCAGCCCCCGGGGGAAACCAGCTGTATCCCCCACATAACGAACAATAGGTCATGTGATCTGATGGCTGAGTGGACCCTTCCATCTCTCTCAGGTGACCGTTTCAGAGCAGGATGAGAAGTCTGAGGTCGGCTAACCTGGTGTTCAGTCACACATTCAGTATTGAAGTGCTGCCCTTGTCAGTCATCTTCATGTCAGGAATCAGGAAACTGGCCTGTTACTGACTAAAGGCCATTGCACACTGAGTCTGAAATTTTCTTCTGAAATTTTTGCACGTTAAAGAATAAGGGCGGATTCCTTTTATGCACCCTTGAAGGGCACTTCGGGAAGGGGACGCCATTTGTAGGGACGTTCCAAACGAAAGTGAACAACTGATACCCTTCACGAAGGGCCCTTCCAGAAGTCTGTTAGTGAAGGGAACATGCGATGGTCACCTCACGGAAGAGATTTTCGTTTGTGATCATGTGATCTTCAGTTAGGAGATCTAGTGATGTATTTTAAAGCAAACTTGGGGTTTAATTTGACTTTATATACAAACGTAAGTAGAATGAGCTAATTAAATTTGTCTTTATTATCATGTAATACAAAATATTTTCGTCAGTGACAGAAATATGATTGAAGACTGTATTGTTAGCAAGTTTAAGCAAGTTTAGATTGAAAGAGTTTAAAAGTAAATAAGACAGAATTAGACAGTATTTGAATAAAACAATAACAAGAAGAAGAAATATTTATTTACAACAACTGTTAGAGCGCTGAATGCTGCACGCACGCGCAGCGTTGTCAAGGTAACATTTTGTCCATCATTCCCTTCACCAAGCGAGTTCCAAACGCTTATACGAGACAGTAATGCCCTACACCCTTCAAAGAACACACTTCAAGGGCTCTGCCCTTCGAAGGGAGTAGGGCATAGGGATGATCGCTTCTGTTTGGAATTCGCCCTAAATACGACCTCACGTTTACACACTGCCTCCAAAACTTTCGTACTTCATTAAAAAAATTCGGATCAGGTTCGATTTTCTGCGTTTTCACATCCATAGCATGCATTTTGATAGGAAAGGATGACTAATACAAAAAAACGCATGCGAAAATTTCAGACGCAGTGTGCAATGTGTTATTTAGCATATCAAGGATGAAGTGAAGCGTTCAGCATGTCAAGGATGAAGTGAAGCCTGCTTAGGAAAAAAAGGAAAAATTTATATCTATATCTATCTATTTTAAAGTGTATGTATAGAAGTATATAGAAAAGTTTCAGTAACATACTGATTGCGTAAGAGACAAAAATAAATAAATAAATAAAAAAAAGAGAGACTGTCACGCCACAGGGCAATTTTGAGATTTGGCTCAAATTTTTTTTTAAAAATCTAATAACACTGCAGCTTTTATAATAACAGGTCCATATAGGACAAATAAATGTTTTAAATGACTTACTACATTTTAAATAACAACAATATTAGTTTTATTCATTTTTATCTTGTGGGACAGTGGAAATGCCATGTCACGTCAACAACCCAGATATATATATTAGGGGTGACCCTGAATAGTCGACAATTCGATCATTTGATAAGAGGAGCCTGATTCGACTCCCAATCTCACAATCGAATTTTCGTGGGGTGTTATGATCATGCCATTTTGGCAATTTGGGGGTGCTCAAATGTCTGATTTCACATAGAACTACTGGTTTTCTCCGAATACATTAATATACGCCTATTATGATAACGCTGTGAATAAGAATCTGAAAAGAAAGAAGCTTTGAATAAATATTTTAACGTGCGTGAATAAATCCAACTTCCCCTATAGATGCAAGTTTCACTTTCCACGCATGACTGAGAGGAGCATCTTGGCGGCATGGATATAAATCTTTAACAAGACTCAAACTGACACAGGCAGAGTGAAAGACCGGATTTTTTTGATCAGGTAGGGTACAAGTGATTTCAAAACATTTCAGCCGGTTTATATATATATGGTGTATTTACGTATTATTTATCTCGTATAAAATGCTTTTGGTTGAGTTACGCTGCAGTAAAGCACTTCATTGTAGTACTACGGTGATTCATTCAGAGCCGTGCAGATAGCCTATGTTCATGCATTTGAGGCATTTTGTGCAGATAGCCTATAAGTCGTGATATTAACGTTATGTCGTATAAATAACGAAGCGTATTACATATGAGTTAAATCCCACTGATTAAAAACCTACTATCAAATGCTTCATTCTACTGGTCATCTTCAGCACATGCAGCTCAAAACAGAAATGCAAAACATTAATAACTACTGTCATATACATAACATTATAATGAGAGCACTGTTGTAAAAATTTTTTTTACAATTAACATTAGGTTAAAGTCTTTAAATATCAAAAAATGAATGACATTTAACAAAATATTGTGTCTAAACAACAAAAAAGGAACACCCTGCAAATGTATATGTATTTAGACATTTAAAAGGAATGAATGTCATTGCCAAAAATAAAATACGAGTATGAGTATCAGGATATAAAACTTTATGGCAAGCAGACCCTTTATAATTAACTTGACCAGTGTTTGCCTCATTTTCTCTGCGGTAAGGTTCTTGAGATGGTATATTATGCAATACAAGCTTTGAAGAGTTACTATGTCACTAGGAAAGGATGATAAACAGGAACATTACATAACGCGTGTAAAGGAGTTATGACTATGCTAATCTGCAACTTCACCGCATATTATCAGAGCACATAAAGAGACATTAACATTCGTTTTGATACATACATTTCATGTCAAATTCCACTTAGAGAGACGTAGAGAGATTACAAAATGCGATTTAATGAAGAACTAAAAATAAAGTCATTCACAAAGGGAAAGAATACTGAAAAAATATATAGAAATCCAAATCCCAAAGCCGTTTCTTACCAATAAACATTAGAAAAATCACAACAAAATTCTCTACCTGTCTTCTATTTTAAAACGGTGTTGTTTTGATTATGGTATCCTCGGAGTGGGTGAATTTGGGTCACGTGATCCAATAATTGCATTTCTGTTTACAGAAAGAGAGAAAGAAAAGATGCAAAATTGAAAGACTGAGAAAGATAGCTGCATGAGAGAAAGAGAGAGCTAGACATCATCAGCATTCTGTGATGAATGGCCCAATTAAGTCAGTTCAAAAGCAGGGCCTCTGTCTGTCACGTCTGCTCTTCAGTGAGACTAAGAATAGCCAATTTACCCCAACACATACATAAACAAACTACACTGGGCAAACAACCTTTCCCTTGCCAGGGGAAAAAAATACACTGTGCTTCTGAAAGAAACTCACTTAACCTTTACAGGCAGTGCTAAAGGAGCCGGCGATGGATTAGACTCACTCAGGATTGCACAGGGAAATTTGTCTTCTTGAAGTATCATGGGAATGATTATTGTTTAATGTGACAGGACGGACATAAATTAAGTCAACAGATGATTGCAGGCTTCTGATAGCAAGAAACAAGAATAGCGAGCAGTATCTCACTCATTCATTTTCCTCACTGTGAGTTGGGATTACAAAGTGTCATATGGTTTAGTAAAGAGGTTTTAGTCACATACCTAAATAGTTATGACATCCTATAACATCTGAACAGAGCTACACAGTAAACAGACACACAGGCAGTGACAGACACTACAATTCTGGATAATACTGATATAACATAACATTGATATAACTAGGGCTGGGTATTGTTTAAAAATTTCGATATCGATACCGATACTGATACCGATACCTTGAGTTCGATATTGGTTTCTGAACGATATTTTTTTTCCTCGATACCAATTTTATGAAATCATTTCTAACAAGATTACATTATCTCAAAAAAAACGTTTTATTTTTTCAGCTTGTTGACATTTATACAGACTCAAAGCCTCATCCCCTGAGCCACTGCACAAAGGAAGAAAATATATCCAACACAATAAATCAGTGCAAATAATTTTAATAAAGTTCAAATAGTTTTCAGTTTACACATCTGTTAGGCTACATTTACACTAGTGCGTGTTCTTTTTAAAACGCATAGCTCAGACAGAATCATCATTTCTATTAATTTATTCTAGGTATTAAAGACTTCAAGAAATTGAAAATCTTTATCCACTTTCATAAGTGGGTGTTTTATTATCTTTCACCATATGTTTTATTGTTATTAAATTCTGGTGTAGTATGTATAATTATTTGAATGCATAAAAACTTAGTTTATTCAAATTTATTCTTAAAATAGCCTTAATGAAATGTTTTATTTTTCCTCAGAAATTCTGTGTTCTGGTTTTCCAGTGAAGGCATAAAACATTAATTTCTTTTATCTTTAAATGATTGAAAATCAAAGTTCATTTATTTATTTTGGCAAACAAAGGGAGTTTACTATTAAAAATAAAGTTTTAATAATTTTAATAGTAGCCTAGTAGTAACAGTATGTACATTCTGCTGAACAATAGTAATGTATTTCTGCCGCAGTGTCTTCCAAGTTAAGCCGAAATTTTATTTTGACGGGTTGCCGTGAATACCTTTACAATTCTGTGTGTATATGATATGACACTAGTTTTACTCAAATCAAATGGTAAAATGCTCATGATGTGACTCTCAGAGCAGTTCTGGAGTTGCTGTTTGTCCTCATTTAGCGAGACGGCAGACGCTGAAATCACCGCGAGCGTCACACGCGCTTCAGTCTGTGTATAGTATACAAAACTGGGCGATAGAGAGCAGACTGCTCCGTATGCATTCAAATCACTCTCGCGGATGTCAAACACTGATCAATCTGCGCTGCGTCGCTTCTAGTCGAACACACCTAGTGCTGCAGGCTTATTGGCTCACTGATGTTGATGAGATTAACCCCTTAGGTATCGAAATTTGGTACGACAAGACGTTTTTCAATACTCAATGGTATCGAGGCAATTTGGTTGGTGCCTAAAAAGTATTGAACTCGATACCCAGCCCTAGATATAACATAACATGAGTATAACATCGAACTGGCACCGGCTTGAGAAAGGGATCATAACTGGCTGTACAATCCCTGTGATCCTTTTCGCCCTTGCTATGAATATGTTGGTGAAGGCCGCTGAGTTGGAGTGCAGAGGTCCCCTGTCTAAGTCTGGAACCCGGCAGGCCCCCATTAGAGCCTTCATGGACGACCTGACAGTCACCACTACATCAGTGCCTGGGTGCAGGTGGATCCTTCAGGGCCTGGTAAAGCTAATTTCTTGGGCTAGAATGAGCTTTAAACCAACAAAATCTAGGTCAATGGTCCTGAAGAGAGGGAAAGTGGTGGATACGTTTCGCTTCACAGTGGATGGCGTATTAATACCATCTATCACTGAGATAACTGTTACTAGCCTAGGCAAGGTTTTTGACTGTAGCCTTCAAGACAGAGAGTCAGTTCAAACAACCACCAAGAGGCTCAAAGCTTGGTTGTCGGCAGTGGACAAATCTGGTCTACCTGGCAGGTTCAAGGCATGGTTATACCAGGGTGGCATCTTGGCCCCATATTCTTTGGCCTTTGTTGGTATACAAGGTGACAATGTCAACAGTAGAGACTCTGGAGAGGAAAATCAGCTGCTACCTCCGAAGATGGCTGGATCTGCCACGAAGCCTTACTAGTGCAGCGCTTTATGGGAGGAGTAATAAGCTCCAACTTCCCATCAGCTCTCATATAAGAGAGGCACTGGTTTACCGAGGCTTCAGAGACTCCAAAGTGGCATCAGCGGCCATTGAGGTGCAGACGGGCAGGAAGTGGAGAGTGGAAGAGTGGCTGGAGATGGTGGAGTGCCGATTGAGACACAGAGTGCTTGTGGGAACGGTGGCAGGGGGGCGAGCAGGGCTGGGATTCACGTATTCAGGTACGTCGAGGTATGCGGCAAAGGCAGGCGCCATCTGGTCCTGCAGGAGGTCCGTGCAGGCATAGAGGAGGTGAGGACCAGCATCAGCAGGGGGCATGGACGAGGTGAGAAGGAGCGCTGGAGAAGAAACTGACCTGGAATGACATCTGGAAGACAGAGCCACAGCGCATTAAGTTCATGATTCAAGCTGTCTATGATGTGCTCCCCAGCCCAGTTAACCTGTATGTCTGGGGCAAGAGTGACGTTCCAACTTGTCCTCACTGTCCCAGGAGAGGGACCCTGGAGCACATTCTGAGTAGCTGCCCATCAGCCCTTGGAGAGGGTTGCTATCGCTGGAAACATGACCAGGTCCTGAAGTCTGCGGAAGAGGCCATTTCCAGCGCAGTGGCCAATAATAAACATGTCCGCAGCCAGAGGAGAATTGCTGGAGGCTTGAGCGCAATCACGGTCGCAGATAACATCAGTAGCCAGCTTGCTCTCATCAGCACCAGACTGGGAACTGCAGGTTGACTTGGGTAAGCAGCTCAAGTTCCCAGATTTTGTAACATTGACCCCTTTAAGACCAGACGTCGTGCTGACATCTGCTTCATCTAAGCAGGTTCTCTTGCTGGAACTGACAGTCCCTTGGGAGGACCATATTGAAGAGGCCAATGAGTAAGTGGCTTAAGTATCAGAAGCTCATAGAGGAGTGCCGGAGGAGGGGTTGGAGGGCTCGCTGTGAACCCATTGAGGTGGGATGCAGAGGCTTCGCCACCCGCTCCTTGTGCAAGAGCGTCACCCTGCTCGGTATCACAGGAGCTGTAAAGAGGAGAGCTATTAAGTCTACCACAGAAGCCACAGAAAGAGCCTCGAGGTGGATTTGGATGAAAAGGTCCGAGGAGTGGGTTAGCACTGCTGGGACACAAGTTGGGACCTGATCAACCCCAGCTGGGTCGCCTGAGGGAGGGTGTCTGATGTTGAAAGACCCGAAACAACCAATGATCACATATGCCGATATTTATTTTCATGTTATGGCTGATAACTAATAAGTAGCCAGTACTAAAATTCTGTACTATTTCGTCCAAATAAGTTAACAATAAAACACTAAGACCTAAAGTCAATCTTTTTAAAAGCTTCAAGTAGGGCTGTGCAAATAATCAAATGCGATTATCATACGCATCTCGTCAGTAAAGCCGGTTCTGTGATTAGTAGTAAATCTCCATCACTTGTTTTCAGATGGAGCAGCATATCACGTTCATTATCGACGATGTATCGCCTGCGATAATCGAGGCGATATTGCATAGCTTGTCAGTGAACTGCATGCTGTTCCATCTGAAAGCACGTGATGGAGATTTACTACTAATCACAGAACCGGCTTTACTGGCAAGATGCGCATGATAATCACATTCGATTATTTGCACAGCCCAAGCTTCAAATTAATTTAGGCATTATAACATTATAATGCACAGTATGAAAATTTAATTTAAAAAAAATGATTCAGATTTTTTTTTAAATCCAATATTGGCCAATATATCGATACAATAAATAAGAAATAAAAATATGGACTATCAACCGATTACCAATATGGTACAATATACAACCTAATTCTTTCAAAACTTAGTAAAGTTTGGTGTTCAAATTGTGTTACCTGTCGTAATTCACTTCAAAATTAAGACAGGGAATACTATGAACTGTTCATTGTTAAAGAAAAAGAAAGGAAAGGAAATTTATATAAAAAAAAATATAAACTAAAATAAAATTAAATACCTATATTGTTCAAAATTAAGACAGGAAATTATATTAACTGGATTCATAGTTAATATCAATTACTGTGATTATATTTTGGATAATCTGTTACGATATCTGGGTGAACTTCATACAGGCGATAAAATCACCTTCAGAAAAAGTTAAAAGTGAAATGGCTCAGAAAAGTTTCTTTTCTAAAGTATAAAAGCTCTAGAATCATGTGTTTGCACATTTGTTATACAGTCTAATGAAAGACATTCAGTCATTTGTGGCTAGTGTCCAAAATACTTTCTGAGGCCACTCTATGTAGCTCTATTATATATAGCCTACTTATTGATTTTCCATTGGCCACCCTGATCTCTAGATGGACCATTGATCGCCCCCATATTGTCAACCACTGCTAACAACAACCGACAAATATGCTAACGGTGCACCACCAAGGTCATATACACACACTAGCAAAAATATCAGCATGTCTAAATATCCCCTTAAAAAAAAACAACAACAAAAAAAAAACAAAGTTCACGCTCTTATGAGGTTAGACTACTGGCACAACAAAACAGCACCTTAAAATGTCAGCGCCTAAATGCCAACTCACAGTTGTGCTTCTGTGCCTGAGCATTGAACACTTGAGTAACTTCTGGCTGGTTGAATCCGTTCACCCTGATTTAGTTCCACATCAGACTTAAATTCATTGATCTTCAGAGACATTTGTTTTCATATACTGAGCCCCAGAAAGACGGGCTCTCAGTCTCTGTCTCCAGACAGAAGCAGCGTTGCTCAACATGTTCAGTGAAACTCAAGAAAAAGCAAAAGGTCAGCTGAAACGACGGAGAAAACAATATAACCGTCACAGGAGAGAAATTCCTTTTTTCCAGCACCTTTACTCTTCTGGTGCACTGAGCATGTGAAAATGTAAAGAACTGCACAGCACGTGCTCCCTTAAGGGTGGATGTGACAGGTTCAGAAAGTGAGCTCTGGAATGGATGAAAATACCTGAAATTAGATATTTGATGTGCATCGCTAGGCTTTGAAGGAGGGGGTTCAAAAAGTCAGTCCTTGACAAAACTTTATTATGTGTGGGAATAAAAAAAAAAAAAGGGGGTGAAGATTGAGAAAAAGTGTCTCTTTTTACACACTTTCATTTGGGAGGGCAGTCAGTTCATGTATAAGTGGACATTTTACTCCATAATTACAGTGTCCGTATTTGTGCAATTATATTCTTATCTTGTTCAATGTTAGGTCAAACAGAAATAATGGAATTTATGTTATGCATTACTACGTTTCCCACTCTTAGATTTACTTTAAATGGTGGTCAATGTTCCTTCCTCCGAAGAAATCGTATATATATATATATATATATATACACAAAATGGGTAAAAACAGTGTATTGCACCCATTAAAGCCAGAAAACAAACTGGGTCAGAGATCACAGATTCTACCAGACCTGAAAAACTTTGGCATCAACATTTGGACAAATAAATCAGAACTAGGTCACTTTACTTTAATTAGATTAGATTGTAATATGGGCAATAGTGTCTGTGAATATTAAGCCACAAACAGACTACTTAAATATGAATTCTGCATGTTCTGCGTGTCTCTGTGTGAATGGCACAGATGCATGGTTTCATCTGCTACACATAGGCCTATGAAGCACACATGACGTTTGCGGTACTTTCATCTCCAGAGCTGCTCTGAGAGTCACTTGATGAGCATTTGACAGTTTCATTTTAGAAAAACTGTCGTCATATCATATACACAAACAAAACTCTTCCCAGCAACCTGTCAAAATAAAAATTTGGTTAAATCTGAAGGAATTGTAACTTAAATACATTACTTGTATTACTTGTAAATGTACTTCTTAATGTAATACTACTAAGACTAATAATACAATTATTGTTAAAACACCCTTCGAATTGAAATACACATTACCAACATTACATCAGTTTAGATTTTATTCAACGCTGAAGTCGACAGCTGCATCTTTTTTTAGACGTGCTAAAAACTGTAATAGGTGATAGGTTGCCATGTCATGTTTCTGTTTTCACTATGTGGCATCCCTTTTATCGCTGCAAACCAGAACTACAAACACACTTAATTTGACAATCCTTAGGGTTTCTTTCAGGTTCATTAAAAGGAACTTCTTTTAAGATACTACAGAGAACATTAAGCAAAATCTGCTATCTTCACACAGAGTCACAACTATTGGAATAGAATTACAAAAAGAATCCAGCACTCGTAAAACATCTACTATGGTAATAATGAAATATCTGCAACATGGATTTTGCTTGCAAACACATTTTTGTTTTATCAGAGTAGACTAGTAGTTTTTAAATAGCTGTCAATGGAAAGAGGGTGCAGTTGCAATATCTACCACCAGAGACTATTCAGATCATGCTAACGATCCTAGCTTTGACCCTTAAATTCGTATGACACCCAAGCCTGTTCTGAAATATCTGTTCTTCCTACTTACCGGTGATAAGACACATTTCTGTTATCTGGGAAGGTGCCAGTTTTACAATCTCTTCTGAAGTGCACTTGAACTATACATTAATCTACGCTACAAAATTTCCCATGATTTATTGGCCAGTGCTAAAGTGCAATTCGTTCATTCCCATGGCATTATGATTAACTGCAGATGTATAATCAAAATGACTTTACTAAAACGAAAAATAATAAGGTGCCCATTTAAGCGCATGACCTTTTGTACACTTGAAAAAAAAAATGATTAAAGTGAATAAAAATTGTTCCCTTAAAAGTTAACAGTTCTTTCAGATTCACTGTATATAAATAAGAATATAATAGAAGTTTGTGGGAGACAAAAATCACCCTTATATATGATTCCAACTCTGTATTGCCATCAAATCCCATTCACACAGAATAAAAATATTAAGAATTCTTTATTATCTGGCATGTCTAATAATAGACTAGTTCTTTGTCTAGTTACATGTTACATCACACAGCGATCACACAGAGAACTCTAATTTTGTTAGGCCTATCTCATTAGACACTGGTATGGTGCATGAGGAACTGAATCTTGGGACGGATGAGCTCAAGATTAAATCTTAGACATCAACAACACAGTGCAGAACTAACACAAAGAACATGCGCCGCTGGAGAGATGATATTGGCTTCCCACTGTTCCTGTCTCATTTGAGTTTCACCTAACACAACGTGTCGCCATTACTGGCATGCACAATGGCATTTCTAATCAGTACTCTGCTTAAGGTTTCTGGGGGGATGCTGGGGAGATCATTTGTTAGAGAGATGCACACACAGCTACATTCTCTTCTGGTAATTGCCATTAATGGTTACATCCAGGCAGGGTTTCTCTTCATAAAAACCCATAAACAAATGCCTCGGCAAAGTTACCAGCACTCACGGGAAGACTAAATATGTTAGCGATGCTCGCAGGCTGATTTTTTACATGGTCCCTCAAGTGTTCATAGTTCACCCTTAAATAAATCTGGCTCACAAATCAAATTTTGCTTTTAGCATATTGGTTTGGGCTTTAATGTTATCCTGTAAGGATAGTGCCCTATAGGTTGTTATTTAAAAATCTAGGGTGCTTGGGGATCCGCAAAAACATTAAAAGAAAAATACAACAACAATAACAACAACAACATTTTGCTAAATGTATTTCCAGGCATGTCAAACTGAAAAAAGAAATTAAATATCATTAATTAAATTAAATAAACCTTATAATATTATATAACCTAATAGTAATAGAAACAATATTTTAAATTGTAAAAATTTCACAATATTACAATTTTTACTGTAAAATTAAATAAATGTAAACAAATTCATTTAATTTAATCAAAACTGCAATCAAATAAATGCAGTGTTGGTATAGGTGAAGAAAATGGTATACATCTTAAGGTATTCAAGTAGTGAGTAAAGAAAAGATACTGTTTTCCAGAAAACAAAAAAAAAACAGTAACTGAATAAATTGTTTCATAATTTTAAGTAGCCTAAATAAATATTTAGCTACTCCACTGAATTTACTGTCTGACTAAAATTCAATTTATTAATATTATCTGTGTAAACCTACTGCTGAAAATTTTGTATATTGCAATAACATCAACGAGCCAAATCGTTATGTTTCTACTCTTTAAATAAGACTGATACCTGCCTGACCTGCAAGGAATAAATCGCAGTTCTCATGGAACACAATCTCAGGCATCATTACTCCACTAAACATGCAGAGCAATACACTAGGTATGATGGATAGATGAGTCGCTCAACTCTGAAAAGGTCTGCTCATGCATCAACAACTGTATAATTGCACGAAAAAGTAGAGTCAAAATTCATAGTCGTAAAAATACTTTTAATGACCTCTCAATGGAGAACATCAACTGGCTAGCGGCCCAGAGATCATTTGCATTCGAGGCCCCTAAAGTAGCACAAGCCATTTTTCAAAATAGTTCAAATAATCAACTTGAAATAATCAACTAATGAATGAAAAGAACAATAAATATAAAGCTTGATTTTTACCCTTTTTTTAAAGGGACAGTTCATCAAAAAGAAAAAAACTTTTTGACCCTGCATAGACCGCAACGCTACCGATACGTTCAAGGCCCAGAAAGTTAGTAAGGGCATCATTAAAATAATCCATGTGACATCTGTGGTTCAACCTTAGTGTTATGAAGCTACGATAATACTTTTTGTGCACAAAGAAAGCGGAAATAATGACTTTATTCAACAATTTCTTCTCTACCATGTCAGTCTTTGACACACGTTGATGAGAGTATCACGACGCATGCGTGTGGTGCTACTGACGCAGGAGCTGGTGTTCTGACATTGAACGTCCATCTCTCTTAGTTAATTATTAGGGCTAGTATTAGGGCTGAGCGGTATATCGAGTTATGATATATCGATTTTTTTTTTTTTAAAGCGATACAATACGAGGCAATACCATTTATATCCATATACAGTAGTTTGATATGAGTGCATCTGAAAAAATACAATTTTGCATAATACAATTTGTTCTAAATGTGACAAGCTTTATATGAAGGGCTTTAAAAAAAACTTGTAAGATATAGTAGCCAATAGTTTATAGCGGCTCTAAGAGAAAGGCTTCATGTGCCACTGACGAAGATGCTCGCGCTGTTTAATGTGTCTGAGATGTGCAGTTTTCCTAAATGCATAACTTACATTTCACAGGTAATGAATATTTTTAAGAAAAGCCATGGAAATATTTGCATTTTGCAGTCAGAAGTGCATGAGCTTTTGCTTTGCGATTCTCAGCTAAGCTTCAGACTTCATTTAGAACGAGCACCGCCGCACACACGTGCGCCAAACGGACGGAACACAATAAAATAGGAGCGCAATAATTCTGACTAAAATATACATTTTGCTGAAATATTTGTAGTTGGACAATAAATGTCACATATGTAGAATTTTAAACCTACAAGTAAGTGTATTTGTACGATACCACTAACTGTAAAGTGACTGTAAGGGGTAATCAAAATAGCCTTTTTTAGCCTGTGCTTTTTTTTTTTAACAATTATTTTCATTTTTAGTTTAGTAAATTTAACATCTGCTTTAAAAGCATTATTTTTGTTTTTAGGTTCCAATGTTAAAATGTTAGAATGTAATGTGATTTTAACCCTTTTTTTGCACAAAATATATACTGTATGCCTACATGGTTACATTCATTTGTTTATTTGTTTAATCCAAATACAATTGCATTGAAAATAAAATACCGAGATCTACACCATATACTGCAAATCAGCCAAAAAAATACCAAGATATGAATTCTCACTGATGTCACATGGACTATTTTAACGATGTCCTTACAACCTTTCTGGGCCTTGAACATGTCAGTTGCATTGCTGTCTATGTAGGGTTGGAAAGCTCTCGGATTCCATCAAAAATATCTTAATTTGTGCTCCAAAGAAGAACAAAGGTCTTACAGGTTTAGCATGACATGAGGGTGTGTAATTAATGAGAAAAATTTCATTTTTGGGTGAACTACCTCTTTAAGTATTTATTTTGGAGAGAGAGCTGAAAGTTTACAACTGAAGTTTATCTACAATAAATTTCATCTAAAATCCAAAACACAAAATACATAAGCAAAAAGGTATTAAAGCACATTTATGCCATTGTCACCTGCACTCACAATTAATATAGGACCTCTAAAACCTGAGCTGTCGTGTTTTTATCACATAGTTGAGATGCTGCTGGCTCTCCACGGGTGCCAGAATCCTTAATGTCGGTCTCGCAGCCCTGATGTTCACATTTAGCTTTTTTGTTACCGTTTTACATTCAGATAGACTAGTCTTTCTTCTTCTGTCCGTTATTTGAATGGGCTGGACCCAGTGCTGCCTCTTTCATGTGGGGGTCAAAGAGATTAGAGCGTTTGAAGTGTGCCAGGCGCTAGCTGAGGGAAAAACACTAGTTCTTATGAGACCCCGTGGCCTCAGCGAGAAGGAAAAGACAGACTGCAGGGAGACAGAATGAGAGGACTGCTTTGAAACAGCACATATCAGTGCTGCGTGATGACACATATGCATTGTGAGTGACAAATAGTTTAACAATAAGCCGCCGTTTAGGCCAAGGTATATAGAGCAGAAATACTACACAACATCAAAAACAAATACTTCTCTCAAACCTCTTATCAGCTCTTGACTGAAAAACATTAAATGTGGGGTGAGTACAGGTGCAAAGCAGGTGGATATCGCAGTGAATACATAAAAGCTCCATGGGAAATCCAGAGAAAGGAGAATGCAGCTGTCTGTAAAATACATTATGCATTTGAAAATCTGCCTTGCTGCATACATAGGGAGCTGCCTTCGAAGGCAGCATTCTAAACATAATGGAACCTCAAAAGTGAATGATTCTGAACACTCTAAATGTATGGCTTCCTAATTTTACATATTGCTCCTTTAGTATCTTTTTTTGCATCTTTTTCATAGCGAAGTGCATCCACACAGCTAATACAGTATGTAGGGTTGCAAAGGGGTGGAAAAATTCCGGTAAATGTCCAGAAACTTTACAAAGATTTCTGAAAGTTTCCAAAAAATTCTGAAAAGTTTCAAAATTTCTGGAATGTTTCTGAAATTTACCTCCTTTGCAACCCTTCTAATGTTTACCTTTCCATGTTGTTTGTATGAAACAGACACCAGCCGGGTTTCCATCCAAAATTGTGAATTTAACTTATGCGCAAAACTGGAATATCGCATAAAACATTTGCGAACAAGCACCGTTTCCATCCAACGAGTCAAAAAGGACAAAATAGTCACTTCCTGATAAACTTGCATTATAAAATCACTAAGAAAAGTAGAAGAATATAATAATTTTCATATATAATAAATTATTTGTGCCTCAGAGCAAGCAGACGAAGCACAATGAATGTGGTCATTACTTTCGGAGGTGGATGCTGCTGTTTGGGAACGCAGTCGCGTAAGACATTTCTGGGAGGCAATTAAAGAAATACTTTGACGACAGACTTTGCTCGGGCATTTGAGAATAACCATAACAACATTTCAGATGCTGTGGAATGACATCGGTCTGCTGGTTAGTCAGGTTTTACCGTCCCAAAGTGCAAAATCACATGATTTTTTTTAAATGCCCTTGGAGGAATTTATTCGCAAAATGCATTTCCATCTTCCATTATTCGCAAAAGTCAAAAACCGTCTCAAGCGAGCGTAAAAACTTTTTTGCGAATTAAGGGATTTTTATTTGAAATTTGGCGTTTCCATCACTCAATTCTCATGCGATACTTCAAAATGCGCATAAGAATAGGGTGATGGAAAACCGGATAAAATTTTACTGCATTTCTCATATTTCTTCATATTTCTAAACATGATCCATTTGTACTACAGCTTCTTCTCTGTTGAGACACAAACGCAACAGTCAAATGTGTCCATCTAATGCAGGTTTACATAAAAAAAACAAAACAATGGAAAAGTATCACAGTGCAATGGAAAAACACGTTCAGTGTTAACGGCCCTTCAGAGTGTACTCCTCCTTCACATGCCGCAGTCTCTGGGTAAATGGGGCAGGGGACATGAATATGAAGGAGTTCTGTTTAACATGCAGTTTGGACGACATATTTGTCAACTGACTGAGGTGGGGTGTGTGTGTGTTTGTGGGTGGGTTTACAGTCAGCAGTTTGCTGAGAGATAGGACAGCAGGAGATGGTCCCCAGAGGTCATTAAACACACACACACAAACACAAACAGCTCTGGGCTGATCCTGCACACTGACAGGGGCTCTTCATCTCTCTTTGACCCCAGGAGACACGCGCTCTTCACCATGGCTGGTATTACATCAAACAGACACAGGTCATCAGTCTAACCCCTGATATACCTGCCACCTTTCAAGCCAAATCAAACAAGCCCCAGGACGGCGTCTTCCGAATTTTGCATGACTCAGACTTTCTGCTTACCAGATAAATTATCAAAATATTTTCCTGTAGACCTAAGGAATTTTCCCTGAGGAGGCAAAAGTTTAGCTGAGAAAAATAACTGACAGTACAGAAAAAGTTGTGTGACGAGTGGCAATATAAAATAAAATAAAATGAATATTAAATGCAGAAATATAAAAACAAGAACATTTTTATATATGGGTGTGTTAATAAATGTAAATATAAAATAAAAAGAAATAAATGTTCAATCTTATGTTTAATCTGTTTATTATCTGTACATCGGAGTATAAGCATCAACAATTAAATATAGGCTACAATACTGAGTGACTGATAAATTAAATGTGCTCTATATGTGCAAATAAAAATGGAGCACAAATTTACAGTCGTAAAATAAATACTGCAGCATGTCCAACCGCAAATCAAAAGCAATCAAATGATTCTTGGTGGAATGGATTTCTCAAATATAACCCAGAACATATGTTAGACTATTGTTTTGAAGCATAATTACACTTCTCCATTTTATTGTAAGAATCATAGTTGACATGGTTCAAAAACCAGGCGGGTAGCAGGGTGTGATGGGGCCATTTCCTTGCATCCTTTAGTTATAAAACAGCAAGTTTTCAGCAAACGTCCTTGCACACAGCTTCATTATGCCTGCTCCTTTCTGCTCTCGAAAATCCCCAACATCAGCAACAGAGACCGCATGAAGCGATGCCAATAAGCCTGGCATACAAAGCGAGTCTCTTATGGAACAACAAAACAAACCTTCACAGATACAAAACAGTCCATTAAAAAGCATCACTGTGAAAAGAAAATTATAAATTCCCTTTAAGTCACACAAAAAGCTCTATATTTACAGGAGACCAAAGATGGAGAAAGAATAAACATCTCTACTGCTCAGCAGGAAGCGCATAAGGAATGAGATTTAAAGCGTGAGGGAACGTATGGAGACTGACATATATAAAGATGAAGACAGACAAGGAGGATGAAGACCATCTTCTTACCATCTTAGCAACTTATACACATCCAGATGGTGCTGGCATTACTGAGTTACTCTGGAAGCTATATTTCAATAGATGTGGCAAGGTTGCAAGCAACAGTTTATCTGCACATAAGCAGGCCATCGTCAATCAAAACCAATCAATTGCTTGACACCCAAGCCTGAGCCAAAGAATGACTGACAGGTGTCTTTGTGTTGCCGTGAAACAATCAAATTCAGTCGCAGACTGTGAAAGATTTTGGTAGACAAACCTTTTGCCCAAATTTTGTGAAATAAAGGTCAGTAGTATAAACAGTAATCTCTAGTCATTAATTTGGCAGAACATTTCCTTTTCATTCTGTGGGACTGGTGATCACAAACATGATTAAATTCCTCTGGAGGGAAAATTGGAGAACTTCCAGTCATCAGCTGTTCCAAAATGCATGCCGTGAGGAGACACGACCTTCAGAGAAATCCTTGCTGGATTATAAATGGAAATGTATGAGCATATGCTAACATATACTGCCTCACAACATCTTCACTGCCTTTACTATGGTTGCATAAGTCATGTATGTATATATCTTATGCTATTTATTTGGTCAAAAATACCATAAAAACAGTAATATTGTGAAATATTACTACAATTTAAAATAGCTGTTTTTTAGTTTATTATATTTTAAAATGTAATTTATTCCTGTGATGGCAAAACTGAATTTTCAGCAATTGTAACTCCAGTCTTAACGTAACTTAACTATCACTGTGATTGGCTACAATGATCATCGCTTCACCCTCTTCACTGAGCGTTCAAATCTATTAGTGGATCCATCTATGTGCATATATTAGGGATCCACTGACGTGACGGATCAAACACACCCGTGTGCTTCTGTCTGAGCGCTCAGTGAAAAGTGTGAAGCGATGATCATTGTAGCCAATCACAGTCATATCTGTTGAGTGCGTGAACACAATGACTAATCAGCTCTGTTCAAGAATCTGCTCAACAGCGGTCAAATGTTAGCGGGAAATGGACATTTTTAAAATTTCAGTACCGAATGGTATCGTGGTGGGTACTTTTGACAACACTAGTTGCGACATGACTGTCAGATCAAGTATAGTTGGCACAACATCGTCTTTTAATTTCAATCTTTTTGAAAATCCTGTGTCGAGTCGTGCCTTATTTATAAACGAATCTGCGGTAAAAATAAAAAATAAATACTACAGCCACTGTAATTTTTTGAATATGTGGACATCAAAATGTTTGAACTCAGAGCGAGGGTATAAGATTTTATTTTAAAATCACGATGAGCAGTCGTGAGCATATTGAGAAAGATCTTGTGTATTCTCTAGTGTAGATGTATTCTCCTGTGTTTGCGTAGGTTTACAAATGATTTACCTTCGAATTCGCAAATGATAACCGTTTGTGTGGAGCAGCATTTACTGTGAACGGAGCCGATCTGAGATGCATGTCCGTAACCTACATGCACGT
The DNA here is from genome assembly GCA_036784905.1 of Acrossocheilus fasciatus. Taxonomy (NCBI): domain Eukaryota; kingdom Metazoa; phylum Chordata; class Actinopteri; order Cypriniformes; family Cyprinidae; genus Acrossocheilus; species Acrossocheilus fasciatus. The sequence goes on from CM071961.1 coordinate 16,248,444, forward strand.
AAATAATTACATTGATTTTTTTAAAGTAGGCCATTACACTTAAATAAAATTGCGACATGGACTAGTATCTGTAAATATTAAGCCGCAAAAGTCGATTGAGATATGAATTCCGCATGTTCTGCGAGTCTCTCTGTGAATGAATGAATGAATGAATGAATGAATGAATGAATGAATGAATGAATGAATGAATGAGACGCCGTTTTTTTTTTTTTTTTTTAAACACACTGAAGGGCGTGTCACTCTTGCGGTGATTTCAGCATCTGCCATCTAAATGAAGACATAAATACATAAACAATATCTCCAGAACTGCTCTGAGAGTCACTTCATGAGCATTCTACCGTTTCATTTGAGTAAAACCAGCGTCATATCATATAGCTACACACAGAAATTTAAAGGTATTCATGGCAACCCGTCAAAATAAAAGTTTATCTTAAAGACATTGTGCCAAAAAGATTTTACTATTATTTAGTAGAAAGTATGTGATACTATTACTACTGTTGAAAAAAAAAAATTCATTAATTAAATTTCATTAATTAAAAGACAAATTAAATTTGAGTGAAACTTTACTGTTTTTCATACTTTTATTACTTGCGGAAAAACTTGAAACACAATTTAAATAAGTATAAAGAACAGCATTGATTTTTGTAAATTTTATTTTTGTTTGACTTTATTATTAAAAATAGTGTTTTTAATTAGCATGTGGTACCGAAATTGGTACCAAGAACCGTGGATTTTCACTGGTATCGGTACCGAATACTGAAATTTTGGTACCGTGACAACACTACTTATGAAATCTTTGCAGAGGAATCTACCTACTTGTTTTGAGGATTTGAAGACTGCACGAATCTACTGATAGCGTGTCTTCAAACTGTTGTGCCTCACACAGACGTCTCCTTTCATCTACTCAAGTTAGCTTGCCGCCGTCAGACAGAGATTTTGTTGTTTAGCTAAAATGACAGGTGATGTTCTCACACTTGCACCCCTTGAAGCGAACGGCAACTTGAGGGATGAAATTAATTATTCTTATTAATCAATGAACCACTGCAAGTACTTTAGCCCGGGGCTTTCAACAAATCAAAGAGATTTGTAACTACTTTTTGCAGTATCACAAAATAATGTCTTCACTGTAATGAAAAAAAATTATTAATCCTTATTTACCAACATACTGGGTGATTCCAGTTGGAAAGGCACAATAAGGAAGCAAAACCCTCTTGCACTTAAAAAACAAAACAGAAACGTATGAAAAGAACATTGAGCACTGTTAATTCAAAAGAAGAAAGCAGTAAATTAATGCTGAGGTTAAGCTGAATTAGAGATTTACTGGAACAATGTGAAAGATTAGACTCCACCAGGCTAAATGTCAATGAATCAGTCTCGGAATAACAAAACAGACCGAGAAAGCATATAAACTACTGCTGAACACACTGGCCAATATTTCTATTCATTGCACATAGAAATTCTAGGGACCATAATTGTTTGTTACAATGATGACAATTTTTTTTTTAACTCAAGTTATTAAATTAAATTAAGTTTTTTGCATATTCATGAAGTAAACTTCTGCAGCTCAGGCGAACAACAAAACCCTTTTAAGCAAGCCCTTTTAAGTTTTTAAATTTAACACTCTAACACTTTTGGCGACACTAAAATGCTACAACTAAATAAACAAAATATACAGAAATAATGTAAAAAGACCTAAAATAGGGAAATCTGACCAAAACTAAATTATAAAAATAAATTCATGAATTTGATCATTCATGATTAAATTTATTCCATGAGCTAAAGTGTCCAATAGCAATGGGATCAGTGTTGTTACTGTTAACTAAAATTATTAAAAATAGTTTGAAATAAAATTTAAAAAAAATTTAGATGAAAATAAATATTAGACTGAAATTTAAATATTTGAAAACCAAAACGGAAATAAAACTAAATGCAAAGCTAAAAAAAAAAATATATATATATATATATATATATATATATATATATATATATATATATATATATATATATAGAAATAAACTGTATAAGTACTAAAACTGAAATAAATATAAAACTAAATAGTAATTTTATGTGCTTTTTTTTATTTGAATTTTTAAACATTTCTAAAATAAATGAAAACTGAAAATATAAAAATATATACTATAGCTATACTACAGTATAGACTAAAATAGCATACAGATAATACTAAAATGGTCATGCAATCTCAACTTGGTGGTTCCTGTGCAGTGTGCACTGACCAAATCCATAAACAAATCAGGCTACTGACATGACTAGAGTTCATCTAATGTGAGTGTAGGCAGAATTTAAACACTTCATGAGAGTACTATAAAAGCATTTTAATGAGGAAAAATAATCCACTGCATGTATCTTTAAAATATGGGCAGCAGGACTTGCTGACATGTGATATGTGCAAACATCTCTATATTATCCTGCAGGCACAAACACTCTTTCAACACAAAGGCATTGGAGACCAATTATGTGTCTTCACACAAGCCTTTGGCCTTACAGGCTTAACAAATAACTGAGAATAAAGTGTTCAGACACTAAACATACAAGATTTGACAGCTTATGCTAATGCATTCTATGCATTCGGTTACACAAGTTTTCTCTTCGGTTTTGACCGTCCGTTCTTTTGCCCAAGAGCTAAATGAATGCTAATGAGCGTATACTGATGCAAATTACACAGAGTTATTCACCTTTTCACTTTACTGATCATAAAATACGCAGCAATAATTCAATGACTCACTCACTCATTGTCTGTTCTGGTTTGTCTGAATACACTGAATGTGTTTACAGGCATTATTATACTTAATAGTCAACAACATATAAGGTCATGTAACTCTTTTATCTGGGATATAAATGGTTTAAGCACATCCTTTTCTGCCTATTATACAATTTTTACATTGTATGGCTGCTTATTTAATGCACACACATCTTGTAATATCAAAAACCAGAGAAAAAAAAAAGAGACCGTTTCAAACACTTGGGTTTTTATAGTGAGATGATTTGTGACGGTTACCAGTACAGTACTGTCCACGTATACTCGCTTAATATCTGGATGCAACAAAGTAACTGAACACCAACATCTCTGTCTGAGAGTAGATACTTCAACCTGCAATTTCCGCACCAAGTAAGATCAGCCGGGCTCATGAATTGACATGAGTGTTAATAAGTGTTGACTGGTTAATGGCAGGCAGCATATTAGATTATTAGTAAGAGAAAGAGTTAAAGCAAAGTGTCTTTATCATTGTTGTTATTGCCCTGAATACTAAAAAAATCTGTTCTAAATGGCAGCATATAAAAGTATTCCATTGCATCTTACCTTACAGTGACTCTGAGGCGGTGAGATCTGCAAAGCCATTTCGTTTGTATGCTTGGCTTGCTTCCACCATAAGCATATTTTTCACTATAATGTACTGCTGTGAAACTTGTGTTGATCTGTATGAATCTTTAATGCAGAGTTTATGTTTGAGCTTGGATCTGGTGTAGGAAAAGTGCACTGTATTGCAAAAACAAAAGATGTCTTGACACATTGAATGGCCAAAACATAATAAGATTATGTTTGAAAGAACTCACTCTGTCAACATTTTTGGTTTTATGGTTTATATAATGTAGTTTGTGCATTAAATATAAATCATAATCCACTGAATATAAAACATATAGCCTATTACATTGTCTATGCTTTTTACAGCCATATGTGCTGTATGATGATCAACAGAATTTACAAGACAACAGATTAAATTATGGATTTTATATATAGAATATATTGTAATATATTTTAGACAATCAAATTTTATTTAGAAATCAAAATAGATAATGGATAGAAACATTGCATAAATGACAAATCAAATTTAGTTAAAATCGGTTATAAGGGACTGCTAAAATTATATGCGCGCGCGTGTGTGAGTGTGTGTGTGTGTGTGTGTGTGTATATATATAATAGTATATATAAATATTAGAGCTGTGCAATTAATTAGGCGATTCGTCTTCGATTATGAACGCGATATTGCCTAGCTTGTCAGTGAACTACGGGTAGCTACAAAATCCTAACCCTGAAACATCTAAACTGAAATCTCTTAAAACAGTAGGCCTATATCACTTTAATATTTCATTAAAGTAGCTACAACTTGTAACCTGTGTGTTGTACTGATGTACTTTTGCAGTCTGCGTCTGCCATTTCTCTTGCAGTTATGACAGATTTTGTGTTATGACAGATTTTGAACTTCCCAATATGGCAGATTCACAGACGTATGATGGTAATTAGGAACAGTCACTAATGCGGCATCAAGATTAGATTTTTTTTACCAAAAAAGAAACAAACAGACAGCCAAATTAAGCTTAAAAATCGAATTAATCACCTTGTTTGCATGCGTGAATTTGATAATGAATAGCAATGCGGCTTAATGATTGGTGCATCTGTAAAGTAAATTACTACGGCAACAAAAACAGACCCATTAGTGCAGCCTGGCTACTTCTTACAGAAAATACCAGAGCACTCTGAGAGAACACCGATGAAAGGCAATGACGTATGCAATGCACTGGAAGATGAATGGCTGCCAGCGTGAGCCAAGGAAGATGAGATTTCCTTATATGAGAAACTCTGTCAATCAGAATTTATCACTGCTGCCATTTACTTCATCTCTGGTCAGAAAGCCAAGTGTCTTTTCACTTGAACACTCAAACGGGGGAAGCAAAGAGGAAAAAGGCAACCTCTTGACCTTGTGTTCTTCAGCGTTCATAAAGCCATGGCAACTCTAAGAGTGGGTGATGCTGCGTGGAGGCCCTGAATAAACTTTCAGCTTCGTTTAATACCTCAGCATACATTTAATCAACATAATTCCCCTCAACACCTCACGCTTATTAGTAACGCAAAGCGGGACGCTCTCCACTTGAATCTTAATAACAGTTTTTGCATCCTCCTTGCTAATTAATTTCCTTGACATTGTTCTTAAATGGCATGCCTTGACACATACAGTTCTGCGTGGGTAAGCTTGTTAGACTCATTTCAGAAGAATATGGCAACAAGAACGTCTCCATCCACCCACAGACTTTTATTACCTTCGGGTTTTGCTCGTATAGTGGTTGCATATCATATATATAACCGTAACAAAGGCAATTAACAGCATTTTATTTCAAAAAGGGAACTTTTGAGGCTTGTTGGGTTTGATGTCAATGGCAAGAACTAAAAACAACACCGCTGATGTAAAATCAGGGGTGATGCACCATATTTGAATATGTGCAAGCAGAAATGAGATTTCAGAGGAAATTCAGTAAATAACTTCCTCACACAAAGCTATGGACCTTTTTCGTATTTCCAGGGTTCTCAAAAGCTCATGTCATCACAGTGGTGAATGGAAACGACAACAAATAATTTGTGTGTTCACATTTGCTCTAATGGCAAAAGAAAATATAGCATTTCTATGACTTTAAAAATGACTAAAAAAATACCAAGAGACTGATTAAGTTGGTCAGAAAAGAGAAAGTCAAATTTGCTAAAATAGTGTTATAAAAGTACATTACATTTTGTAGAAATTAATATCAAATTAAAGCATATGTAACGTATGTACACAGATACGTTGTTTCAGATCAAGCGTAAACAGCGTATCCGCACACGGTGCAGCTGACACAGAAGCATACGTTGTTTATGTATGTGATACTCTCCAAAATGCTCTCAAAAATATAAAAAATATCTTAATTTGTGTTCCAAAGATGAACAAAGGTCTTACAGGTTTGGAACGACATGAGGGTGACTAATTAATGACAGAATTTTCATTTTTGGGTGAACTATCCCTTTAACTTACATATTGTCAAACCTTGTGCAATGCATCTTGACAAAGCATGTTTAAAATCAAAAATGCCTCTTAATTGATATATATCACGCACGCATCACCCAGAGCGAGAGCAAGCCCATGCCCATCAACGCGCTTCATTCGGCTGCACGGGACTCGCTCGGGAAGAATGTCTCTAAAGTTTTTGGTTGTGAGGGAAAGATAACCTTGTTCAGCTTCCCGAAAAACCCAGCGTTACGTAAACAGAGGATGCAGTTTGTTTTTCAGGTCAGCAACGGAGTTTCTCAAGTGTGTTTGTTGACGAACGTTTTATAAACAAGGCCCAGTTCAACGCTGGATTTGCACATCATTTGATACTGAAAGATGGAGTGGTCCCAGCTATAAAAGATCCAGGTCATGATTCAGAACTGCAGATGGTAAGCGAAACGGCATCAAATGTCTACGTTTTGTTGGCGATCGGCTCTCAAGTGCTCGTCACTCTTTAACTCCGCCCAGAGCACGCCTCCAGGAGCTCTGCTTTTTTCGGAGAGAATCGTAAAACTGTATCTTTCTTTTATAAATAAGATAAAACTTAAGAGTTTTTGGAGATATGAAGGATGCAATACTACTCTATAGGTACTCAAGATTAACATGAGATTGGGTGAAACGGTGTGTGTTATGCCCCCCCTTAAAGGTACATTTATGATGCTTTTTCTCATTTTCATGGCTCCCATCCACATCTATAATGTTTTTCAAATGGAAAAAGAACAGCCTAAACATCTACTTTTGTATTTCAGAAAAGAAAAATACACAGTCATAGGGTTTGGAACGAAATAAGGGTGAGAAAATTATGATTTATGAGTGAACTGTTCATTCAAAAGAGAGCTGCATTTCAGCTCCAGGTAGCCTGGGCTTGTGCTCTGAAATCATGGCTTAATTTTATTCTGTCATTTGCATGAGCTTAGTTGGATGACGCCATTCAAATCTGCAAGGGGGAGAAATAAAAAAAAAACCTCCAACGTGACAGAGCGAATTAGAGCTAGTGAGCATAATGAAGCCATACAGTACGTCTCCGGAATCCAGAGTTCAACAGAACATATATAATGGATATTGAATTATTAGATTATGAAGAATTTTTCACAATGCAAAAAGTAAATGTTGATTTTGCAGCTGCCACATGCTTTTAAGCATGAAATCCTTCAATTCTACACAAAAAAAAAGAAAAATCTTGTAAAATGCATTTCAATAATAACTACACAAATACATTTTTAATAGTGTACTTGTTATTAAAAGAGTACATTTGACTCCATCTGTATGACTATTCAATAGAGGAAAAAAAGCTTGAGTTACATGAGAGCTTTGAAAATATGCCCTATAAAATACATTTTAGCTTACATATTTCAGCACGTGAAATGTAGCTCTACACAACCACAGCTACACAAGTGAAGCCTAGATGTCATTATTCTGAAGGTCGCTGATGACCAGGAGAGATCATGCTGTGAGGGTTTGTGGAAGATGTCAGCTGGCCTATTGTGAGAGATTCAGGAGGCATGTCAACCATCTCAGAGGAATCTTGTCTGAACAAAATTTCAATACACAGCACCATGAGCATGACACAGATTTGCCATAAAACTTTTGATCTAGTACTCAATGCAAAATAATTAATTCAAAAGGGAATAAAAACTCTTCCTTAGAGCCATCTTCTAAAGGAAAAAAAAAACAAGTAGCTGTCACTTTTTGCAGTTGGATCTCAGCATTCACAGTGAAAAATCATCCATAAGGGATCTGTGAGTGGCTAATATAATGGCCTTTACTTCACCATGAAATCTGCTCTGGGTCAGAATGTTGTTATCTAAGGTTAATTAAACAGCTTCAGATAATTAAACCGATTCCCAACACCTTATGCCAATACTAATACGCATTACGCCGGATGGAACATCTCTCACCAGAGCTTGAAAGATCCTTATTCATTATGAGCTGTAGAATTGCTTTGCAAACCCCAGAAGACAGCGTTTCAAATCAGAAGTCTGGATCTGTCACACCAGTTTCTTTTGGACTTGACAACACTGGAAGCACTGACTTTGGCCTTCAGTTGACACATTGCTTGTGCTACTATTTTTGATGCGCCACACAACTACTTCAACACAACTAGACTCTTTATATTGCCCATCTGAAATAAAACATTTATTTCCAAATAATTTACAAACTATTCATTTTATTAGTTACATTTATTAATTTTATATTTTAATGTTTTCCTACTTAAGTATTTTACTAGTTATTTAGCTATTTAAATAACTAATTTAAATGATTTGAGGATGTATATTTACTAATATAATATAGATAATTCTTTAAATGATTACAAGTATAATTGTTCATTTAAATTCTCTCTTTAAATTATATTCTACTAGTTATTTAACTAATTTAATATTTAAATTAATTTGAATCTATATTTACTAAATGTAAAATATAAATAATTTACATAATTAAATTAACAAAATTTATTTTATATACATAGAAAATAGGGGTCGAGCGATATGTGGTTTTCAGGGCTGATGCCGATAACGATTATTACAGATCAAGTAGACCGATAACCGATATTGTGTAAAAATGAAAATTAGTGTCAAAATTAAGAATAGCAAGGGCTCTGACAAAAACTCTTTAAATGCTTTTAAATGATTTATCGCTTTACACTGTAAAAAATCCAATTAATGTTGGAAGGGCAAAAATATTTAAGTTGAACTAATTTTATTGCTTGGGCTTAGTTGAGAAGACATATTATATTAAGTGTGCACAAATATATATTAAAAACATTAAATGAATGGTTATTTTCAAATCCAGTCAACATTCAGAATGGCAATGTTTGACTGAACTAATAAAAACAAATGTAGCCAACACTGGGATCATTCCGCACATGCACGAGCCTGAGTGACTTCGCAGGAGAAACAGCGCCGCCATCTTGTCAAGTTCACGCGTCAGGTGAGTCCCACTAAATAAATGTTATTTTTTTAGACTAAATTTAACGAGAAAATCATGCAACATAATCGATTTTTTTGAGTGGACATTTAGAAAGTGTTTTATGAGTTGTATATCCAAAGAAAAGTGGATATAAGTGTATGTCAAGTGGCAGTTAAGAAATATTTGTACTTAACGTTAGATTGAATTTATCAAAACGTATATTTAAAAGGTGTAAATATTTTATTTAAAAAGTATATATTTATACACAAATGTACAACATATATAAAAACATCGAATAAGCATTGTATATGTCATGTCTGAGGGAAATTTAAGTGAAGGGAATATGGTCTTTCACCTTGTTTAATCCATAAAACACAATGTCACAAAATCTGTTTTAGTATAATGAATTTTAGCTACTTTTGGCGTGATGTATGATATTTTTGTGTTTCCATGATGTGAAAAGATATGAAGAGATCGCGCGGGCTTTCTCTCTTTTATAAGCCATTATGCTTTATACAACTAACGTTAACCGAAATCTATGAAACATGTAACAAATGTAAACCACAGTAATGTGCTCATTTGAAGTTAGCATGGGCGTGTTGAATGGGTATTTACGTGTGTAAACTTTTGCAATTGTCCAAGTAAAAAGACGACATTAAATGTGACTAACAACAAGCCACGGTGAAATGTCGCTCTTATCAAAGGGGCGGATTAACGTTACACGTTCTGGTCTCGTGAATGGCTCTGCGGAAGAGAAGTTTGTCGTTCCAAACTAAAATGAACAACTGAATTGTTTCACAAGGCCGTTCAAAGCATCTCAGTCAGTTCCCTAGGTAGTGAATCACTAGATCGTGCACATGAATCCCTTGCACAGGGTTTGGGGAAGACCGTGGCTCAGTAAACACTGAGACAACTGATCAATCAATTTGTAAAACGTAACCACTGGTATTTATCAACAACAGGCAGGACTGTTATATTTTGATATTATTTTTATGCTGTTTGAGGTAACTTAGCCCTATAATATGAAATGTACATGTTCTATTACAAATACAGTCAGCATCAATGCTCCCTGTTGTGCAATAGATAGTGGAATGGAGTAGTGCCGAGAAAAAAAAAAACTTCTGTTTCATCAAAAATGTAATTAACTGATATATCGATATTTAAAAGGCATCATTTCATTTTTTTTTTTTTTTTACTTAAAATGTACTTTTCTTTCTCCATCAGGGTGTGACCAAAAATTTCATTGGTGATTTGTCATCATTGCAAGATTTCAGATGCAACCCAGTCAGTTCTTCCAAGGCACCAAACACTGGCTCGTGACCAGACATCTCCACTGCAACTACATACTGTGTGTACTTTCAAAACTAGGAGCTTATTGTTTTCATTCCAGGTAATGTGGGTAAATGTTTAGAGTTTTTACTACAATTATAATGTGCTTTACTGTTCTCAGTGGCATCTACGTTAATATTAGTCCGTTTCATTCTTATTCCGAGGCGTAGCCACCCAGATCCAGTCCATATCCAGATCAGATTGTGCATCAGCACCTAGAGATGACCTCGACAGCCCTGAATGTCAGCTAGATGAGCTCCAGAGACAGATCCCCTCCAAAGACCTCGTTGGCCATCGGGACAAGACCACGAGAACCAGACATGTCCTCTGCTCAATCTGACCTGTGTTGTAGCCTAGAGTTAAACCACACCATGCTGGTTTCGTCTGGCCAGAGGAGTACAGTGCACAATAGCCCTCAAAATGCTTAATATCAGCGCCGATAGTAAGCCATGACCTTAAACGGTCGACCCCTAATAGAAAGCATATTAAATGCAAGTCATTTCTATGTCTATTTTAACGTTTCAAGTAACTTGTGAAAATAAAACTGTCAGAATATTAGTGTAATAGACCTAATCGTTCCATCGTCGCTTTGCCTAACAGATATACGTAAAAATGAAACAAAATACTTGTTCTTATACAGATAGATAGATAGATAGATAGATAGATAGATAGATAGATAGATAGATAGATAGATAGATAGATAGATAGATAGATAGATAGATACAGACAGACATTTATAAATTACAATTTATTAGCATTTTGAGGCTACACTGTGAGCCTTAAATATATCGCGAGTAAATAAATAAATACATATTGAATTAAATCATTTAAAGCCAGCTCACTGACTTTTTTTAAATAATCTTTTACTCTGAACCGTAGGTACACCTTATCAGTAGCCATTTTATAAAAACATCCATGCAAAGTCATTTTTAATGTATAAAATATTAATAAAAATATCCTACCCACTCATTTATAGTTTCTGAATTCTGTCTCACTCTTACTGCTGAATGGAGTAGTTGCTAATGAACTTAAACTCTTCCAGCACAGACGACCTCAACTCATCAAGACTTGTCATCGCTCACTTCCAGTGCAGACGCAGTATAGCAGCTTTATACGCTACAAAAAACTGCATGTTGTCATGGCATTAGTCAGAAAGGCTGTAGGGCTGGTGTCTCCCAGTGTTGTGCAGCCACAGGCAGTGTGTGTCACTCACAGTCCCCAAAGTTCAGTCCAGAACACAGCTGTTTACTGTGAACGGAGGGAGTTTCAAGGTCTGGATGATTAAACCAGGAGAAAACGACTCCTGACACCTTATTACCCATAGTTCCTATAGTGAGGTACAGTCCCCTGCTGATGGTTCGTGTTGATTTCATGCCTCATTACGCTTCCCGTTTAATGATGCTACTGTTCCTCATAGCAGGCATTGTGAGTGACCAGGTGCAGTATCAAATGCAGACAACATTCCAAAAATGAACATTAATATCAGATCCACATTGCTAGAAAAGTGTCACTATGTAAGGTGCCTCTGTGTCATACAAGTATATATATATATATATATAAGGAAATCTGAAATTACAGGTGATGACAACATAATTAAATCATAATTCGTATAATTACTAATCAATTTACAAGACATAAATATTCTTAATTTAATTAAATTCTTACGGATTTTCACGGAATAAATACAGAATGTAATATTTCTCAAACTAATACTTTAGATTAGGGATGCACAATATATCTGTACCATTGGGGTCATCAGATATTTTAATATTTAATTTATAAATAATCCTAATTTACACTATGTTTATTTAGGCTTATTTATTTAGAAAATTTAGGAAACACAGAATTAACAAATAATTACATTAATCAAAGTAAACTGATATGTATATTTTTTAATATTGAATTTTTAGTAATATAATTACATGATAAACATTAGGGGTGTGCGATATACTGGTAGACACGATTAACCGGTAGAAATTTGTCGACCGGTTAGGTGACGTCGTTGTTTTACGTAGTCACAACAACTTATTGTTTGTACATTTTTAAGCACTGTGGTATAAAAACAAGTATTTTTACGCCGTTTAAATGAAATCAGCAGCGAAAGAGAACTCATTTCGCTATATGCACAAGATGTGTGAGAGGCGCGCACACATTGCAAGTATCCTCGTAAACAGAGTAGATCTTAGTGAAAGTAAACAGCTGAAAAAGAAAACATGTATAACAGTATCCTGAATCCAAGCAGCTCTTAAAGTGACAGCAGTCTAATATTCCTGCTGTTTGTCATTCATGTTAATCAAATAACAAAAGAGAGAAAATCTCTGACTGATCTTTACTATATCTGTTTTGTAACTTTAATAAGATGAACTCTAAATTTAGTTATATATTATGATATATTAGATTTTGGTCATAAAGCCCACCCCTAATATGCATATTCATAAATTATTTAAATTAGTAAGTTTGTTTGTTTGTTTATCTGTGGTATTTTTGTGTCTACGCAGTCTACATAATTGCATTAAAATGCACTTAGTAAATGTAAAATATAAACAATTTAGCTCATCCATTTTGCTAACTGTTGATTCAATAACACTGAACTGATGCAAATGTTAAAAATGTTATCATACCAAGACAACAACAGCTACAACTAGCAAATGTGCATTAACTGAAAAAGATATCTCTTTTCAAACACAAAAGCCCATGGGAAGAAATAAAAAGAAGCTGAAAATGACTTTCAGAGAAGCAGCAGGCCAGCTGTATTTAAGCAGAAGCTGCCTTCTTCCCAGCAGGCTGCCTTTGAGTGACAGGGAGGTGCTGCTTGTCATAAGAGGTGAAGAGGAATGACTGATAAAGAATCTGAGCCTTGTGTTTTCCTCTGCGAGTTACACAGGAGCCCAGCCAGTGTCGTTCTCTCTCTCTTTCCCTTTTCAGAGATTATTCTGCCCCTGAGCGAGGCGCATGTGCGCACACACACTGGCTGACAGCACAAAGGTGGGCAAAGCTGACAGAAGTGAGAAAAATAGCTAAATTTCCAACAGCCAGATCACAAAGCGCTCACAAACTTCTAAGCCGCTCTAGAGAGGATGCAGTGTTAGTCATCATAAACTTTGCAGTAACTCAAAAAAAATATATACATAAATCCTTAAAATTCTTATTGTTTATATAATATCACCAGAAAGGATTCTCACCGGAATTCTTATATTTTGGTGTTTCTCCTTCCCTCCACCCCCTTGTTTATTTCAGCATTTGCTGTCAAACTGTGCCGCACGATTCTCTTCGCTAAGCATTTAAGAGTGAACAGATGAATCATTTAAATGAATTAATGAACTGGTTTTATGCAAACAGTAGGCAGCCGTGTCTCGAGTGTACGGAAGTGGTTGGTAATCCAATATTCATCCCGGAAATGAGAGCTAGTGTGTAGCATATTGACAAAGACTGCTGTCCCAACCACATGCTGGGTCTGTTTATACTCTGTCTGGAGACCTTTCACCATGACCTCCCAAATGAGGCAGAGATGGACGATGCAGTGCAGTAAATATGACTTACAGACAACAGGCTAAAAAATACACACCACTATATATTTATTTATTACGTGTATTTATTTATTTAGACCATTCTAAATTGTATAAATGCACATTTTAAAGATAATTTTGATTATGAAGTATAAATTTAAATTAAGAAGTATCGTTATAATTGCAAAGAATACTTTTAACGCATTCCTACTTTAGATTCATTGTACTGGGAAATTATTTATTTATTAGCTCATGAATCAAAGCTTAAATGAGTGTATTAAAAAATTTAAAAAAAAAACTGTCCCAGGCAAATAAGTTACTGCAAAAAGTAAACTGTGTACCACTATCAAAGAATAACCGTGACGCTGATCCTGTCGACAGGTAAGCTCTGGGCGTTGCGGTTCATGACAGTCACAGCAAGGTATTATGGGAAGTGATGAGAAGTGCAGGGCTGTAAGGGAGAGGTCGTGCAGGGAGGTTGGGGACACAAACAGGTTCTTTCAGGATTTAAGTCTACAAGCACTTCAAAGCGACTTCCCGTTACAGCTACTCACTGTCAAACCTCAAGCCTTTCTGTCGTATATAATAAAAGCGAGTTGAGCTCAGGTGGAGAGGAGTCTGTATGGGGCTTTATAATGCCATTTAGTCACCTGGGGGGCTGCAAGGCAATTGATGCATGTTACAATTCACCCATAAATACAAGGAAAAAACACAACGTCTAACATAACGATTGGAGTGAGCATCGCTTAGAAACTAATGAATAGAAATAGAGGAACAAAAGAAGGCAGTTTTAAGTAGCACATTAGGGAATCCGTGAGACTCATCCCAGACCTCTAGTGAAGCACCATGCCCAGGTAAAGTTCAGGGCTGGCTTGGGAGAAAGGAAAAGTTAACTAGAACACTAATGAGTGGAGAAGCTACAACTACATTATGAGTAGTTTGACAGGGGCTTTTGAATTTGTCCTTTCTTGCGTAATGACCCTGAGAAAATGAATTAATTTACTGTGCTTGCAAATTACTGTCAGGCCAGCTACTGAAATGGCAGAATGTCAATACTGATATTGCAGTCAAAAGCAATGCATCCGACCCCAAATTAACCTGATTTGATCCAACCAGGTCTAGTTCAGAATATTTAAAGGGATAGTTCACCCAAAAATTCAAGAAACCAGAGTTTCTTTCTCCTATCTATCTATCTATCTATCTATCTATCTATCTATCTATCTATCTATCTATCTATCTATCTATCTATCAGGGGTGTAACTTAGGGCTGGGCGTTATATCGAACACGATATTCATGCGCATCTCATCAGCAAAGCTGGTTCTGTGATTAGCGCTAAATCTCCATCACCTGTTTTCAAATAGAGTGCCATTTAATACACAGAGCTGTAGTTCACCGACAAGCTACACAATATCACGTTCATTATCGCAGATATATATCACATACGTTGAGAGATTGTCATGAGTTAACTTGTTCATGTCTATTAGACACATGAAAAAAGAACACAGAAATACCAGGATCTCATTATTTCTCTTTCTTTGCACTGAGCAAATTACTTACACAGCCTGTTTACATTTTCACAGGACAGGGCAGCTCACTTCTTCTGAACATGAAAATGTACATTATTTATTTTTATTACATTTGTTTGCCTCTCTGTGCCCACATACTGTGTTCTGATCCAGCTAAATTCTCAATAAAACGGTTTTCATTGATATATTTTACTGTTTCTGTTGCCAGACAACCGAATTAATATGAAATAGTGACTGAAACGCGACCCATTAAGACTACATAGCTTTCCCTTCCAAGATGTTAATCTGCACAAAAATCCTGGGCCCATATTCATGAAAAAACTTAGTGCTAAGAGTTGCTCCTAGTAACAAAATTCTAAGAAAATTCTTAGAAATGTGGGTGTTTCCTCTTAAAATGAAAGAAAAGATCCTAGTAAAGAAAAAAGTAATAACCCTTAAAAGAGGTCTTAAGGTCCAAAATTGTTAGGAGTACGGACAATGACTTTTAAGGGGCTTAAGAGTTTCTTTAGCAGCGGAGAAAATGGACGAAACATGAAGAGGGAGAAGAAATGTGTTGCACACAATGCATGGCAGTGAGTTAATAAGACGCTACACAT
Source organism: Acrossocheilus fasciatus (assembly GCA_036784905.1). Lineage (NCBI taxonomy): Eukaryota > Metazoa > Chordata > Actinopteri > Cypriniformes > Cyprinidae > Acrossocheilus > Acrossocheilus fasciatus. The sequence continues at coordinate 16,264,122 of CM071961.1, forward strand.
TAGATCGTGCAGGAATCATGTTTATGACCGATCTTATTTGATTACATCTATTACATCTCCGACACCTCGCTGAAATGCCATAGCACCAGAAATGGACATAATCACTACATTAACATATCTGGCAACCGGAAAAATGCAACTGTGCAGCAGTGATTATCTGGGTCTGTCACAACCTTCTAGCAAAGTGATCGCACAAACAATTACAGCACTTTCAGAATCTTATTGTGTCGCTGTTCATTTCCTATAAAATACGGTAAGTATGTCAGCATGGTGAATAAAAAATAAGATAATATAATGTGTGTGTGTGTGTGTGTGTGTGTGAGAGAGTGTGAGAGAGAGTGTGAGAGAGAGAGAGAGAGAGAGAGAGAGAGAGAGAGAGAGAGAGAGAGAGAGAGAGAGAGAGAGAGAGAGAGAGAGAGAGAGAGAGAGAGAGAGAGAGAGAGAGAGAGAGAGAGAGAGAGGTGTACGGTAAAACAGGAAAAAATACGCCTGTAATTTCAAAGTGAAGGCTTTTAGTAGACCCTACTCTTAAAAGCGCTCTTTTATTTCCTTCTTGGACAACCAACCAATCACAGTCTTCAAAAGAGTGTGTCATAGCTAGCAACGGGGTCAGCCCCGCCTCCACACTGAGATAAAAAAGTTTTTGTCTTTTCCTTGCTCAGAGTTGCTCTCAGGTTGGTCCTGAATCACTTTTAAGCTAAGACTCCTAGTTAGAAATTTTTAAGCTAAATTAGGAGCTCTCTGAGAGGATTCTTAGAATCTTTAAGAATACGGGCCCTGATTTATAATCGAGCCGTCGTCTGATGAAATCAAATAGGCTACACATAAGACAAAGACAATAGCTGTGCTGTGATTTTGGCTATACTTGCATGTAAAATTAGAGAAGCAACATTATACCTGTTTAACTGAAAGCGCTGCTCATCTCTGCCACTCGCTGAACAATGCAGATGCACAGAGAGAGAGAAAGAGGTGTGTGCACACGCTGGGAAGGCAAGACCTCGCGCGCTCACGTGGCAGTACAGCCGGGTCTCAGAAACTAAATAAGCTTTGAGCAAACTCTAAAGATTTGTCGCTTGGCACTTTTTGGAAAAAAAAAAAAAAAAAGAAGTTGCTAAAGGAGTCTGAAATGTTGATAAATCTAGCGACACAACACTGTGCATCTCCATTTCTCCAACTACAATTAGGCCATGGATCAAACAGAAAATGCGCACTGTGTTAATCGCACGTTATTAATAAAATTAGTGCCATTAAAATGAATTTGCGTTAACACGTTAACGCATTAATTTTGACAGCCCTAAAATTATATTACATATATATATATATATATATATATATATATATATATATATATATATATTTTTTTTTTTTTTTTTTTTTTTTTTTTTTAGTTGAAATGTTCATTTGAAAATTTCAGCGGGTACATTAAGTATATATATTTTCTATCAAAATCCCTGATGTAATGCAAAGACATTCACACATGTCAGTGAGAATCAAGCATTTAAATCAAGTAAAACTAAAATAAAATTTTCAATGTGCCTCTCTTCAACAAATTACAGTAATGAAATACACACTTTTTTTCATCATAGCCAAGCACTGGTAGGCATCCACTATACATCTGAAATGTAAATTGGTGCTTCATGAAGGTTGCAGTTCAGTGCTCATTAACATCCATGTGTGTGAATTATTTGAACATGTTTAAAAATGAAATGTTTACTACTGCATCTAATCATCATCATCCCTGTGTACTGATATGAAATATGAAAATTATATGGCCCCACATAGACCATGAACCTTATTTATGATGTATGATGTACAATCTATAAGGCTATATTGGTTAGTAATAGGCTGTAAGGCCGGTTGATGCTCCATTACTGCTCTACTGAAAGTTCATGTTATCACATAGTAATTTGCTTAACCGCATTAGTTTGATACAATATGCATTAAATGAAATGAAATGATAAAATATGCTATTTTCCGTTGGAATGATCGCAAGTTTTTTTTCCTGCATGTATCCAGTGCAGTCCCATTTGGATGGACAACACAGTGGAGGAGCAACCCAGATACAAGTGCCAGAACAAAATGTTACTGGCTAAATTGGCGGTTTGCTCTGTTGCTCAGAGTAAACCTGGATTCAGGAGGCAGGAAAACATTTCTGGTGAAACTGAACACATTCGGATGAAAACTATCTAGAAAAGACTGTTAAACTTGAAGCAGTGCAGTGAACTTATTCTGTCTCTCTCACTCTAATATATATATATATTAGGGGTGGCACAGATGTCACGGTTCGGTACGTACGATTTGGGTACAACAGGGAGAAAAAAGAAATCTACCATGCTCAGTTTCTTTTCATTTATTTTGAACAGACAGTAGTGTAAATTACAATTTTTCACATCTAGATGTGAAAATACTAAACATTATTACATGTTACATATATAAAATCTGTTTTGTTTTCATTGTGAGTGTACACAAATAAAAGCAGACCTTTATACAGTGATTATTAATAAGACAATATGTGTTTAAAGTTGATTCTGCTTGTATAAGGAAACAGCTGAAGTGATCGCGCTGGAGCACACACACACACACACACACACAAAAACACACACCAGTTCCAGTAACAATTAATCAATTGTAGACAGATGCCAAAATAAAATTGCATGACATCCTCCTTGAAAACGGACAAAAAACCTGAAAGAATTTATGTAAAGCAAAAGAAAATGACAAAGATTACATTAAAAGTGAAAATCTACTGAGGATAAATCATGTCTACATCAACCATGATCTGTTTTGGGTTTAATTGTTGGCCACCTATGTAGTACATGGTAATTTAAAGGGGTCATCGGATGCCCATTTTCCACAAGTTGATACGATTCTTTAGGGTCTCAATGAAAAGTCTATAACATACTTTGGTTAAAATTTCTCAATGGTAGTTTAAAAAACACATTTTACCATGTCAAAATCAGCTCTGTTTTTAACAAGCCATTCTAGTCCATGTTGCTTTAAATAATGAGCTCTGCTGACCCCACCCCTCTCTTCCATGTGGTGATGAGCAGTACGATTTACTTTAGTCGCGAAACTGGCTAACTAGCACATTATTAGGAAAGGCGATTTGCAAAGATTCATAGAAAACCCTTATACTCACTTCTGTAGATGAAGCTGGATCACGAATGATTTGCGCGAACATAGACGCATTTAGGCACATTGGGGTTCGGGCGCATTCCCTTCAAAGCGAAAGTAACATTAATCCTCTGTGTCTTCAGCGGCTCAGATGTCGGGAGTAAATGAAGACTGCTATGTTCATTATTACATCTAACAACAAAACCTCAATTGCTTAATTGAAGACATTCTTGTCTTCCCCTGCACCGGAGTCGACACAATAGCGGACAGCTCTCAGCTCACTCAGGGCGGGTCTAAGGTAAGACGTCTTGTCAATCAACTATCGTGGGAGTGGCCTGTACAGAACTACGTCATTCTGACAGGAACCTCAGAACAGCCTGATTTAAGAAAGGGGATTTTAAAATAGGGATTTAACCCTTGTGCATCAATAAAAAAAATTTTTACACATAGGTCCATAGTGGACAAAAATGTCCATGTCATAAAAATTGAAAGCTTGGGAGCACAGACTTAAGTTTGGTCTCATTTTAAAGAAGACCCATGGCAGATTATTATTGAAGTAAAAAATGTTTAAAAAGTGAAACCAAAAAAAAAGTTATACAGGTTTAGTTTTATGAAAATGATTTATGAACACACACACAATTTTTTTTTTATGACACACATACAAACCAAACTCTGACATCTATACCAACACACCCACACAATTATAGCTGCATTATTTATCCAATTGGCTCTATAATATGTAGAAGCAGAAAACAGGAATAAAGCGAGTATTTGCTTTTATATACCCTTTATAGACCAAACCTGAAAAAATGGCACCAGCTGGTAAAGTTAAACGGCACTGCGATTAAAAACAGCAGTTTTAATGGGTTTCAATGGGTTTCAATGGGGACATTTGTCCAAAAGGCGCTGAGAGGAACTATTTTTTGTACCTAGTGTAAAATAGATTTATTAAAGGAAATAAGGGTGGAATATTAAAATTCCAATAAAAATACACACCTGAGCCAAAATTTATGCAGTTAGCATTAACACAGGCAAAATTATAAAAAAAAAAAAAAAAAAAAAAAAAAAAAAAAACTAAAATGGACAAAAATGTCCATAAAGTTGCACAAGGGTTAAAAAAACACTGGGTGGATTTTTATCATTATAGGATGGATATGTACGCACACGTCCAACACACATTTATGTTCAAACAACTTGTAAAGTGAATTTTGCATCCGATGACCCCTTTAACATTTACATTTACGCATTTGGCAGGTGCTTTCATTCAAAGCATTGAAGGTTTACATTTTATCAGTTTAATGCAATTCCTGGGAACTGAACACATGACCTTGCTCAACTGATTGAGCTACTGGAATGCACTTAAGAACAATTTTGTTTAATTTTATGCAATAAACAACTTGTGTAAATATAAAACCTGCGTCATGGAGCAAAAGAAGCACTGCGATTTAAAAATGCAATGCCTCTACCTTTATATTAGGGGTGTAACGATTCACTGATATGGATCGATACATCGATACGATGTCCTGACGATACGATGCATCGATGCCACGTGTAAAATATCAATATCTGTAGTATAAATAGGCACCTTTATTTTGGCACCATCCACATTTTCACATAATGTCCGTCTATGCATTACCGCCAGCCTGTGCATTCTCGTTCAAACCCATGTATCAGGACTCGATATAAGGACTGCCCAAAGGCACAAGGCGAGCATAAAAGATGCATGCCATATGCGAGAAGTTTTCTGCGCACACACCTGAAGCGCGCGCGCACACAGACTGCCTCGTCTGCACCGCGCAAATACTGAATTGAGCTCTCTTCCGCTTTTTTAGTGCATGGGTGAATAAATATAGACAAAATTACATCAAAATACGTGTTTTGGTGAATATTCTAGTAAACATAGTCAGTTAGTATGTCTTAACGTAAACAGTTGAGAAAAAAATGCATATATATCAGTATATTAAATCCGTGCTTTCGTTCTTAAAGTGAAAGCAAACTAATAATAAATCTAATGCTGTCAAAGAAAAATACAATTGCTTACTGCTCCTGACTAAATAACCTTTGCAACATCAAAAATGACTAATCTATATTTAATTTAATTTACAGTGAAGACTATGCAGTTATTTTACATTTGAGTATTACATTTCTGTAGCGTATCTGAAAATTTATTTTAGACTGAGCTGAAAAACCTCAAAAGCACTGTTTATTGAACTTGTGTCTTTGTTCTATTGTATTTATTTTCTGCTATCGCTTGTAATTTGGTTATCTGTAGAAAATATTTTTTGGACTGAGCCCATAGTAGCAGCCAGAACTGTTTTTCCAATTGTTTATTTTCTTAACTTTAGGCCTATATATTTAAATTTTATTTATTTTTGTGAATGTCCCAATTGAGGTACAGGATGTGAAAATTTCAGATAAATGTTCATGCTATATATTTTGGTTGCATTTGTGAGTTAAAATAGCATTAAAATAGGTATATAATATCATTAAATTGCATTTAAATAAGTATATAATATCATAATATCGATCTATATACACCTGTACCAAATCGAATCGTAATCGTATCACAGAATTTTTGAGGTATCGGCAAACATCATATCGCTGGGTATGAGAATCGATATTGTATCGTATCGTGACAAACCATCCGATTTACACCCCTACTTTATATGTATATACAGATCCAAGTGATCACATGTCTAAAGTTTTACAAAGACTGGACACAATTCTCAGCAATCTTCTTTAAAATGCACTGACAAACAGAAGAGCAACTTCAAAGCTGAATCCATGACTGTCTGCCTTCGAAGAAAGAAGACCAAACAGTTTCTGAGACAGGTAGCAGGTATGTTTTTTTCTCAATCCGAAAAGAACTGACTAAAACATCCAATTGTGGACCGGTCCTGCTGAGACTCCTGTCGTCTGTACAAATCAAACCAGACAGTTCCATTCCCTAAAAAATGTTGCCCTTATTACCAAACCCGCTATTTACATTCACCGACTAGACATATGCTGCTGTCAGGGAGCTTTCTCACATGGTTCAACTTAATAGTGAAAAGCAGCATGTGATATTATGAATAATGGGATGTAGCTGTCATTCCAAAATGGTGCACTTTTCATGTGTTGTGTATTCTGGATGTGCTATAGTTTTAAGTTGGATTGTCACCCCAGATCGGTGAATGTGTTTTACTGACATCTGATGCAGGGGGCCCATGTGACGTCTGCCTGACTGAAATGGGTCAGTGTGAATGTGTTTAAGTTGTTTTCATCCGAAACTAAAAAATAAAAATGTATCATAACATGAGGACTTCATTTATGATCTCTGGTTTTGTCATAGATGTTCACAGACCATCACAGGACTTTTAGATGTGCATGATGCAGTGAATGAATAACATTTAATAAAAAAGCAAACAATCACAAAAATAAACCAATCAAAACCTGCATAATTAGTGCATTATGCAGAGACAGAACAACAGCACCCGGACTCTGTTTTAATCATTCTCGGAGACTTTAATAAAGTAAATCTCTCCCGTGAACTGCCAAAACACAGACAGCACATCACATGTGTCCCACCAGAGACAGTAATATACTGGATCACTGTTACACAGCAATAAAGGATGCATATGACTCGCTGTCCCACGGGCAGCTTTGGGGCTCTCTGATCACTGTTTAGTTCATCTCATACCAACCTACAGGCAGAAACTGAAATCAGCTAAACCTGTATTAAAAAGATGGACTAATGAAGCAGAGCGGGATTTACAAGCCTGCTTCCACCTCACTGATTGGACTATTTTTGAAGCTGCTGCCACTGATCTGGACGAGCTCAAAGAGACTGTAACATCATATATCAGTTTCTGTGAGGATATGTGCATTCCTACCAGGTCTCATTTAACCTACAACAATGACAAACCATAGTTCACTGCAAAACTCAGACAGCTCCATCAATGCCAAAGAAGATGCTCGCAGGAATGGGGACAGATTGTTGTATAAACAGGCCAAATACACAAAAGGAGATCAGAGTGGCAAAGAGGAATTATTCTGGAAAGCTAAGGAACCAATTCTCTTCCAGTGATCCTGCTTCAGTGTGGAAAGGTCTGAAAGACATCACCAATTACAAGACACCATCCCTAAGCACTGTGGAGAATCAACAACTGGCAACGATCTGAATGATTTCTACTGCAGGTTTTAAAAAACACCATTCACACTATCACTCTGGACCCCTCACATCCAGCACACTCCCTCTTTGAACTGTCGCCGTCTCGTCGACGCTACAGAGCTCTGAGCACCAAAACGACAAGGCACAGGAACAGTTTCTTCTCTCAGGCAATCCATCTCATGAACAGTTGGCAATAAACGTGGAACACACAACACTATTATACATTATTTACTTAACACACATACTTATTTACATTTCAAATTTGCACATATCATACCTGTACATACATAATTGTCTATATTATATATTGTGTTTTTGCTATTTTGTACATTGTCTATTTTGTATATTTGTATATTATTCTTTTTATCTGTGTCCTGTCCTGTCGCTGTTATTCTTTTGCACTGTGGAGCTTCTGTCACTATAACAAATTCCTCGTATGTGTAAACATACCTGGCAATAAAGCTCATTCTCATTCTCTCTCATATCATTGCTAGGTAAGGATTAATGTTACAATTCGGGCTGATACCAATTTTTTTTTAAATATAAATTAAAGGTTTAATTCACCCAAAAACGAAAATTAGCCCATGATTTACTCACCCTCAAGGCATCCTAGGTGTATATGACTTTCTTCAGATGAATCCAATCGGAGTTATATTAAAAAAAATGTCCTGGCTCAAGCTTTAGCAGTCGGTTGGTGTTTTTGTTCAACAGACCAAAAGAAATCCAATAAAGCGGATTCATCCATAATAAAAAGTGGCTCACATGGCTCCAGGGGGGGTTGGTTGTTAAATAAAGGTCTCCTAGTGAATCAATTTGTTTTTGTAAGGAAAAATATCCATATTTAAAACATTATAAACAGATTTCTCCAGCTTGCACTAACTGTTGTATGTGCATGCCGTTCCTGGGCAGATACCTTGAGGGTGAGTAAATCATGGGCTAATTTTCATTTTTGGATGAACTAACTCTTTAAATAATAAAATAATTTCTTACATTAAACAGTATTTTTTTTTAATTCTACCATATTTTGTCAAAATAAAATCTTTTTAAGTGCTATAATCAGTGTTCTTTTAGTATTATTTATATACATTATAGCATTTTAAAAAAATATATATTTCATTTTTCAATTAAATTTTAGTCATGTAATTTTGTTGTGTTTTTGGCATTTTAATTTTTTTATTTCTATAAATATATTTAGTTTTAGTAATTTTAGTACTTAAACTTACTTTATTTCAGTTAGGCTAATTGCCAAGGCATATTTGTTATATTCAATTCAATCCAGGTTTTAAAGACAATATTTATATAATTTTATTTTATTTTAATAAAGCTATTTGTTATAGTTAACCACAACAACACTGGCTACAAGTGAATTTAGGCATCACAACAATAACGCACAGTACTGAAAATGGATATTAATATTAATCTGCTACAAATAACATTGAATAGTGTTATTAACTTTAAGTGAGCATTTGATGAAGTGATCTGAATGTAAAAAGATGAACATGCACAATTAAGAATTATCTGATAACAACAAATTAAAAAGAAATAATGTCAGCTAATAGCCAATATTTAACAATATATTGTGCATCATAATCATCATATCATGCTAAAACCAAAAAATTATGCAAACAACACGTGGTTAAAGTCTAACTATTAGAATATTTGAAACAGAAATAACAGCTGTTTAGATCAAGGTCACAACACAAACATGCAAGGTCACAGATTTTGAATAGTGTGACGCATCTGAATTTGAATATCTATTTTGAAAATACTTCAAATTCACCAAAGCTAAACGAAACACAAACACTACTTCATTCGGGCTAATACAACCTAAAATGGTACTAAAGATCTCCCACACCTATCACAGTGAATGCTGGGAAATTTCTCAAGGTTTACGATGGAAAACCCTGAAAAAAGCACAGAATCCTTGTCGATAAAGCTAACTTGTGATTTAGCCTAAAGGGAGCGTATCTGCTCTCCCTCAGACCCAAGGAAAGCACATTCATTATCAGGCAGACTGGGATGTAGGCCTGAGTCATGGGCGCATCTATCAAAGCTTAGAGGTGAGAGATTAAAGGGGCGGCTGCCAACTTGCCTCATGGTCAAACAGAATGCTGAATCACAAAATGGCCCCCGGCAGCTAAAGAAGAAGGGTTCACATGTGCTAGCATGTAGGTTTGTTTAGGTTTGCCTGATTGTGTGGGGTATTGCAGCATCATTTGATATATGATACGCCTCAGCATGAAGATACACAACTGTGAGGCCATTATATCTGCTATTACAGTACAAGCAAACAAGGATAGGAAATAGAAAATAATTAGGGTGAAAAATCAGACCATTCGTCCTTTTTCCTTTTCAATACGCTGTGATGCATGGTTGCTGATTAACAGTAGCTCAGGTCAGCGTTATAGAGATATATAAGTGTTGTGCCTAGTGGCAAGATCAAAAGTGAGACGCACAGAAAAGACAAACAAGAAACAAGAACAACCTCTCGTTTTGTGAGCTTGCATGTTCATTAAATCTATCCTGAATGTCCTCGAAGAACTAACTAGCTGCTCATGGGAGTCTTTGATGAGGTTCTGCATATTACAAGAATCCATCAACAGAGCTGAAAGGAGACGTGGTCAAACAGAGATGGCGAGGATGATAATAAAAAATCTGGCTATCCTCAAATATCAAAGGCAGAACACAGTAAATAAAGAGCGAAATCCTTTTACTTCTTCTTAAGGATTCAGTCCATCCACATGATTTCATAACTGAACTAAATGGTTGGAATTAAAAGTGGTGCATGTTAATGGCATTAGTACGACGGCGTTTTAATGCCTCATTAAAAAATTTTAAAAAACGAGAATAAATTATTCTCGTAGTGTTTCGACTTTATTCTCGTAGTGTTTTGACTTTATTTGAAGAATAATAAAGAGAATAAAGTCGAAACACTACGAGAATAAAGTCGAAATGTTTCGAGAATAAAGTCGGAATGTTTCGAGAATAAAGTCGAAATGTTTCGAGAATAAAGTCGAAATGTTTCGAGAATAAAGTCGAAATGTTTCAAGATTTAAGTCTAAATATTATGAGAATAAAGATTATATTATAATATTTTGAGATAGGCTATTCTAGCCTTTTGCTCATGCAAATGGCCCGGATTGGGAGCACCGGGAGATATTCCAAATCTCAGTATTCAAAATCTGTCAGTTTTATAGCAAAATACAAACAATATGTAGGCTATATTGCAATAATGTGTTTGTCAAGCGGCATGTGAGTCAATCATCTTTCCGATTACAATAACGAACGACGAGACATTATTTTCATTATAAATTAGGCTAAACTGTTTCATGGCTTATGATGTTCCTTCAATTTGTATCTTGCGATAAACTTGAAATAAAGAGCAAAAACATATATAATTTGTATTTCGTTATAAAACTGGCAGAATTTGAAAGCTGAGCTGTGTGTAAAAGCAACAAAGCACAAAATTACTGGTTGGCTGGCACGCTACAAATAATGAATGGAAGACGTTAAATGTTGTCCTCATTTACAGTATACCATGAATAAAACAGTTTGTGAATAGTCACTTAAAGTTTACAGCAGAAAAGACAACAATATAACGTATGTTAACAAATTTGAGTCCATTTCAACCTTTAGAACGTTTTATTGCTTAATTAAACAGGCTATGTGAGGAATGAAAGTTTGGACACCACAGACGTTTTTGCGGAGTAGGTGGTGGAATTTTCACAATAATTTAACGAATTGATTCACATAAATACAGAGATTTGTCATGTCACATTAAAGATCTGGAAAATCACATTATTGTAAAACACATAATTTGTGTTTCGTTATAAAACTGATTTTGAAAGCTGAGACTTTGTTTTATATTAAAAGCACTGAAAGCACAAAGCTTAAGCTATTGCTATTGGGTGGCTGGCGCACTACAAATAACGAATGCAATGGAAGACATTAAATATTATTTCCAAGCATACTGTCCCCGCGAGTATGACACATGGTATGATTTCTGCTAATAATCCCACATATATTCGCAGTGTATTAAAAAAGGTTAAATAAAAGAGCTACAGCGCCCCCAAAGGAATGTCGATTGAGTGTGTGAGCTGATGTTAAGATAAACAGTTGTTCCTGTTCAGTCTGTTAATAAATATCATATTATTGATATTAAGCTGTTTCCGCGAGTCCTTAAAATTGACATCCCAGTAAGATGATGTGGCTGCTCGGACACAACAATATTCAAATCAATTCCGGTGGCCTGGCAACTTCTCCCGGTGCTCTCAATGCGGGCCATTTGCATGCGCAATATAGGCTATACTCTCAAAATATTATAACTTTAATTTCTACGATTTAAATTCTCAAAACATTTCTACTTTATTCTCGTAATATTTCGACTTTATTCTCGTAATTTCGACTTTATTCTCGAAATCTTACTTTTTTTTTTTTATTTATTAAGGTGGCACTAAAACGGCGTCGTACATTAGTACCAAGAATAATAATAATAATAATAATTTTACATTGTGTTTAATTATATATATATATTTTTAAATTTATATATAATTTTATTATTAAAAAAGCATTTGAAGATGTATTATACAAAATGTGTTAAACTAAAGGTATTTGGATTTGGTTTTATGCAGGCAAACTCCACTCTCGTTTCATATTACAAAAACTGATAAATATCATTACTAATTGATTATTATTATTATTATTTTAAATTCCTTTTGCAGCCCAGAATTGCACTTTTCCCCTGCTGCTGAGAAATGCTAAATATGAAAGGCATATTAAAGAAGCAAAGACAATTTGATGTCAAGTAATAGGCGTTGTATGCTTTCATTCCACAGTTTAATTAATTAATAGCAAAAAAAGCATTAAAAAAATTCTGATCACAGCCCATTTAGTTGAATAGGTTATAAGGTTGAATTACCAAGGTCTTCAAGAGACACCCAGATTACTAATTTGTCAGCCTAAAAAGGTCTCATCCATATGGAAGCCCGTTTCCGCCACTGAATAAAAAATAAAAAAGGTTATTGCAACTTTTTATCTCGCAATTCTGAGCTTATTTCAATTCTGAGAACATAGTCTTTCCCCCCCTCAAAACTAGACTTTAACTCACAATTGTGAGTTTATATCATGCGATTCTGACTTTATAACTCGCAATTGCAAGTTTATATCTCACAATTCTGTAAAAAAAAAAAAAGTCAGAATTGTGAGATAAAAAGTCACAATAACCTTTTTTTTTTTTATTCAGTGGCGGAATCGGGCTTCCATAGTCCAAAATGCAATTATTAATTTAAAAAGCTATTTTCAATTTGTAATGTTATTGTGAACCACTCACATCAGATGTTTTCACCACATACACAACAAAAAGGGCATTTCACATTCGAGACATACAAATGACTGAATCCTCAAAGACTCATTATCCTCTGTTAAGAGCAAAAATTCCATTTTAGATGACAGAATTTCTCTTTAAGAGTAAAAAATGTACGAGCAAGCAAAAGGATTGCATCATGAAGCCAAACACAATGTTGAAGCCGCATTTGGAGATTGCATAATCAAACATGCAGCACTTTTTCACTCTGCAGTAGTCACAACCGACAGTCATTATTTTCTCCATGCTGCAGAGAGGACGTGATGTACAACACTAATGTTTGACAGCCTCGGTCTCTGGATTAACACAAATAGTCTGTCAGCTGTGGTAACTCAAGTTTGGCCTGTTGATATCTAGAATCTAAACTGCGCAAAGCTCTACCAATTCCCCGGTGAAGGCCTCAGGGCTAACAATGCACATGTCCCGTACAATCATCTCCAACATGCGCTTTACTGATAACATTCATACGCGCTTATGTTCAGGAGCAGACTGACAGAACATCTATTGTCATGCCCATAAACAAAGATCGGCGGGCCAGTCGTGTTTCCTCTAATAGATTCTTAACTCTGTGTGTCTCTTTGGAAAAGATCACGTTTGACGGCGACTCATCAGCGAACAAGCGTGTACATGAACCATAGTGTCACAGTAGACACGAATCTACACGCATTCTGGACAATAACAAGCGTGTTGCAAACGCTTGTAAACACCCACCCAGTTGTTCTTACCTGCCATATTGAGACTTGAGAGCAAACAGTGCGTTGTTGGGAACTGAGAACTTGTTCAGTTTTAAAAAAGAATCCGAAAGATGTTCGATTCCATTAACGGTTCTCGCGCGGTTTGGAGGAGACGCGGTGTTCAAAATACAACGTTTTCCTCACTACTATTTAGCGACGTCTCAACTATACAGCACGAAAAAAAAAGATAAAAGATTCGCTCTTATGTGTTATTTTCAAGTCCATTCAGCGCGACAAGTGTAGTCGGATTCCCGAACGAATGACTCTTATGAACTGATTCTCTTAAGTGAATCAAGTCCATACAGCGCGAGCAGCGTAGTCCGATTCCCGAACGAATGACTCTTATAAACTGGTTATTTTTAGTGAATTAAATAGATCATTCACCCAAAAATTAAATCTCTATCATTAATTACTCACCCTCATGTCATTCCAAACCTTTGTTTATCTTCGAAACAAAAATTAAGATATTTTTTATTAAACCTGAATTTCTGACCCTGCAGACAGCAACACAACTACCACGTACTACACAAAAAGGTAGTAAGCACATCGTTAAAATAGTCCATATGACATGATGGCAGACAGGGGTCACTTGAATGTTTCATCATGTTTCATTTATTTGACAAATAATTTTGTATTGTAGTGTCAGGGGCATCATGTAGCCTACTCATTCTGAAGGGGGCACGAGAGAAGGGGGGGGGGGACTCTCATGCTTGTCATGTGACACACAGCAGCCACAATACCGGCTTATGACCCTACTGAGAAAAATAAAATAAAACCATCACAGAAAATTTGAATGGTTTCCACTACAAATATCATTACAAACATTACAAACCATCAACAGAAAAATGGTTTTCTTTAGTGTGTTTTGGGACATTTTCCATTAGGATTTATTGGTTTTAACAATAGAATGGAAACAATTACCAGTAGAGACCAACAGGGCCCATTACAGTTTCCAGTAAAACCAATACAAGTCCCATTATAACCAGTAAAACCATTACAAATTTTGTAATGGTGTCTATTGTTTTGTTTTGTTTTTTCAGAAGGGGTTTTATTCTTTTTTTTTATTATTTATTTATTCGATATATCCCCAAAATATATTATGAAATATCTCGATTCTCAAATATGTGTAAGTAAATGCATTTGGCACCTTTATAGATTAGTAGATTAGCTACGGTATGTTAGTTTATCTATAATGGGCGATGGGCAAAGTATAGCCCAATACTGTAATCTATTAACTATGCATAAAAGCCCGTCTTTTTACTTAAGTACCAGATATGGGTGTCATACCATAAAATACTTTTAATGCAACTGAATGTGAATTTAATAAAAACATTGTAAGTTACCAATTAGCATAAAACTTTCATTAGCGACGACTCATCTGAACGCCTCTGATTGGTCCTTGCATTCATAAGCTCAACAGAATCATATGTGATTGGTTCTAATGCGCAGTGCTGTCTCTGGCTCTGTGCCAGCATGTGAACACAAACTTGAATTTAGCAGCTGGTGATGTTTTTCTTTTTTATATATATTTTACAAACTGCGCATTTCACCCCAAATTGTTTGCTGTGATATGATTCCAAATTTAGGGGGGCCAAAGGGGGGGCCAAGCTTGTTGACAGGGGGGCACTGCCCCCCCCCCCCCCCCCAAAATCCGCCCCTGCATACAACACAACCGCTAGTGAACCAATACTCTTTGAGATGGTTGATTCATTTTAGTTAGTCTGATTTGTGAAAAAAATACTCTTACTGTATATTAATAAATAGTTTTTTTTATAGCAAATGAGTAGTATTTTGTAAAAAATAAATAAATAAATGTTACCTTAATTTTTGTGTTTAGTAGGCGTTTTGTTACAGTTATGGGTTTCTACTTCAAAAACCTCCCACTCCCCAATATGCTGTCAAGTACTCGAGTAGACAAAGTGACCAAAATACAGATATACAGTGTACACTAGAAACACCATTAAACTTCAGCTATTTTTCTCAGCAATGCAGTGAACATTTCTTCTGAATTCTTGTATAGAAGATCTGTGGCAAACAGCGTTACCAGGGCAACCTCATTAATGCCTAAAAAGACACTGATTAGTGACACCTGGGCTCAGCACCTCTCCCTGCCCCCATCATGCTTTGCTTCTTCTGTTGATGTGTGAATGTGTGTGCATGTTTGTGTGTTTGTCGTGTAACACCATCACACCTAAGCCCAGTTAGACCAAGAGGCCACAGTGTGCTCCTAGAGGACAGGTGGATACAGAATATAGCCGGTCGCTGCAGAAACAAACTCCACACAGTGTCCCCAAGAAGTAAAAATATCAAACATTTATTGAAACTTTATGTGTCCTTAAAAGTATAGTTCACCCAAAAATGAAAATGTGATGTTTATCTGCTTACCCCCAGGTCATCCAAGATGTAGGTGACTTTGTTTCTTCAGTAGAACACAAATGAAGATTTTTAACTCAAACCGTTGCAGTCTGTCAGTCATATAATGGCAGTCAATAGGACCCACAGCTTTGAGAGTAAAAAAAAAAAAAAAACATACACAGACAAAACCAAATTAAACCCTGCGGCTCACAATGATACATTGAGGTCTTAAGGCACAAAACGATCAGTCTGTGCAAGAAACTGAAGAGTATTTATATCATTTTCTTACCTCTGATCCACCACAATGTCCAACTCTCCTGAGCTTGTTCACAACAGCCGGCGCATCACGCGTCAACGCGTATAGTAGCCGCATGAGCGGAAGCGATCTGTCACACGTATACGTCACTCATTGTTTACACCGTCACGTGCCGGCTGTTGTGAATGCTCTCAGGACAGTTGGACATTGCGGTGGATCAGAGGTAAAAAAAAATGATATAAATACTGTTCAGTTTCTTGAACAGTCAACAAAGTCACCTACATCTTGGATGCCCTGGCTGGGGGTAAGCAGATAAACATCAAATTTTCATCTTTAGGTGAACTATCCCTTTAAGGTCCTTAGATGAACACATTCACTTTAAGTCTTATTCAAGTAAGGCCTCGGGGTAACACTGAAGTGAAAAATTATACTACACACCCACACACAGGACACACCCACACACAGTCCTTTATGCTGCGGCCCCTGGGGAGCAGTTGGGGGTTTGGTGCCTTGCTCAAGGGTCTCACCTCAGTTGTGGTATTGAGGGTGGAGACAGCACTGTACATTCACTCCCCCCACCTACAATCCCTGCCGGACCTGAGACTCAAACCCACAACCTTTGGGTTACAAGGCTGACTCTCTATCCATTTGGCCATGACTGCCCCCTTTATAAGGTAAGTGGTTGCAATCAATTTATTTTAGCTACATTTAAATAAACAAATTTAGCTGACTAACTTTCAGCAAAATTTGTTTATTTAAGTGTAGCTAAAGTATATTGACTGCAACCACTTACCTAAAAAAAATTGTAAATTCAATTAATCATCTTTTTCAGTGTCATCAAAAATGGTCAGGTAACATGAGGCCCATGTCTAACATCTCTATGAGAAAGAGATACAACATAAGACGGAAAAGGAAAAGAAAGCAACATAAACTTCTCAAAACTCAAAGATTATCCCCAAATATTTTGGGCAGGAACCACCAAAGCTGGGTAGATTACTTACAAATTGTAGTCCACTACTGATTATAGATTACATGATGAAAACTGTAATCGTTAGTAACGTAATCTAGGTTACTTACTTTAGGTCATAGGTCTTCAACCCTGTTCCTGGGGACCCACTGTCCTGCAGAGTTTAGCTATAACCCAAATCAAACGCACCTTATGAAGCTCCTCAAGACTGCTTGAAAATACAAAGGCAGGTGTGCTGAAGCAGCTTGGAAATAAATTTTGCAGGACAGTGGGTCCCCAGGAGCAGGGTTGAAGACCTCTGCTTTAGGTAGTATTCTGACTACTTTTTAGATTACTTTTAGATTATTTTTTATTAAGCTTGTTTTAAACTTACTATTAAATCTATCATATTGATTTAAAAAAGCAAAGAGAAAGAATTCCTTGAAATATTCCTTTCTTTCTGTCTGTCTATCTTTGTGAATATAGTCAAAGCTGAATGGTATGACACACACCCTCTTAAAGAAAAAGGCGCCAGGAAGAACCAAAAAGGGGGTTTTGCGGCGATGCCATAGAAGAACATTTTTTGGTTCCCTGAAGAACCTTTTATTAAATGGTTCCTTGAAGAACCTTTTTTTTCTTAGTGCCATAAAGAACCTTTTTTGGTACTGCAAAGAACCCCTTGCAGTTCTTAATGTCACTTTATTAGGTTCTTTGTGGAACCATTCATGAAAAGGTTCTTCATGGCCCCAATGTAGTTAAACACACAAAGAAATCCAGGAATAGGAATAAATGCATGTTTATTACTTTTATCCCTTGCTTGTGCCACATAAAATCATATGAATAGGCAACCAAAATAAATAAATTAGACAAACTGCCCAAAATCAAACTGAAAACAGCATTAAATAAATACCTACTGCAGTAGGATTTTTAGAAAGGAAATTTTAAAAGAGGAAAAATGAAGAATTAGGGAGAATCAATAAATTATGAATAATTTACTGCCATTGTGAATATGTAATCATTCAATCCATAAAAAAGTAACTGGATATTCAATAAGAAATCCTTTTTCCCTTTTTATTTCCTTTTAAATAAAGTGCACAAACAGACCAGAATCTTGCATTAGGAAAGTAAAAAGCATCCATTTTCATTTCACATTGACTTTGAGGGTTAAGTTCAACTTTAATACGTTTGCCACCTAGTGGTGAGACACTTATTTGCAAAGCACTCTTGAAGAACGTCAATGAAGGACATTTTCTGCATGGTCAGTTTCTAATTAAGATACAATCAATTCAATAATGATAGTGTACACAAAACAAGCCAACATCCATAAACATAATTTTATGATGTCCCACACCACTTTACCTGGTATCCAATATCACAAATGCACACAAATTTACAGTTGATTACAATCGCTCAATGGAGCTGATTCTAGGTCAGTGTTAATACAAACAGTCGCCTGTTAAACTTCATTAGGGATTCACCGATGACAGAGAGTGAATAAACAAAGTGACAGAAAACTAAACAAACTGCAAACAGATACAAACACACACAATGAACCGAGTCGCTGTGCCCACAGTGAGGAAGAGACACACAAAGCCAAGCTGTGACCCAGATTAACCGACAGACAGGAGGCCGGAGCTCTGAAAGGGACAGCAAACTGGCTGTGCCATCGAGGCAGACAGGTCGAGATGGGAGAGTGCGGGGTGATTTTCACAGAGGAAACAGCCCGCCCGCTCTCTGGTTGCTGTAGTGATCCACTCAACACTGACAACATTATGCTGTTCTTCCCTGAGGCCAACCATTACTGACAGGCCCCCGAGGCCTCCTACCGCACACGTGTCTCCTCCATGTGTGACATATTCATTTCTCTTTGCTGCACGAGCACGAGCTCTCTCTTGCTTATGTTCTCTTTTTACTCTCCGGCCCAAACGCACAAGGTGCAATATGGGATTTGTACAGCGCTCGTCCTTTTTAGAGCGTATAAGAGCGTTTCGGAGAGGGTGTGTGTGATATAGGAGCAGTGACAGCATGTGCATCTGAGGCAAGCGAGGCCTGTATGACGCAGTCTGTATGTAACACTCGGTTTAACAAACAGCGTATCATTCTCCATCTTCATATAACACTAAAATGTCACATTCTGAGATGTTGTGGTTCTGCATTGCAACGGCCACTGTGAAACATGCAAATCTTGTTTCTACATGACAATTTTTGTTGTTGTTGTTTTTAAAGAAACTTTGGATATTACAATACAAGGCAACAAGAGGCTCAGAAAAAGTTCTAAACTGACACTGAAAAACACTATTTTCTCTTCCGTTCATCGAATCATCTGAAATGTATCTATTTTTTATTACAGCTGTACTCTTGCAATAATATTGTCATTCTTTTTTTCACAATATTGCATTAATAGAGTATTAATAGAGTAGATATTGTATCAGTAAACCATCCACCCATCAGTAATCCATTTTGTGACGCTTGTATTGGGTCAATATTATTGTGCTGTGGAAGCTATATGAATG
Organism: Acrossocheilus fasciatus; assembly: GCA_036784905.1. Classification (NCBI taxonomy): domain Eukaryota; kingdom Metazoa; phylum Chordata; class Actinopteri; order Cypriniformes; family Cyprinidae; genus Acrossocheilus; species Acrossocheilus fasciatus. The sequence continues at coordinate 16,283,552 of CM071961.1, forward strand.
CTTAGAAAATAAATAAAATAAAGCGAGGAGACAGAATCAATGAATAATTCTTTTAATTATAAGCCTGAATTTGTAAATGCACATTTTTTGGTTTGTTTGTGTGTAGTTGGAGCAATATAAATGCTTTAGATAGATAGATAGATAGATAGATAGATAGATAGATAGATAGATAGATAGATAGATAGATAGATAGATAGATAGATAGATAGATAGATAGATAGATAGATAGATAGATAGATAGATAGATAGATAGATAGATAGATAGATAGATAGATAGATAGATATTAATAGGTTATTATTGTGCTGTGAAAACAATGATGAAAGCGTAGAAAAATGTCTGTGACTTGTGGAGACGGGATCAAAGTTAATCTCTAACTGAACCTCAATTCAACAATCACATGGCGAAGTGCTGAATAATTTCCAGACTGAGATTCAATGACATTTAGATTTATCTGAGGAAAATGCTCTCTGAATTGACTAAAGTAAGCTTTAATGGCTTCCTGCCTTTCTACTGGTTCCAAGTCCAAATGCCCTTTAACATAAACCCTTGAGTATCAACAATGCACCATTCAATAAATCACAAGGACAGTCAGAATGGTTGAAGCTTCCAACTAAAAGTTTCCTCAGTGAAAATCAATGTCTTTTTGGGTTAGTGTTGGATGCCTATAAGCATCTTAAGAAAGCATTCATCTTCATGCTCTTGATGTTGATCTTGACATTTAATCTCCATGTCCTCACCAAAAAGCCTCCTCAAGAGTGGCTGTCAATGATGGTCATGAGAGGAACAGCTCACATTCAGATTTACAATGCATACTTTTTCACGAAACAATCAATTCTCTAATAAAATGTATTTTTTAATCTTATTGTATACCATGTTTCATTTCAGAAATGCACCAAAAAATAAATGGTGAATACTATTTTATGCTGATTTTAAATCACAAAGCTTTCGCACCAAAGGAACATTTTCATAGTTCCTATAACTACTCAGGAACTATACCTGCTTTTTGGCGTGTTCTCACCACAGGAACTGGTAATGACTTTAATCAGGAACACCTTATAGTTCCTATAACCATACAACCAAAAACCATGTTTATGAGTAACAAGTGTTGATTTGTATTTATGGTCACACTTTATATGTACTTGCATCAACAAATAAGTACAATGTACTTATTGTGGTCATATTGTATTGCAAATCACTTTTACTGCTATTGAGGTGAGATAAGGGTAAGGTTAGGGACAGGTTTGGTGGTCTGGGTAGGTTTAAGGGTGGGTTAAGGTGTAAGGGATGATTCAACAGTGTAATTATAAATGTAATTACAGAAATTAATTACAGATGTAACTACATATAGGTATTTTTAAAAATATAAGTACAATGTAAAAACATGTATGTACACAATAAGTTCATTGTACCAAATGATTAATTTAAATGTAAGTACAGAGTAGTTAAGGCCACCTAATATAAAGTGGGACCGTATTTATTAATCACCTCTATTCTTTGCCTTCTAGTTTCTTCTCTGTAACACAATCCACAGCAGTCTCGTGTGAAACAAACGTACTGATCACAGAAACTCTACACGCCGTGCCGTCTAATATCAAAATAAAAGCTTGCCTTTCATCTCAGCTTACTCACTGAGACCTGTCCCACGCATCCACTTACACCAGCTCAATTTGGTAGATGCGGCCCCTTCCCAATCAATCTCTTTGAGCGAGCCGTGGCGTCCAAAATAAGATGGCTTCATTTATAAGATCGCCTAACACTGGCAACTTGATTGGGACACACAACTGCCGCCTCCTGTTGAGATCACACACATCACTTCAAAGAAAACACACAAGACGGATGGTCATTTGCATGACATACATATTTATGAGGCCTCCTTCTCCAACTCACTAGACTCAATACAGATCTTGTGAAACTCCCAGGCAGCGCTGACACAAAGTCACGCATGATACGAATCACAGAAGCCACCGAGCCACGTCTTTTTTTGCGGGGCTTGTATGGGTGATGTGCGGTACTAGAATGCATAACAGGGTTTACTCAAGAACACACTGAATCAGCGATCCGCCGCTGAAGTGCATTACCATTTTGATGGGTGCGGTGATGAGGATGGTGATTACAATGATGGTGCTGTTTATGGTGATTGCTCTCGGGTGTAATCCCACAGGCCCTTGCTCGACGTGCGTGAGTGGCAGGATGGGCAGGAGGTGGTCGAGAGCTATTCAGGGGTGCTGGTTGGGGATTTAGATAGGACAGGGGCGGATGGAGGTCATAACAACGATGCGTGCCTGAGATCTCATCAGTTGTTTACATCCGCCATAGAGGGATTTCCAGGCGCATCTATGATTCACATTCAGAAAGTTATGCAGACACATAAATAGCATCAGTATGGGAACTTGGGAAATGACGTAGGATATGTGGAAAAGCCCTTTGAAACCATAACAAAATGATAAAAATATCTTAGTCTGTGAGTTTCCACACAGGGGGCCACAAGGGGGTCCTGCAATGGTAAAATTTTTAAAACTATAAATAATATAACTATATTAATATTATTAATTAATTGAATGTTCAGTATTATTAATATTTTATTAGTAGTAGTAATAATACAATAATATATTAATAAATTAATACATTGTTTTAATAATCTGTAGTAATATAGCAATGTAATAATAGCACTATTAACACAATTAATATTAATATTATAAAATGCAGGAAACAATTATGTAAAAATAACATTAATATTAGTGTATTATTATTATTATTATTATTATTATTATTACCAATATTGCTGTTTCAAACAAAACAAAATAACATAATATAATATTATATTATATTATATAACAATATAATGAAAATATTAATACATAATGTTTCAATATTTTGAATACAACAATTAAATAATGATTCAAGCAAGAATAATATTTAGAGATAGAGCAAAGTAATAATAATAGCACTAATAACACAATATTTTATATAATAATATACAGACAAAGTTGAGTAAAAATATTGTTAGTGTTGTTGTTGTTGTTTTCTAATACAATATTAATATTAATAAATAAATATTTTAATTATATTAATAATACCATTAAACAACAACAAAAACATGAATATTAATATTAGTGGATTATTATCAATATTAATAAACAATACATTAATAAATTTATCATGTAATAATATTTAGTAATAATACAATTTAACAACAACAACATTAAGAATTATTATTATTATTATTATTATTATTATTATATTGTTTTCTAATATAATATTAATATGAATAAATAAATATTTTCATCATATAAATAAAATCATTAAATAACAACAACAACATGAATATTAAAATTAGTGGATTATCATCGATAATAAAACAATATATTAATCAATTAATCATGTAATAATATTTAGTAATAATACAATTTAACAACAACAACAACAATATTAAGAATTATTATTATTATTATTATTATTATTATTATATTGTTTTCTAATACAATATTAATATTCATAAATAAATATTTTCATCATATGAATAAAATCATTAAATAACAACAACAACAACAACAACATGAATATTAAAATTACTGGATTATTATTGATAATAATAAAACAATATATTAATAAATTAATCATGTAATAATATTTAGTAATAAAACAATTTAACAACAACTATATTAAGAAGAAGAAGAAGAAGAAGAAGAAGAAGAAGAAGAAGAATTATTATATACATTAGATATCAGTCAGTAGAATGAAATGAAACATTAATAAAGACTTGTCAGAACTCATGAGATTATTCACAATTATGTTTTTTTTATTGACAATATTTAGGAAAAATATTAAACATACTATATATACACATATACAAGGGCAGCATTGTATTATTTAGGGGCTCATTAAAAGTGGGATCCAAAAAAAAACCCTTAGTTTAAAAATGTAAAAATCTACAGTGACCAGTGTCAAGATTTCAGTGTTCACTTTAGTACAGCAGCTTTCTTTTAAATGTCTGGCAACAGGTACATCTAACAGTGCGCAACCTAATAGCACATTTAATATAGCACACTTCTGTTATCCTGCTTTTTTATTTCTAATCAGAGCATTCAACATGAAAGGCTTTATTACACAGGGACCAGCCCACTGATATGTGAAGGCCAAACATGTGCTGGATGTATGAAAGGAGTTGGCATAATGAGGCTTGCACACAGCCCGGGCTTGTCTGAAATTGCAAAGAAATAACCCTCACATCCTCACAATGAAATCTCAAGGCTGCAAATATAATGCCTTAATTGCTTGTGTGATCAAAACAGAGCCATATTTTCAATGGAAAGCTCGAAATGAATAAATTGTGCCTTTTCTTCTTGGAAAAAAGAAATATTCAAGTGGGTTTGATTTCATGGTACAATAATATGCCGTTTTTAGTGGAGGATACTGTATTATTTCAAGTTCTTTTCTCTGGTGAGGTTAGAAGTCGCTGAAAGTATTTCTGTTGTGAATTAATTCATGACAAAATAATATGGGAGTTAGTCTACAGAGATTACAGGAGAACATTATCTATTTTATACTATGTTTTAAGAAGTTTTTTAAAGGTGCAGAAATGGCACTAAGCACAAAATACTGCTGGTAAAGTTTGCTAGTATTTATTTTTGTGAAGCAGGACTCTATAAAATATTGTTTCTGACATTTTCTGACTATTATTTCATACACCAGACTTTAAATACGTCAACTACTCAAAATTAAGAACCAAAACCAATACCTTTAAATTGTGCAAGGATGTTTTACAAGTGTACACGGTGCTCTCTGGAGCTAGACGGGGCTTCAGAGAGAGGAATGAGAGTCTCCAAACATTACAAGCATTGATTTACCCAGCCTCCTCACAATGAGTGTCTCACAGACATACACAGGTTTATTAATCAAACCTACCATGAAAACCCCAGCACTGCGTCGTACAGATGCTCAGTTCTGCTCGGTGAAACGCTGCATCAGCATCTCTGATTTTAATGTAGCTTTTATTAACGCAGCACATGAAGCCATCAACATTTTGAGGCTGTGATGAGCCGTACGACGCGAGAGGCCGTTGTGTATGAATAAAAGCAATGGCTAATTTTTGTGATGGATTGGGCCGGAGTGCCACCTGCACAGTCTTCCAGGCCGTTCCAGGTGGGACGGGGATGGATGCCTGAACTAAATCCATCATCGGGTAAAACACAGGTGGCCTTTTACTGCTGAGCTGGGATTTGGCAAACATAAAGAATGTAATCAAATACAAATTACACGCTATTATATGTTGCATACTGTAGTGTCAATTAAATCATTACCAAGACAGATTCCCAAGGTGTAACAGTTCCGCAGGCTCTGACTTTATGGCATTTTCCTGATTTCCCCCTCGGTCTCTCTCTCTCAATTTGCATTCATTGCGGTGGCTCTGGATTTTGTCCTCAGGAACATTTCCTCAGTCAAACATTCATCTTCGCACACAGTCATTTTCCTCCAGCTTACTTTCTCACCCCTACTGTAATATCCTTTTAAATATTTCAGGTTTTCTCTCCACCTTTTAGCAACTGATCTTTAAATGGTCTAATAATGTCACACCTGAGCTTTAACTCAATAACCCTCTGGCCTCACCAAACTAGAATATGAAAAATTGTATTTTATATATTGTTTTATTATTTTGAATTTATACACATCAGACATACTACTGTTGAGGTGAGATTTTTTTCACACATTATTTGATTAAAATGAACTGTAAAGACATTTAGGGCTAGATTTACTAACAGCTTGCACCAGCGCAAACCGTCTTTTGGCGTTAAAATAGTACTGTCAGGATTTACTAAAGATGCGCAGTGAGGAATTAGTGCTGAAAAGGCATGGACACAGTTATTTTTGCGCCTGACCTTACTGAATATGTATTTGTAAGAGTTTCCCTTTCAGACGCAAAACTTATGGGAGGAGAGTATTAAAATGAATCAGGCAACGTGATTTACTAACGTCTGCGTTTGTCAAATTACTGGTAATTGCACCATTATTTAATGCCCAAAAAAGCATGCCTCAAACTATTTTGCACTTGAAATGGCTGCTTTTTTTTGTAGCTAGGCACTGCAGAGAACAGAGAGTGCGTGGTGGAAGGGAGAGGATTTTTTCCACACATATTAATTTATTTGGAATGGCAGAACACATTATCCAAATCTGAACATAACCTTACACTAATTTGTGCCACGCTTGTTAGATTGCATTGGTCATTAATGAGATGTTGCATCTGTGTTCTTAAATTTGCGTGTTGTCAGTTAATAAATTTCCACACCAGTCGGCGCTTTTTCGCAATTGCGCTAATTTGCTCTGTTTAGTAAAACTGGCCCTTAGAATGTTATAAAAGTTTTCTATTTTAAGAAAAATGTTCTTTTAAAATATCCATTCATCAAAGTATCATGGTTTCCTCAAAAATATTAAGCAGTACAACTGTTTTCAACATTAATAATAATAAGAAATGTTACATTGAAGACTCAAGTAATGACGGCTGAAAATTCAGCTTTGCCATCACAGAAATGAATTGTTTAAAAATACAAAATAATCATTTTATATTGTAATAATATTTCACAATATTACTGTTTTTACTGTTTGTTTTTTTTTTATCAAATCAATGCAGCCTTGGTGAGCATAAGAGACTTCTTTCAAAAATGTTAAAAAAATCTGTAGTATATACAAGGTTGTTAAAGCTGAGAATTGGGGGAGGATATATTAGATAAAAATGTACTTTACATTCATATTTTTTACATACTGTTAAATCCTAGTATCAGTGAAATCTTTTATAATGTTAACTTTATAGTTAATTCCACCCAGCTGCCACTTGACAAGCACTCAGTGTCGTACAAAATGGCCTTTCTTGCATTTATCATTCCCCTTTTAATCTTTGACTCCCAGAAATTGTACAGAAAAAATCCGGCACTAGAGTTAATATGACAAATGTGTACAGATAACCGCTGTCTCCTGATAAGTCATGGACAGAACTGCAAAAGAGTTCAACTTTTCCACTGAAAGGTTCTGGCTTTGTGCCTAAGATGTGAATGAAGTTGTACAGTGGACATTAAAAGTCCTACCTGCTCTTTCACAGAGGCCAGAATGGCAGAGGTGGTCTCAGTCTCAGATCCATCGCCATTAGAAGCATTCAGTCCTGGGCTGAGCATGGTGGCGTTTTCTGCTTCAGCAGGCTGTTCTGGAACTGGCATGATTTCTGGAGAGGGCAAAACACATTTATCAGCAACTCTTCGTCATTAGGCTTCAACACAGGATCATCAGGGTTCAGACATGCTGTGCTCACTGAATGATATTTGAGAGGACGCAAGAAAACACGTGTAATGATCCTAAAACAGAATGATTCATTCACAAACAAGACTCATCTGGTTCTCGAATTCAACCGATGGCCTAAACCTTGCATTTAATGTTTTATTACAGTATGTGTTGTTATTTTAACACATTACATGCTTTATAATTACTTAACGGAATAGTTCACCCAAACATGATATCCAAGATGTATATTAACTAGTTTCTGCATCTGAAAAGATTTGGATACAATGAGGATTACATAATCTACTCGCTAATGAATCCTCTGCAGTGAATGGGTGCCGTCAGAATAAGAGTTCAAACCGCTAATAAAAACAACACAATAATCCAAAAGTAATCCACACGACTCCATCAGTTAACATTATGTTAAGTAAAAAGCTGCTTTGTAACAAACAAATCCATCATTTTAACTTCAAACCATTACTTCCAAGTCCTCTATCCATAATATTGTTCATTCTGTCAGAAACAGACATGAAATATGTACAGATCAAGCACCTTTTACAAGCAAAAAGTGTCCAAACAGTGCTTAACTGCTATATTGGTGGATTGTGATGTGAGAGGACAACAGGGGCTGAACTTTTTCACTATAGGAAGGGTTATTATGGATTTTGGGCTCATATTTTGGCCAGAAATTATGGTTTAAAGATAAAATGCCTTAATGATGGATTTGTTTCCTTCAAACATGCAGCTTTTCATTGGATTGGTGTTGTGTGGATTATTGTGATGTTTTTATCAATTGTTTGGACTCTCATTCTGACGGCACCCATTCACTACAGAAGATCCATTAGTGAGCAAGTGTTGTAGTGTTGAATTTCTCCAAATCTGTTTTGATGAAGAAACAAACTCATCTACATCTTGAATGGCATGAGGGTGATTGCAGCAAATTTTCAGCTATTTTTGTTTTCCGTTTCTAATCCAAAAATTATAAATATACATTTTTTTTAATCATGAGTCAAACCAGGTTTGAGGGTTTATGAATATTGAGAGTTTGCACCTCCCTGACCTCTTTGGATCTTAATACAATAAGCAATCAACACATTTTAGATTTATAACAGTGAAATCCACCAAAAGCAGCTAGTCAGACATTTTCAGTCATGTCTAATGGCTCAGTTATCTCATAAACCTCCACGGTCTATTTACAGTAGCAAATGAGCAAATGTCAGGATGTGCAAACACATGATTGATACAACCCATGAAGAATCTGTATTGATTAGAAAGAGATTCCAAATAATAACTGAGTTGGGCATTAGCTGGACTCAGATCAAGATAAATGGTTATGCAGGACAATGTCTGGATATTTTGTCACACTCAGTGGTGGCTGCAGCCGAGCCTGCCAACTTTGTTCCCTTGTTAATAAAGATGACTAGCTTCATCTAGCACGACAGTGTACCTCCGCCTGACGTTCGGGAAATCAGATTATGCCTCCTTAAACCACCATTTCCACATTGTTTACCTTCCTCCACTCTTGCCTTCACACATGCTCACATAATTCACCCAAAAGCCTCTTCAATGCACTTACAGGAATAAAAGACTTGTAGAAATAAGTCATAAGTTCAGGCAAAAGCAACCACTTGACCGATACTGTATGCCAAGATGTGTTGTAGGTTCTACACTCAGATCTGAAAAGGAAATGTATAATCCAACCTAACTATAATGTGCCAACATTGCTAATGTTCCCATGACATTGAAATAGTAAGTGAACAATGAAATCGTCATTTTGGAATGTTGGTTATTTGAACGTTAGAGAAAATATTAAAGCAACATTCCCTTGTATAATTTAGCAAACATTATGGGAATGTCTAAAACCAGTAAGTAGAAACATTTAAAAAAAAAAATCTGAACAAACAAGAAATTCTATTAACATTCCCGGAACAATGTTTGTTCATAACTTTGAAAGAAGTGTGGAATGTTGTACACTTCATGTAGTCAGCTATCGCAGCTTTAATTACGTTGTGAAGGGGGAGGGGCTATCAGACTCTGATTATTAATGACAAAACCTTATAAAATTCGTACACTACATGGTTGAGTACATACGTACACTGTGTATAAGTGCATAGTACATAGTGCATTTCTAGATCACAATTTTCAAAACTGCTTTAAGGAGTTTTGGTATACCGAAAGTCTTTTGGAAAGTTTTGTCAGCTGAACCATTGGCATGATGTTAAACTGCAGTACAAATCCTTTGAACACACTGTACTTCTATCCCTCACAGCCTTGTTTTTGTTCCTGTCAAATATTAAATATGGCGCTACCCTGACTAAGGTCTATGGTGAAGAAATATCTGCCTCAACTTTTGTGCTGATTGGAAGACTGAACTTCACTTCCTGCCAGCTCTCTTCAACTGGTCAAAAGAAAGATTGGCACAGTCTGCAGAATGAACTGCCTTAGTATTTATCCTCTTGAGTACTAAAGTCAAACATGCCCTGATGAAAGTCTGGGTAAAAAGATAAATAAACAACTAAATGTCACCACAGGGATGTTCTGTACCAGAAAAGGTTATAACACAAAAAAAAAAAATCTGTATTTAAAAGGCTCATTTTCTCATTAACTATAATTCTGATATCAACCACTCACCCTCATCCCACTCTATATCTACAATTGCTCTCCAAACACACTCAAAGCTCAGTTTTAATGAAGATATCATATTTCTTGCTGTTCAATGATAGTACATCTTTGTGTGGCACATGGGAGAGGGGGAGGGTCTTAAAATTAAGCCTAAAGCTGATTGGTCCCCACGAGTGAACTGTCCAATGGTGTTTTTAAAAACTTCGACAAATGGATAAAGAAAAGCAACTGGCAAATGTAATATTATTATTTGAATGTTTAACTACATTTTAAAACATTATTCATTTATTTTTTAAGTAAAAATAATTCATTAATATATTAATGTGAAATAGACAGTAAATTTAAGAAACAGTCAATTTAAAAAGTGATTTGTGTGTATGATATAAAAATGATATGATAATCAATTGTCATAATAATGAAAATGAATGAGGTTTGGGATTATCAAGCTCCAAAAAAAAAAAATAATTAAAAAAAAATCTATAAAATTATCATAAAAGTCTTCTAAACTTATATGACAACTTTGTGTGAGGAACAGTCCTTGACATCCACCTAGCTCCCTTGAGAGAAACATTTGAGAGAACTAGAAACATCTGATTCAAGAATGAATCAGTTTTAAGTCAGACCTTTGCAGAGAATCATTTGAACCCATTTCTAAAACTGAAATGATTTGTTAGTGAATCAGACTGATCTGGTTCTTAAATTTAACTCGATGCATTTGATCTTTACTTCAGGATTTTGCTATTATTAAGCTATCACATGAATTGTAATATAGCACACAAGTTATATGAACTACTTTTAAGACCTTTTTATGGTAATTTTGAGTCTTTTTAGAATCTTAAATGCTCCAGTCTCCATTCATTGTATTTTTATGTAAAACAGTGATTCAAAATTTCTCCTTTTGTGTCAACAAAACAAATTTATTCAGGTTTGGAAGGACATCATGAACTATTGCTTTAACAAAAGTACTGTACTTTTGTGCTAGAGTTTCTCTTACTGCCTGCTGTCAAGCTGTTTTTGTCACCTCCTTTTCCATCTTGGCTCAGCAGATTTTTTTTCATGCAAACAAATGTGCGCTGCTGGGTAATGCGTTGTCGCATTTTTCAATGATACAGCTCAT